>CM046442.1:78840350-79313100 GCA_025506515.1 Flaveria trinervia
TGTAAGGAACTATAGAGAAATATACATCATCCTTGAAAACCCAATACTTGTGTTGTTCTGTTCTTGTTTTTATAGTTCCTAATTTGATTTGTAAAGTGTTATTTGAATACTCTCCACTTGTGTTGTTGTGTTGTAAAAGTGCATTGCACCCTTCTAACGGTCCTGCAGAAAGAGAGTAACCTTTACAAATACAAGTATTAGAACTAACCATACACTCGAATCTTATTACTAGGATTCGTGACACTCAAATTAAAGCATTAAAGGATGAAATTTTGGAGAATGAAAGCCTGAGAGGAATAATCAAGGGGTTAATACCTAACTCTGATAAGTTGATGCATTTTGCAAACCAATTATGGGTTCCAAAATACAGAGACTTACGCAGAGTAATCCTAGATGAGGCCCATAAGTGAAGATACTCAATTCATCCAGGATCCAACAAGATGTATCACGATGTAAAGGTATTCTATTGGTGGCCTAACATAAAAGGAGATATACTTCATATGTGAACAAATGTATGACTTGTTCTAAGGTGAAAGTAGAATACCAAAAACCGTCTGGACTCCTACAACAACGTGAATCCCAAAATGGAAATGGGAGTGCATTGCTATGGATTTTGTGACAAAACTACCGTGAATGTCAAATGATAGGATTTGTCTAATAATTGTTATGGATTTTGTGACAAAACTACCTTGAACGTCCAAGAAACATATAGCATAAGCAAGCTGGCCAATTTATACATCAAAGTGGTGGTATCCCGCCATGACATACCAATCTCGATTATTTCAAACAAAGATAGTCGGTTCACCTCAAGGTTTTGGCAATCCTTACCCGAAGCCATGGGTACTCGGACAGCCAAAGTTAAAGAACCATTTCGAAAATGGTAGATTTGTTGAGAGCATATGTTATTTATTTTGGTGGAAATTGGGATACTCGTCTGACATTAGCTGAGTTCACATACAATAATAGTTATCACACTAGCATTAAAACTGCTCCATTTGAAGCACTATATGGAAGAAAATGTCATTCGCCTTTGTGTTTGGTGGATATAGATGAAAGACAATTAACAGGACCAGAGATTATTCAAGAGATGAGAGACAAGATCATTCAGATTGAAAGAGGCTTGAAGCTGCCAATAGCTGACAAAAGAGTTACGCAGATAGTCAGAAAAAACATGAGAGTTCTAAATTGACGATAGAGTGTTTGTGAAAGTATCTCCTTGGAAGGGTTTTGTGAGATTTGGTAAACAAGGAAAGCTAAATCCTCGATTCATTGGATCATTTGAAATCATGGAACGAACTGGGAAAGTTACATACCGTCTTAATTTACCAAAGGATTTTGGAAATGTGCATAATGTATTTCACGGGTCTAATTTAAGGAAATGCATGATGGATGAAACACTATTTATTCCGCCAAACAGAGTTTGTATCGACGACAAAAGAACCAAGAATAATCTTGGATTGGAAAGTTCAAAAGCTTAGGTGAAGTCAAATTCAATTGGTTAAAATTGGGTCAAATTCTAAGAGGGGACCCAAATTTAAATGGCAACGTCATGACCAAATGCAAAAAAATACCCCCACCTATTCAAAATCGGACCCAACACCAGATTCAACAACCTAAAAATTTTGGGACGAAATTTGCTAAACGAGGGGAGACTGTGACACACGGTCCAATCAGGTCAATGCTCGAGAGTATCTTAAGTAATACTTTTGTATTTATTAGTTTTGATATCTGATTAATCGAAAAAAACTAAGTTAACGGTTCTAACGAACCTTGAAATCATTTAACTGTTATGTCTAATAATAATGATAATATTAATAATATAATACTTCTAGTAGTAATAATAATAATAATAATAGGTTTAGGTGTGGAGATTGCATGGATGACAACTAAGTCTTTCAATCTTTACAAAATCCCCACACTCCATATAACTCTTCATTTCCTTACCTTCTCCACTCCCACACCACCACCAAAGCCATCACCATCGGTCACCATCCCCTATCACCAAAACTAACACCACCACCGAGACCACTATCTGCCACCTTCACTGCAACCGCCAACCTCCCCACGGCTTCCATCAATATCGCAACACACCCTCCACCCCCCCGAACATGACCCTCGGCCCGTCACCACCACCATCGACCCATCACACTACCATCACACCACTAGAAACCATCATCCACTTTTTCTCTCAAGCTTCAAGAGCATTTCCAGTTGAGAGATTGATTAGAACCCGAAGGTGTAATCGGGAGTTGAAGATTTACATGCTAATGTCAGTGTGTGTTGATCTAATCTAATAGTTACTCAAGGTATACTTGTTAGATTGCCTTTATCTTTTCATGCATGGGTAATCAAGATGAAGATCTTGATGAACCCTAGTTTCACCCACTTTGATGTTTTGTAAAAGTAGATGTTTTGATGATCTTGAGCTTTGAAATGTGTTTTGAAATGATTAATAATCTGAAATATATGTTAGAATTGGTTTTAGTTTGATGAAATCTTGTTAATGATGTGATTTGGGATTGTATGAAGGCATGTATGTGGATGTATATGTGTGTTGTAAGGCCGCATTCCTGGGACGCTTATAGCTGGACAATCATCGCGCATAAAACATAAAACATAAAACATACATTTAAATTTTCTATAACATTGCAGTGGAATACTTAATAAACCATTTCATATATCAATGACCATTTTTGCAAGAAAATACAATCACTGTTAACCGTTTCAAAAATCTCATTGTTTGCATTACATTACAAAAATCTTATGTAACATAAAATGGATGTTATCCCAAAAACTTGCTAACTAGCTGTGCTCGTACCATCCTTAGCAATCATCAGTTTCCAACTATTAAACATACAAAAGTAAGCGACGTTGAGTGAGTTCTAGTTTTACAAAAACGTTACATTACCTTTCATTCGTTAAAACATTTTCTTTCTTTCGCACATGATCACACATCATACGTACAACAAGGTAATATTTATTAACTTCCATCATCGTTCATTTCATACATATTTCCTATTTTGTACATTTCGCACATATCATACCTTTCACTCTTTAATTATCTTTGACTTCCATCTAGATCTTGTCGTATACTTAACCCCCCCCCACAGCTGAGCTAAGAACTCTCAATGAGTTATGAACCTCCTACATTTTGCTTGCAAGACTTTTCATTTTTTCATTCATTATGTTCCACTTTTATTATCTTAAATATTTCTCTTCATCAAGATAATACTTTACGTTCATTGCCATAATTACACCACGTAAGCTACATAATAATACAGAATAAGGAACATAAGGTCAACATAATCTATTCATACATAGCATCATCACACATCATCATACAACTTCATATAATCGTCAGACGTCATCATAAAAACATAACCGACCCTCCGCGGGACAGCAGGGGTTCGGGGGCAGCAGCCCCTAACAGCGGGGTCCTAGGGGTAAAAGCCCCTAGTGGGGTCCAATTAGTTATAAAATATTTTAGTTTTACACATTTTTATAGCATATTTTGTTATAAAAAATCAATCTTCCTATTAAAGCATCTTAAAATACTTGTCATCAAAAAACGTATATTTAGTATGCATAAGAGCCCCAATGTTAGGGCGGTTTACGTACAGAGTACTAACTAATTCTGCGTGTATACCAACTCAAATACTACAGAATCCTATTTTATTGGCGATCCAATCAGGGAGATCACAGTTTAAATCAATCTAATGATTAATGAAATGTTAAGAATGATTAGAGAACGATCAACTGTGATCTATGAACTTGGAACAGGTTGCACGGCTAGGGTACGGTTATGTGCGTAGGTATTCGAATTCTTACGTTTTTCCATGAATTGTGTGGTATTTATAGGTTAGGGTCTTCCAATCATACAACTGAGCCATTAGCTTGGTTCATTCGTGCGACTGAATCATGCGATTGATCCATTCGCACGACTGAAGGTTTAGTCGTGCGGCTGAGTCAATCTTATTGATCCAGTCTCCTGGTTCAGTCATACGACTAGTCCATTAGCATGAAGTATTAATGCGTATGGTCTATTAGCATGGTCCATCCGCATGAGAACTTCACACAATTAAGTTTGAACATGTTTCTCATTATTATCGACTAAGAATCATGTAAAACAACCACAAACCTATATAGTTAGTTCACTATATGTTATCACACAATAAACAATGAAATTTTAAACATTATAAGCATCAAACAGACTTTGTATTTCATTCATACCCATTCAGTTACATATATGTAAGACATGATAGACATATTATATTAAGCTCCTAAACTAGGTACACATGTATCAACAAACATCCCCTTCGACCTAGTTTACATCATTGTCTAACATTCTTCATCAGCTCTTTGAATTTCTTGTACTTTTCATCTCTTGTAACTCCAGCGTTTATCTCAAATGCGAAACAGAGTCTTATTATGTTCGGAAACTGGAGGGCTTGTACAATATCTTGCGAGTCATAGAATAGCGGCCACTTGTATAAGGTATAGACATCGTCTACTGACAAGTTGGTCAGCCACATAGGGTCAAACACCCGGATGGTATCCATTTGCCTCTCCTTTTGTAAGAATATGACTACTTCACATGTTCTCCAATCGTAATACCACCACTTGAAGTGTGGAGTGAAGTCCTGTGACATTTCCCTAAGAGGGATTTTAGACATCGTACGTGGAGGACTCCACTTTAGCACTACCTTAGGTTTCCCAGTAATGGGATCAACTTCAGACCTTCTGATCTATCTCTTCGGTTGTTAAGGTCTGAAGTTTACCCATGTGGTGTGGTATTCCTTCCTTAGTGTAGCCGCAAACCAGCCTGACATTTTCTTCGGATCAGTATATTACAACTTTAGGCGTGCTAGCTAGTTGAGACAAAACCAGGGAGAGTCTTTAGATCGTGTGGGAATCTAAAGTATTCTATGCCTTTTTCTCTCTTCACTGCATACACATTCATATCCTCAAAATATGCCCATGCAATGATCTTGCCTCACACCTTTAGGTGTTTCTTGACTTTGTATAGCTTAGTGTAAGCATTAGGCTTTTGTGCAATGCGCATGGCTCGGATCTCAGCAAAACAGGCCGCCCATTCAGCCTTTTTGATGTCAACATCGGTGTCTGAGGCTTGGGCTTGACTTTCGTTCTTCTTTGTCTCTTTCTCCATCTGATCCAACTTGTTAAATGTATCATTGCCGAGAGTATCACCTAAGTTGGGGACTACATTTCCCTCTCGGTAAGTGTACTCTGGATACTGGTCAGCAGTGACATCCTCTATCTTGATTTCATCTATATCGTTAAGCTCTTCGTCACTTGTAACCTCAAAAGTAGGCGCATCCTTGACAATCTCATCAGGATTTAACCTGAACAAACTGCTTATCAGTAAGGTCATGAATGATTTCTCCTTCAGGAGTATAGCTTATAGACCATCTGACTATACCTTGCAAATCAAGAATCATTTGTAAGTTGAGACTTGATTTGCTGCAGGGGAGTAACATCATACTCGTTTTGCTGAGATGTTTAATCTGCTTGATTTAAACATGTAAACACATCAATAATTAGTAATTAATCAAGACAATCAAACATTTGATAAAGATACATAAACATTAATTACATAATATTAATACAAGCTTCAAGTACAAAGTTTTCACAAATACATAAACTTCTAAGCATTACTTTTGTCTTGTATGGCTGGCTTTTCAGCGAATGGGGCAGAAGATGATGCTCCTTGGTCTGGATTTCTCTTTGTCCTTCTCTCTTGACCCTGAGCTGAGGCAGATGCATATGCATCTCTTACTTCATCATTATCATCATCCTGCCTTCCCCTTGTCCCTTTATCTGCACTCATCTCATCATCATCACTATCATCATCATCTTCATCATCATCATCATCGTCATCACCCTCTCTTATTTTCAGAGGCTCATCTTTTGATCCCTTGAGTTTGAGCATGATAGTCTTGTTAGATGCCCCCAACTCCTCAATCCTCTTCACTAATTGGTCATTGTGCTCCTGGAGTTGGGAAATCTGATGTGCTTGCTATGCAATCTGCTGTGGTGAGCAATCTCTTGTGCTTGCATAGCATTTAGCACTACAAAGCTGACTTAGATGTGCAGCTTTCTCTACATCAATAGCCAACAGGTTCAGCACCATACGGTTAAGTGCTACCAGTTGTTCCACTACCCCAATGAAGGGTAGAGTGGATCCTGTGGTGAAACTGGTGTGTGATGAGGGACTGGCTTGGTGGCTGGTGGTGGTAGTGATGGTTGTGGTGAATATGGGGGTGGTATATGAGTGAGTGGTGAAGGGTAGGCTGTAGTGGTGGTGGATGGAGTGTGGTAGTGATAGGTGGTGTGGTCGTGGTGGTGGTAGGAGTAGTGGATATGGGGGATGTGGTGGTGGTTGTGGCAGTAGTAGTGGTGGCTGTGGAGGTAGTGGAGGTCAATGTAAATCTTTGCCTCTCCCCTTTTCGCCATAAGGGTGAGCCATTCTCTTCCTCGTCAAGCCCTTAGACACAATGGCTCCCCCTTGGTTATTGGGCAGGTCCAGGGTATATGATGGATCTGTATCAACAACAGCAGCATCCCAGGACTCCCCGTGGCGTCCACCAACCGCCCTAAGACCTCTCTCCATGGCTACGACCCGGCTCCCCACCGTTCGCACCAGAGGTAAAAATCAGACTCCTCCTCCTCCTCCATTTGGAAATCAGAGTGAATGGGAGCAGGCTCGGGTCCACCCTGACCATCCCCTCCCTGATCAGCATCGCGATCATCACCATCGGAGTCATCGGAGGGTAGAGCAATCTGCTAAACGTCTGAGTCGCTATCATTGTGGCGCCACTTCCTCCTTGCTGGCACCACGTAGTCATCCCAGGCCAGATGCCCAAACAACCTCCTTACAGGGAGCTTTACCTGCTTGCCCCTGTAAACCTTCATCCTCCCAAGGGTGGTGTCATCCATGACCTTGAGAGAGACTGCATCATGACTCTCCTTAGGCAACGAAGGAAGCTTCTCGTCAATGATCATCTATAGAAATCGGGGGTACATGCAGAATCCTTCCTTGCCTTGGCCTCTAAGTTCTCAATCATATAGGAGAAAATCATGAGGGAAAAACTTAACAGGTGGTTTAGTACGAGTGCAACATCAACATTGTGGATTTGGTCAAAGAGGTTGACAAATCCCCCATGCCTGGAGGCTATGCACTTCAGGATCACATGTGCCAGATACGTAAATTGAGGACACATGTTACTCTTGTTTAGCACCCCGACATTTAAGTCACCGGCGTACTTGATCCTCATGAAGCATCCCTGGACAGTCAGGGGATGTAGCTTATTTGGGTGGTTTCCGTCCACACCCAAGCCTAAAACCCATCTCAAATCCTCCTTCGTGATCACAATCTCGTGACCCAAGATAGAGCTTCGTATACAATGGGGCTCAGCTGATCTGTCTACCCTGGCACTCTCCTAGAAAGACTGCTGGATGGATCTATAAGGTGTGCAATGAGTCAAGATAGCTCTGAAGATCTGTGATCGGCGTGAAAAGCTATAATCCCTGAGAAATCAGTAATGTTTTGGGATGTAGGATCAAGGTGGGCACGTATGTTGTGATTGGTGTTTATAGTCCACCTTTCTGCCATGTTTTTATAACATAAGACACATAAACATTAGATAAATTCATAACAGAAAAAATTGAAACTTAAACTGTTTAGAAATCAGCCTAGTTCAATCGTGCGATTGAACCATATGATTGAGTTCAGTCGGTTGATTGAGTATGCGGCTGACTTTAATCAGGCGACTTAGCATGCGTCTGAGTTTAATCGGGCGACTGAGCATGCGGCTGAGTTCAATCGGGCGATTGTGCTCATACGCCTAGTTAATTCGGCCGATTGTGTCATTCGCCCAATTCAATCATGCGATTGAAGTTCATCGGAGTGACCAGTCATATACGTCTCTCTTCGACACTTTAATCCTGAATCTAGGTTAAAATTGGAAGTTAAAAATTGTGTTTAGATTCTTTAGACTCGCAAGAACCATAATTGTTATCACTTATTTCTTGATTTTAAACAATTTGGGCTTGTTAGGGTATGTTTTCACCGCACATTTTGTGCGATTTGGGTTGCTAATTACCTGCAGATGATGTAACAACTTGTCAGTAACACAATGGTGAAGAGAAATCGATTTAATCAAAATTTGGCAGAGTGTCGCTACTTTAGGGCGATTGAGG
The DNA here is from genome assembly GCA_025506515.1 of Flaveria trinervia. Taxonomy (NCBI): domain Eukaryota; kingdom Viridiplantae; phylum Streptophyta; class Magnoliopsida; order Asterales; family Asteraceae; genus Flaveria; species Flaveria trinervia. Next base: position 78,848,571 of record CM046442.1, read on the forward strand.
GGTGATGAAAATATGCGACCGACTTTAGCCCTATTTATACTGAATCTGGCTTCAATCGAGCGACTGGATCCATTTGCACTCTTCATTCATGCGATTAGAGCTTAGCCGTGCGATTGGCTAAGTCGGTCACCTTCAGTCGTGAGACTAGGTTTCAGTCGTGCGATTGACTCATTTGGTCACCTCCATTCGTGCGATTGGTTATTCTTGTGATCCAATCGTGTGAATTGTTCATACTCATGCCTCATTCGTGCAACTGGCCCATACTTATGGTCCAGTCGTGCGTATGACTATTACTTGTTAATTTGACACTATGCACTTCAAAACACTTATCTTTTTAACAATAAATAACACAATTTTTAGCGATGATCATCTCAGACATGACCCTTTTAATTTGAAAACACTATTGATCACCTCAGACGTGATCCTTTTACTCAAAATGAATTTGTCACCTCAGACATGACTCATTTTAATTTGAATATTTTGGTCACCTTAGACATGACCCTTTTGAGTGAGTGATTCACATATTACAACGAGTTTTTGAGTCCGACTCTTACTATACAATTACTAAAATTAAACAGAACAACTTTGAAATTTAGAACATCAACAAGACATATTTTTGTATTTTTAACTTGAGATGAAATACAACATATTAGAATAATTCTAATTGATTTTACTTCCTGGACAGTACAGCTTTCATTCCAGTTAATCATTTCTTGTACGATTCATTTTGGAATCATACAGGTATATCAGACTCACTTGGGACACTTTGATAAACAATTTTGATGCTTGATCCTTGTTTTTCACTAATAGACAACAACAATTTTAGGAAATCATACTAGAGCTACACGGTGCACACAATGACTTTGACTTTCAAGAATTGCAGCTCACGATGATTGTCAGTATACTTGTCCTTTTAAATCCATACATAGATTTTTGACACACATTGGTCATGATTTAAGGTTTAGTTATTTGAGCAAACATTTGTGGATCCCATGCTTATATGGTAATCAATGTTCCTCAGGAGATTTTTCAGTGGTCTACGGGTAAAATACAAGAAGAAACTATTCTAAGAGCTTTCAAAGAGATGCTAAGCCTTAGGTCAGTGCCACCGCACAGCAGAGATGGGCAAACAACAATGAATTCTAGAATATTTAGGTTATGCTTATCCTCAAGTCAGTGCCACCGCACAGGAGAGAAGCACATAACCTGTCTTCTTGGTTGAGCAAGTATTTTCTTTTTGCATAGATCACACCAACAACATAGGTTATTAGCTTGATTGCTTTTTTCATTTTTCATGTGCTTTGCTCATATTTTAGGGTCATCCGCACACATTTGTGGCGTTTATGTTGCTCGTCACCCCTTATTTGAACTTCGTTGATTGTGTTAACCAGGGATAAGATGGGAACCCATAGCTTGTTGAACAACTTAGTTTGAGCTTGAAATCACCAATGAGGTCTACTTATCTATTGTGTTGAATCTACCGACACATCATCTAATGCGCTAACAACCTCTAGGTCTACTTTCTCTATGTTACCATAGTAGCATACTAGTTTAACTATCATCTTTCGTTTTATTTTCCTTTGACTATTCAGACTTAACTATGAATTTTGCATCATGAGTAGTTAACCTTTTAAGGTCCTAAATTTATCTGTTCCCTGTGTACTATCATTTTTCAAATTCATTGAATCACTATCACAGATTTAATTTCTTTCCTTTTAGCTAAGTTGTCCTCCTCCCTTGTTGTTTTAAATAAAACTACAAATTCAATACTAATCTAACCTATTCTCCCCCTAAAATTCTAAAACCAAAAATGTTTTTGTGTTTAGAATTTTAACAGGCGAAGACATAAAATAAAATAAAATAAAATAAAAATAAAAAATAACTCTACTCCTCGGACTATGTACTGTCATCTTCTGAAATCACTTCAATTTTCTTTTTCACCCCGTTGACCTCTAATAGATATTAAAATCTTGGTTTATCAAAGGCTTTTGTGTAGAGGTCAGCGCGTTGAAAGTCCGTATTAATTTTAACAACATCGATTAAATTCTTTTCAAAACAATCACATATAAAGTGATATATAATTCCGATGTGTTTGGTCTTAGGATGTTGGACAGGATTTTTAGTTATGGTTATAGCAGCAGAATTATCAACAAATATAGGGGTGTTATAGAATTTCAAACCATAGTCTCGCATTTGCTGTTGAATCCAGATGATTTGTGAATAGCAGCTTGCAGCAGCAATGTATTCAGCTTCACAAGTTGACAGAGCAACCGATGTCTGCTTCCTACACTACCACGTGACTAACCTTCTCCCAAAGAATTGACATCCTGCAGAAGTTGACTTGTAGTTCATTTTGAAGCCGCCATAATTCGAATCGCTATACGTTGTAAGCTCAAATTCATCATCATGAGGATAACACAACCCAAGTGTTGGAGTACCCTTCAGATAACAAAATATCCTTTTGACATCGATGAGATGGTTGACTTTCAGTTTTGCCTGATATCTAGAGCAGAGACACGCCGTGTACATGATATCAGGTCGTGAGGCAGTGAGGTACATGAGAAATCTGATCATTCCTCGGTACATGGTGGCATCCACCAGATCATCATTTTTGTCGGGTGCCACATCGTGGTTTCTAGCTCGTGGAGTCATAGCTGCTGAAGCATTCTCCATATTGAACCAACTGAGAATATCGCCTACATACTTTGTCTAATGTAGAAATATCCCCTTTGGTGTCTCATCCACCTATAACCCGAGAAAGACCTTCATCTCTCCCACGACACTCATTTCAAATTCAACTTTCATTACTACTTCAAATTCTTTGCATAATCCTTCGTTTTTGGAACCGAAGATTATGTCATCATCATAGATCTGAACTAGCAATAAGTCACCATCCATTTCTTTGATGAATAGTGTATAGTCAATCACTCCTCTGTGAAAGCCGTGTTTCACAAGATGAGTCGAGAGTTTTTCATAGCATGCCCTTGGGGCTTGATGGAGCCCGTAAGGAGCCTTATCTAGGTTGTAAACTCTATCCTGATGATATGGATCCTTAAATCCTTCGGGTTGATTGACATACACTGTCTCCCGGATTTCATCATGAAGAAATGGACTCTTCACATCTAGTTGATAAACTTTAATCTTCATATACGATGCATAGGCTAGGAAGATACAGATTGCTTCCATTCTCACCATCGGTGCAAACACTTCATTGTAATCAATACCCTCGACTTGTCAAAATCCTTGTACTACAAGTCGAGCTTTGTTTCTTATTATGACCCTTTGGTCATCCAAATTAACAATAGGCAACTTACCTTTAGTTTTAAAGTGGCCTCCTTCTGTTTAGTGACTGATTCCACCGATTTACTCGTGGAATCTGGATCACTAACTAGGGGAGTAGACACCACATGATCCTTGATTGGATTGTTATTTATTGGTTTACATTTAGCAATTCAACAAGGTCTCATGCGGTGGTGGAACCACTTTGTAACACAAACCCTCCCTGTTGTTACGTTCTTTCACTAAGTGCTGGACCATGTGAGAAGAACTAGTCCAACTGTGGAGTTTTTGTTTTAATGAATTTACTTCGACTTCCAAAACTGCTTTTTCTTTCTTAGTTTCTTCTAGGGAGTTTAAATAAAACATTGTCATTTGCTTGGTTAAAAACAAAAACCTTAGTTTCTCGTAGTTGTTTGTTTAAAAGTTCTATATTCTCTTTATAACTGTGCTCATTTTGTTTTAAAAACCAGTTAGCTTCTATGCACAATTGTAAGTCATTTACTAAGCTATCATTGTGATCTAATAACCTAGCAAATTTTTAATCTATGCTTTCTCTAAATTTATTACATTCATTACAAGCATGACTATCAAAAAGTTGGTCTTTGGTAATTATGTGAGAAGATTTGTTGAATCAGCCATCATGTAGAGTTTGACTGTTCGGGTGCTGGTGATTCTGCACAAGTTGTTCTGAGATCTTCTTCACTCAGGTGATTGACCATATTCGCAGTTTCTTCATTATTTGACATCACTAGTTCCACTACGATTTCACCTTCGCTTGTAGAGTCGTCATCCAAACCCTCAACATAGGCAATGTTGGATTCTCCTGGAGATACAAAGCGAAAGGTCCAATCTTGCCCTTCGTCGTCTTGTGCAGTCAAGGCCTTAGGATCCTTGCTTGATGATGTAGCCCCAATGGTGGGTTTGTCTTGACGATTGAAGGTGGAGAATCGATTACCATTACCTGTTTTCTTGGGCTTAACACATTCATGCTTTAAATGCCCCTTCTCTCCACAGTTAAAACAAGTAACTTTGGTTTTGCCAAAACCAAAAGTTGTATCCTTTGTGGCTATCAAGTTCTGTCCAGTTTTCTTCACAAACTTCTTCACCCTCCGGACAACACTAGCCAACGCCCACATGATATCCATTCTTTCGAGTTCAGTTTCATCTAGTTGCTCGTAGTCTTCATCGGCAAGATGGGAGTGTTCAATCTTTCCTGCAACTAGACCATCATAAGAATGAACAACTACAGCTAAAAGGTCCATATGCTCCTTTGCAACCACTATGGTAACATTACTGAGATTCTCAGTCAATTTCGTAGTATTTGCTTCAGGTGCTATATATTGGGTGTAAGATGACCCTGACGTATCAGATCCTGAAGTAGTGGCTAGAGTAGGAGCGGTTGAACTGGACACGAATGTCGTTTGAAGTGGTGCTCCTAAACTTTTTGGAGTGGGAGATGAGTTATAAAGTGACGGGTTCTGATCATATGATCCTTTTTTAGACCTGTACTTCATCCTCAACTCTTCTCTCTCAGCTTCAGAATGAAATCGTTAATATCCCACTTTGTCAGCATATCATTCTGTCTTAGATTTGACACAAACGAAACCCACTTCTCTGGCAATCCATCTGCAAAACTCGACACCTTGTCTTCCATGGACGTGGTTACCCCATGACTGTGCAGCTCACTCATCAAGTGGTAGAAGCAGTCGATAATGTCATCTAGGCTCTCTTTTCTTATCGAAGAGAAGTTATCAAACTCCTTCTTTAAAGCCTTTGCGTTTAATGCCTTCAATGTCGCATTACCGTTATACCGTTTTTCGAGACCCTCCCATAACTTCTTGGCTTGTTTGTTCTCAGAAAACTGATGGAATATATCTTTAGGAATTGACTGAGTCCATAAAGCATACACCTTCTTCTCTGCATTGTACTTCACCTTGTGGCTATCAGTCATGCCACCCAAGGTAAGTTTAACTCCATTAGCACCAACCGGCATGCTATATCCTGTCTCGATTGATTCCCACATATTGGGATCAAGTCCATTTAGGTATATCTTGAATCTTTGCTCCCATTGTGGGTAATCATCTAACGTTATAAGCTTAGGGGGCTTATTGTGATTCCAAATTCATTTTCTAGAAGCAATAGATTCTGAATCTGTGAATCCCTACCGGCAGTAAACGTTGAGTACTGATCTTCCATTTTTATTATCTTTGAATTTCAAACCGAAACTTATTCACTCGTGCGATGGAGAGATCCGAATGAATCAATCGGGCGATTGAACAAATGCGGTTGAGCCAATCCTACGATTGGACAAATGTGGATGAACAGTCGTGCGATTAGCCAGATGCAGATCAACAATGCGAATGAGATTGTTCAGTCGTGCGAATGAATGTGCGATTGAGTTCAATCGTGCTTATGGGCAGTGCGAGTGAGTTCAGTCGTGCGATTGAGTCAATCGTGCGACTGAAGGCTGCTGTTCTTGAAAATTTGAAGGTTTTTAGTACTTTGGCACAAAAATACAATTTTTCACAAACCCTAATCTGCTGTAAGCCTAAAAATGTGAACTTTTGTATCTAGAGACGTCGAAAACAGTGTTTTACTCAAAAATATGGTGTTTTTAATGAAAAAGACGTGATTTTTACACCAAAATGATCGAATCACACACAAAATCAAGAGCCAAAGCTCTGATACCACTTGTTAGGACCGTTTACACACGGAGTACTAACTGATTCTGCGCATATACCAACTCAAATAGTGCGGAATCCTATTTGATTGGCGATCCAATCAGGCAAAACACAGTTTAGATCAATCTAATGATTAATGAAACATTAAGAATGATTAGAGAAGGATCAACTGTGATCTATGAACTTGGAACAGGTTTTCTTGAGTCTCTAGACTTCCAAAACTACTTTTTCTTTCTTAGTTTCTTCTAGGGAGTTTAAATAGAACATTATGTCATTTTCTTGGTTAAAAGTAACAACCTTAGTTTCTCGTAGTTGTTTGTTTAAAAGTTCTATCTTCTCTTTATAATTGTGTTCATTTTGTTTTAAAAACCGGTTAGCTTCTGCGCACAGTTGTAAGTCATTTACTAAGCTATCATTGTGATCTATTAACCTAGAAAATTTTTAATCTATGCTTTCTCTAAATTTATTACATTCATTACAAGCATGACTATCAAAAAGTTGGTCTTTGGTACTTATCTGAGAAGATTCGGTTGAATCAGCCATCATAGTAGAGTTTGATTGTTCGGGTGCTCGTGATTCTGAGCAAGTTGCTCTGAGATCTTCTTCACTTAGGTGATTGACCATATTCGTAGTTTCTTCATTATTTCACATCACTAGTTCCACTACGATTTCACCTTCGCTTGTAGATTCATCATCCAAACCCTCAACATAGGCAATGTTGGATTCTCCTGGGGATACAAAGCGAAAGGTCCAATCTTGCCCTTCGTCGTCTTGTGCAGTCAAGGCCTTAGGATCCTTGCTTGACGATGTAGCCCCATTGGTGGGTTTGTCTTGATGATTGAAGGTGGAAAATCAATTACCATTATCTCTTTTCTTGAGCTTAACACATTCAATCTTAAAATGCCCCTTCTCTCCATAGTTAAAACATGCAACTTTGGTTTTGCCAAAACCAGAAGTTGTATCCTTTATGGCTATCAAGTTCTGTCCAGTTTTCTTCACAAACTTCTTCGCCCTCCGGACAACACTAGCCAACACCCACATGATATCCATTCTTTCGAGTTCAGTTTCATCTACCTGCTCGTAGTCTTCATTGGCAAGATGGGAGTGTTCAATCTTTCCTGCAACTAGACCATCATAAGAATGAACAACTGCAGCTAAAAGGTCCATATGCTCCTTTGCAACCACTATAGTAATATTACCGAGATTCTCTGTCTTCAATTTCGTAGTATTTACTTCAGGTGCTATATATTGAGTGCAAGATCACCCTGACGTGTCAGATTCTGAAGTAGTGGCTTGAGAAGGAGCGGTTGAACTGGACACGAATGTCATCTGAAGTGGTGCTCCTGAACTTTTTGGAGTGGGAGATGAGTTATAAAGTGATGGGTTCTGATCATATGATCCTTTTTTAGACTTGTACTTCATCCTAAACTCTTCCTCTCTCAGCTTCAGAATGAAACCGTTAATATCCAACTTTGTCAGCATATCATTCTGTCTTAGATTTGACACAAACGAAATCCACTTCTCTGGCAATCCATCTGCAAAACTCGACACCTTGTCTTCCATGGACGTGGTTACCCCATGAGTGTGCAGCTCACTCATCAAGTGGTAGAAGCGGTCGATAATGTCATCCAGGCTCTCTTTTCCTATTGAAGAGAAGTTATCAAACTTCTTCTTTAAAGCCTTTGCGTTTAATGTCATCAACATCGCATTCCCGTCATACCGTTTTTCAAAAGCCTCCCATAACTTCTTGGCTTGTTTGTTCTGAGAAAACTGAGGGAATATATCATTAGGAATTGACTGAGTCAACAAAGCATACACCTTCTTCTCTGCATTGTACTTCACCTTGTGGCTATCAGTCATGCCACCCAAGGTAAGTTTAACTCTATCAGCACCACCAGCATGCTTTTTCCTGTCTCGATTGATTCCCACAGATAGGGATCAAGTCCAATTAGGTTTATCTTGAATCTTTGCTCCCATTATGGGTAATCATCTAACGTTATAAGCTTAGGGGGCTTATTGTGATTCCCAATTTCATTTTCTAGAAGTGATAGATTCTGAATCTGTGAATCCCTACCGGTAGTAAACGCTAAGTACTGATTTTCCATTTTTATTAACTTTGAATTTCAAACTGAAACTTATTCACTCATGCGAATGGAGAAATCTAAATGAATCAATCGTGCGATTGAACAAATGCGGTTGAGCCAATCGTGCGATTGGACAAATATGGATGAAGAGTCGTGCGATTGGCCAGATGCGGATGAACAATGCAAATGAGATTGTTCAGTCGTGCGAATGAATGGGTGACTGAGTTCAATCATGCGTATGGGAGGTGCGAGTGAGTTCAGTCGTGCGATTGAGTCAATCGTGCGACTAAAGGCTGCTATTCTTGAAAATTCAAGGGTTTTTAGTACTTTGGCACAAAAATACAATTTTTCATAAACCCTAATCTGCTGTAAGCCGAAAAACGTGAACTTTTGTATCTAGAGACGTTGAAACCATTGTTTTTCTCTAAAATATGGCTTTTTGAATGAAAAAGACGTGATTTTTACACCAAAATGATCGAATCACACGCAAAATCAAGAGCCAAAGCTCTGATACCACTTGTTAGGACCGTTTACATACGGAGTACTAACTAATTCCTATTTGATTGGCGAAATCCTATTTGATTGGCGCGTATACCAACTCAAATAGTGTGGAATCTTATTTGATTGGCGATCCAATCAGGGAGAACATACTTTAGATCAATCTAACAATTAATGAAACATTAAGAATGATCAGAGAACGATCAACTACGATCTATGAACTTGGAACAGGTTTTTTTGAGTCTCTGGACGGCTAGGATACGATTATGTGCATAGGTATTCGAACTGTTACGTTATTCCACAAATTAGGTGGTATTTATAGGTTAGGGTCTTCCAATCGTCCGACTAAGCCATTGGCATGGTTTAGTCGTGCGACTGAATCATGCGATTGATCCATCCGCACGACTGAAGGTTCAATCGTACGACTCAGTCAATCTTATGTCTCAATCGGGCGACTGATCCACTCACCTAGTTCAGTCCTGGTCCATTAACATGAAGTATTCATGCGTATGGTCCATTAGCATGGTCCATTAGCATGGTCCATTCGCATGAGAACTTCACACGATTAAGTTTGCACATGTTTCTCAATCATTATTGACTAAGAATCATGTACAACAACCACAAACCTATATAGTTAGTTCAGTATATGTTATCACACAATAAACAACGAAATATTAAACATTATAAGCATCAACCTATTGGGTTTTGTAACATGTTAATCAAAGTTAGTTTAACCATTTAAACTATAAAAATGCAGTGGATATAAGGTTTAAAGATGTTGTTTACAGTTTGAAATTTTCACCATTTTAAAGCATAAACAAAACCCAAGAATAAGGATCATATATATATATATGTGAAATAGTATGCTATCAAACCAAAAAAAACAACCATAGGGTGTTCATTGAAACAACTTTCTTGCACAAGATGTTCTAGATGGATATGATAAAGATGGTGATGTTCTTGAATGTATAGCCTCCAAAAGAGAAGACCTCAAGCTTGTATACCCACAAGCCCTTAATGCTATCAAACCAAAACAACAACCATAGAGTGTTCATAGAAACACCTTTCAAGCACAAGATGTTGTAGATGGATGAGATGAAGATGATGATGTTCTTGAATGTCCAGCCCCCAAGAGAGAGAGCCTCAAGTTTGTATACCCACAAGCACTTCCAAACACCTAGTTTGTTAGGAAGCACAACACCAAAACTCTCTACCTATGCTTCTTCAAAAAACCAACAATTTTCAGCTTGTTTTTGGCCTTGAATCCAAAATTTTCAGCTTGTTTTGAGAGAGTTCTGTGCTTGAGTGTGTGTGTGTGTGAGAGAGTGTGTGAGATGAATGAAGAGTGCAAGTGAAGTAAAAGTCTTGCAAAGACCAAGACTAAAATGGGTTCCCAATGCCCACTTGGGGCGGCCGAAAACAACATTTAAAATGGGTTCCCCCCCATTTTATTTTTCTTATAAAAGTGCAATCTTTTAAACCCTTAGTTTATAAAACTAAAACCTATTTTAATTTATAACATTAACACACTTTTATTGTTATTATTTAACCAACTTAAATAATGAAACAAATAATTTCTCATAAACAAATTATCCATATAATGTTGTTCTATCACAAATGCAACATTTTAGAAAACCCATTTTCTAAATTGGTGTCAATATTTATTTGTATGATCTTATCAACAAATAAATATTTGTTGGTGTTTGTTTGGCTTGTTATTGGGTATGACCCAACTTGGATCATAACGTACTAACCACATCAATCTTGTATGTGTCTTGGGCATACAAGATACAACAATCTCCCACTTGCACAAGATTCATAAAAGATTGATGCAAGCAGTAAATACCGCCTAACAATGGTTTACTACCCTTAGTACGTATGACTAAGTGCCATTAAATAACATCATCCCCTTCAAGTACCTTACGCGAAATGTTTTAGGTGAATCAATCATCTATCCTTTTGTCACAAATGTCATGTTAAATCCTAGAGACACAAGTGATCATCCTCTATTGATTTAACTTTATCAGGCCTTAGACATCTTACTCTCAACGAATAAAAGGGACAAATCTCATCTTGACTACATACGTCTCTCATAATTACCTTATATCATACATGAACTCAGACTTATGTACTGCCATGTTTTAGAACAGCGAAGAACTAAGTCAAAGTATAATATTTGGTAAATATCAAGACCCAATATGTATCTCAGGTCAGAGGATACCAAATGATTTCGCCTTAACTCAAAATTACTTATGATCAATCAAGAAGATTCCATGTACTAATATTTGAGATGCAGGTCAGTCAAATATTTGCATCCCACAAATATCTATGAACTTTGGCAGCAATCTTTTGCTTTATATTCATCCATAAGAATATTTACCAATCCAAGTTCATGATAGTCTTACCTTCATACTTGTTCCCACAAGTGTGAACGACTACGGATGTTCTGAGTAAATAATTTACACATGGATTTTAAACATGCAATATAGGAATATTAGTTGAATCGTTATAACCAAATAATCCATTCAAGTAATAAAGGGTTACATTATCTCAATATAGAAATTAAAGATCATATCTAGTCACTTGAATATTGAAGTCCCATGGCACAAGTATGAATTTCATGCTTTGCCTTTAAAAGAAGCTTCGTTAGTGGATACGTAATATTTTGATCCGTGTGAACTTTGCGAATACATATCTTTCCCTTTTCAACTTCATCCCTTATGTAGTTGAATCTTCGTTCAATATGCCTAGTCTTTTGATGTGCACAGGTTCCTTGATTTGAGCAATCGTACCCTCGTTATCACAAAGAATTTCTAATGGTCCTGAATGGAAAGGACCACCCCTAGATTGGCAATGGACTTCTTAACGTGCAGCTTCCTGAGCTGATAATGAAGTAGCGATGTATTCTGACTCTATAGTTGATAATGCCACCATATCTTGCTTAGAGCTCTTCTAAGAGATTGCTCCTCCACTTAAGATGAAAATGTACCTTGATTTTGATCGTGAATCATCCAATCAATTTGGAAACTCATATCCGTGTAACCCTTTACTACGAGTTACTCCTCAGCAGATCCATAGATTAGGAACATATCTTTAGTCCACCTTAGGTACTTAAGTATGTTCTTAACAACCATCCAATGACTGCTTCTAGAATTTTGTTGGTATCAGCTTGTCATGCTCAAAGCGCATGACACGTCCGGTCTAGTCCATATCATTGCATACATGATGGATCCTATAGCAGACGCATACGTGATTCCCTTCATTTATCTTGCTCATCTTAGAGTTTTCCATCTTGAAACTTTTCAAGATCTTATCAATGTTTACACTTTGATTCAAACCTATCAACCGCCTTGATCTATCCCTATAGATCTTAATTCCTAAAATATAGGCGGCTTCACCAAGATCCTTATTGGAGAAACAGCTTCCAAGCCAGGCTTTTACACCTTCCATGGTTGGAATGTCATTTCCAAATAGTAGGATTTCATCAATATAAAATACTAGGAAAGTGGTGATGCTCCCACTAGCTTTCTTATATATACATGCCTCATCAGCATTTTTGATGAACCCAAATTTGATTATCTCTTCATCAAAACGGTGATTCCAACTCCTTGATGCTTGCTTCAATCCAGAGATTGATTTCTTTAACTTGCCATACTTTGTTAGGATGTTTTGAGTAGACAAAACCTTCAGGCTGAACCATATATACATCTTCCTCAAGATATCCATTTAGAAAAGCGGTTTTGACATCCATTCGCCAAATCTCATAATCATAATGAGCAGCTATGGAAAATAATATCCTAATAGACTTTAGCATTGCAACTGGTGAGAAGGTCTCATCATAATCAACCCCTTGAGTTTGAGTGAAACCTTTTGCTACAAGTCTAGCTTTATAAGTATCCAATTTTCCATGCATATCGATTTTCTTCTTGAAAACCCACTTACTTCCAACTATCTTGGAGTTAAGAGGTGGTTCAACCAAGTCCCACACATGGTTGTCATACATGGCTTGCGTCTCAACGTTCATGGCTTCAAGCCATTTGTCACAATCCAAATTGGACATTGCATCACGATAGGTGGTTGGTTCATTGGAATCTACCACATAGGATCCATCTACGAAAAATCCGTATCTTTTAGGTGGATAACTAATTCTACCAGATCTGCGAACATTTAGTGTATATTGATCAACCATTTGATCATTCTCAACATCCTCACGTTGAGCGCTAGTGTCAACCAAACATGTATCGGTTTATGGTTCTTGATCCTTCTCAAGATCCACAGGTCTACTCCTAGTTCCTTCCGTAAGGAACTTAGCTTCTAAGAACTTAGCCTTCTTGGGAACAAACTCCTTTTGTTCCAATGGATCATAGAAATAATATCCCATAGAATCTCTAGGATATCCAATGAAGATACACTTAGTGTAACGACTTTCTAGCTTGTTTGAGGTAGGAGTCTTAACATAAGCCTCACAACCCCATACCTTTAAATATGACAGTGATGGAACCCTTCCATGCAATATTTCAAAAGGTGTCATTTCCACTTTCTTGGTTGGGGCCATATTCAAGATACAGGTCGTAGAGAGCAAAGCGAAACCCCAAAATGATAGTGGCAGTGAGCTTCTAGCCATCATAGATCGAACCATATCCAATAGAGTTCAATTTCTCCACTCGGACACGCCATTTGTGGCGTTCCCGGTGGAGATAGTTGTGAGACAATACCACAACTTTTAAGATGATCTCTAAAAGCATCACTTAGGTATTCACCTCCTCTATCGGTGTGGAGAATTTTTATTTTCTTGTTAAGTTGATTTTCTACTTCATTTTGGAAGATTTTGAACATTTCAAAAGCTTCATCTTTGTGTATTAACAAGTACACATAACCATATCGACTATAGTCATCGGTAAAGGTAATGAAGTATCTTTCATGGTACCTAGTCATTTGCTTCAAAGGACCACATACATCCGAATGTATGATGCCTAATAAATCTTTTCCCCTTTCGGATTTTCCACTAAAAGGTGCCTTAGTCATCTTACCTTGTAAACAAAATTCACATACATCAAATGGATTTTATTCACTTGCTTTTAAAAGACCGTTCTTTTGAAGTGTTTGTATGCGCTTGTTGTTTATATGACCAAGATGGCAATGCCAAAGATAGGTATCACTCAAATCCAATTTGAGTTTCTTGGTGGTGGTTTGGTATAATGAGCTATCATATAATGTGTTTTCACGAACCAATTCATAAATACCATTAATAGGAATAGCTTTAAAATAAAATATACCATTTAAAGAAACATGAATTTCATTTTCAATAAATGTCAAAACATAACTGTATTGTCTTAATTAGGCATAAGAAATAATGTTCCTAGTCAAACTAGGAGCATTCAAAATATTGTTCAAAATTGCTTCCGAACCATTTGGAAGCTTCAAGATGTAGTCCCCTCGGCCTTCAACTTGAACTTTTGCCCCATTCCCCATGTAAAGGATAACATCCCCTTCCTTGAAGTCCTTACTTCTTTTGAACCCCTACAATAAGTTGGAAATGTGAATTCCACATCTGGTATCCAATACCCATGTGTTAGAGGATATTAAATTTAGATCAATATGAATCATGAAAATTGTACCTGAGGTTTGCCCGGCATCCCTCTTAGCTTGCAACTCTTTTAGATGGACTGGACAATTTGTTGCCCAATGTCCAATCTCCCCACACTTAAAGCATGGGTCATTCGAAGCAACCTTTTGCTTCTTCTCCGCTGGTTTTGGTGGTGGCGCTCTTACCACTCCCTTTCCCTTTCCCCTAACGTGCCCCTTACCCTTGGCAACATTTGCCTTGGGTGCGGGGTGAGGCCTCTTCTTGTTCCCACCTTCATTGATGGTGAGAATGGGTAAAACCCTTTTACCCATGGCCGCCTTAGTAGTTTTGAGCATAGAGTTAAGCTCACATATGTTCTTGTCCCACCCGTTCATGTTATAGTTCACGACAAATTTGTCAAACCTTTTTGACAAAGAGTTGAGGATCAAATCCATAGCCAACTCTTTTGAGATGGGACAATTCAGCCTTTCGAGGCGGTCGATGTGGCATTTCATCTTAAGTGCATAAGATGAAACATATTGGGTGTCATCCATACGACATGCATGGAGTGCTCGAACCGTTTTGAAGCGCTCTACCCTTTCTTGTTGTTGGAACGTTTGGGTATCATGTCGTACGCTCCATGATTTTCATACTCCTTTTGGAGATCTGGAGTCATACTTGCCAACATGAGACAAGACACTTGGGTCGAGTCCTTAGTGTATTTCACCCAATTATTGTAGGCCTCCTCATCATCCTTATTAGGTTGATCAGGAATCAGATCGTTTAAGATGTATTATTGTTTCTCTTGCTTGAGAATAATTCTCAAGTTTCGAAACCAATCAATAAAGTTTTTATGGTTTAGACGTTCCTTTTGTAGAATGGTCCTTAGTGATAATGAGTGAGCGGACAGGATGTCATTGTTTTCATTGTTGTTGGTGGCCATCTACCAAATATAACAAAGTTCAATTTTAGTATTTTCAATATTGTTCATGTTTTAATAATTAAAACCCCTTTTAAGTGTCTTAAACAAATTTAAAATTTAGAATCCAATGTTACATTTAAATAGTGGTTAGGTGACCTTTATCCCATTATTTAAATTAACAAGGTAGTCAATGTTTTGACAATTGCAGCCCTTTTCAACTTCTAGATCATGGGATCAACTTTAAAACATCATATGTATAGTCGGAATGTTATCCCATCAACTCCTTTGTAAACCATATTGTAGGTGATCCATTTAACATGGATTGCAAATCAAGTTACCCTACTTGCACACACATGTGAGTTTTCCAACATAAGTGGTTAGGTGACCTTTATCCCACAAATATAGTATCCCCACCTCAAGTCATAAGTTCCCTGAAAATGGTTAGGTGACCTATATCCCATTATGAGTTTCCAAGTGACTCAAGTGTGTGCAAAAGGACGGTGTTAAACTTGTTTGTAAAAGAAATTTTAAGTTTTCATAATCTTAGTTTAGAAAACTCTATGTACCTTATATTTGCATGCTTGCAAATACAAGGTACCCTATGGTTCACTTTTAATAAAAACCCTTTCATTAAAATCATTAATCCTTTTAATAACCTTTTTAACCCACTTAATGATAAAGAACCATCAATTTCATCTTGTGCATATTCTTTTACAAAATCATATCCTAATATAATTTTTCTAATAAAAGAAATACACCTAATCTATTTATTACATAACCAAATGAATAAATAAATTACAACCCAAAATACAAACACAAATATTACAACCCTTTCAAGAAACAAAACCAACATGAACAAATTACAATCAACCAAAACAAAACACATAAGGCCAAGGCTATGTTATGCACCAAAATAAGAAACATATTCAACATCCAAGAACAAAAATGAACCCTTATTTCACCCCTAAAGTTTCGGCCAACATGAACCAAAACTTTAGGGTTTTGTCCAAACAACACAATCAACCATTTGATCTTGATCTTTCAAGGTTTATACTAAAGCATGCAAGATTAAACCTTGAAACATACGGGATTCAATCATCCACAACAAAAACAGCCCCTAATAGGTTGAAAAAGTCCATGAAAACTAACTTTTAAAGAACTTTTGAAGCACATATTCCACATATCGGCTCTAGATGCCGATGTTGGGTTTTGTATCATGTTAATCAAAGTTAGTTTAACCATTTAAACTATAAAAACGCAGCAGATATAAGGTTTAAATATGTTGTTTACAATCTGAAATTTTCACCATGTTAAAGCATAAACAAAACCCAAGAATAAGGATTATATATATATATATATATATATATATATAATATATATATATATATATATATATATATGTGTGTGTGTGTGTGTGTGTGTGTGTGTGAAATAGTATGCTATCAAACCAAAAAAACAACCATAGGGTGTTCATTGAAACAAGCTTTCTTGCACAAGATGTTGTACATGGATAAGATGAAGATGGTGATGTTCTTGAATGTATAGCCTCCAAAACAGTAGACCTCAAGCTTGTATACCCACAAGCCCTTCCAAACACCAAGCTTGTTAAGGAGCACAACACCACAACTCTCTACCAATGCACCTTGAAAAATTCAAAATTTCAGCTCTTGAAGCCTTGAATCCGAAATTTCAGCCCTTGTTTTGGAGAGAATTCTTTTGCCTTGTGTGTGAGAGAGAATATGTTTTTGGAGGATCGGAAGAGAGTCTCTAAGTCTTCCAAAGACACAAGACTAAAACCAAGAACTCCTAATCCCAAAAGGGCGGCCGAAATTGGAATCCAAAATGGGTTCCCCCCATTGTGAATCTTTTATAAAATTGCACTCTTTTTAAAACATTAGTTTATAAAATTAAAACCTATTTTATTTTATAACATCAAGACACTTTTATTGTTATTATTTAACCAACTTAAATAATGAAACAATTAATTTATCATGAACAAATTATCCACATAATGTTGTTCTTTTACAAAAGCAACGTTTTAGAAAACCCACTTTCTATATTGGTGTCAATATTATTTGTATGATCTCATCAACTAATAAATATTTATTGGTGTTTGTTTGGCTTGTTACTGGGTATGACCCGGCTAGGATCATAACATACTGACCACATCAATCTTGTATGTGTGTTGGGCAT
This sequence comes from Flaveria trinervia, assembly GCA_025506515.1. NCBI lineage: Eukaryota > Viridiplantae > Streptophyta > Magnoliopsida > Asterales > Asteraceae > Flaveria > Flaveria trinervia. Next base: position 78,865,794 of record CM046442.1, read on the forward strand.
ATAAGATCCAACACAACCACACTTTGTATTTCATTCATACCCATTTAATTACATATATGTAAGACATGATAGGCATATTACATTATGCTCCTAAACTAGGTACACATGTATCAACACCGAAAACACGAAAAACTTATAAACAAAGGGATCTGGAACTCACCTGAACATAGGGAGTAGCTCCTCAATCAAGCTTTCTAAGCAAGGGTCTCAAATTATAGCCTGCAGATAAGTTAACACTTAAAGGGGTTAACTTCTACTTAATTTCGCTTTCAGATTAGCAGATTCGCTGCTTATTTTGCTGGCTATTTTGCTGCTAGTTTCGCCCAACTTTCGTTGGAATTCAAAGTTTGCAAAACTATAGCTTGTATTTCGTTGTATGAACCCACAGTTTTGCATAACGGGCCGAAATTATGAAGGAGCCCATTTTTCACCCAAAACTTCAATCTCCTACACCCAAATCGTTGGTTTATCACCCAAGAAGCTACATAAAAGCTTTTTACATGTTTTCTTACACAAAAATGTGAGTTTTAGATGATTATTTGCCATTTTCAGAAAACCCAAACCCTATAAATGGCTTCGGAAGAACTTCCAGTTAACCTTCGGAAGAACATACTGTGAACCAGTGCATATAAGCATGGTCCTTCTGACACTCCGCTGCAAATCTTTGAGATACTGCATGGTGCTTTTCCTACTCCCATGTTGAAAGGCCCTGTTCCCGGGACATGCGTACAGCTGGTCAACCATTGCACATAAAAAATACATTTACAGTTATTTTAAATAAACATACGCAGTGGAAACATTCAAAAATGGCATTTTATTTCATCATAAAAACTTTTGCAAAATAATGCATCATTTGTTGGTTACAAAAATTTCATTATTGTATTACATCACAAAAACTTTATATAAGTAGATGTCATCCAAAAAAGCTGAGTAGCTGCCTCGTGCCATCCTCAGCAACATTACCTGCCAACTGGAAACACATAAAAGTCAGTGTTGCCGAGTGAGTTCTAGTTTTACAATAAAACATACTTTTCTTTCGTAAAACAATCTTTGCTTTCTTTCAAAATCATACTATACTTACATCCGTTCGTGGTCATACATCGTACATACATACAGATAATATATTCATGATCTTCTTTAATCTATCATACCTTATTCATTACTTATATTTCCTGTCATCCATAAACCCTACCCTTCTGTTCATGGTACTGAACCTAGGCCCATCATAGACCTTCTATAACGGTGCATCACACCTCTTGGTCACAATACCTAGGGTAAAGTTTAGGTTTACTATGCAATACCTTCCTGTTCATGGTTCCGGACCTAGGCCTCTCATAGACCTTCTATAACGGTGCATCGCACCTCGTGGTCACAGTACCTAAGGTATGCAGCAATAGACTTTGCAAATGGTCAATCACAAAGAAAGACCTCGCTGTGCATGCCATACCTATAAGGCTATCATTACTTTCATTACCTGTTAATGCATGCACTCTTACTTCATGTTCCTCTTTCATTATCTTTCACTTTACATTACGTAATACTTCGTTCATTCATTATCATGACACGTAAAGTCATAGGAAAGATAAACATACATCATCACAAGGAACATAAAGATATCATTCATTCATCATCATGCAGGGCATGATACATACATAACATACATCATATTTAACCGTGCAACATCATCATCATCATGCATAAGCATCAATCACAATACATTACAGGCTCAACATACCATCTATGACCTCAAAAGTCAACTTTCATAACCCCCGGGAATCTCCTAGGTCAAAGCCTAAATTACCTCTTTTTCCCCAAAAAGTCAGAATTTTTAGTGTTCATCCGCATTTCCTTTAGTTCATCCGCATTGGATTTACTTCATCCGCATTTCCTTTAGTCCATCCGCATTGCATTTACTTCATCCGAGTATGGCTTCCTCCAAACTCGTTTGCAAATTGAATTCAACCGTTCAGAAACCCACTAAAAACATACCCGAACCCTTACAAACATACATAAGCATAAACCCAAGGATAAGACCAGTCAAGAACACCATAAAAGCATGAATTCTTACCTTGAATTCGAATTCTTTCTTTTTGTTCTTCTTCAAAGCCGAAAATATCTCTGCTGTCTTTCTTTCTCTCACCAAACTCCGAAAGATTTGGGTGTAGAAAGGGTGATGGGCAGCCATGCCACCTTTTACACCCACTTTTCAAACATTTTGTCCTTTTGGACACTTTTTACCCCTAGACTTGTGTTTTATTTCTTTTCCTTCTTTTTCTTTACTTATTCTTCTTTCTTGTCTAAAAATACCCGAGTGTTTCAAGTCCACCCCCGTTAAATAGGTTTCGTCCTCGAAACCGGTTATTCCTCAAAGAATTGTGGGTACTGCTGCCTCATCTCTTCTTCAGACTCCCACGTAGACTCGGATCCCCTCCTGTGCTTCCACTGTACACGCACAAGAGGAACCACTTTATTCCCCAGCCTCTTTTCCTTTCGATCAATGATTGCCACTGGTTGCTCCACATAATTGAGCCGCTCGTCTACTTCGATATCCTCCAATGGAACAATCATACCTTCATTAGCTAAGCACTTCCTCAGATGAGATACATGGAATGTCGTTTGAATTCCACTTAACTCATCGGGTAACTCTAATCTATAGGCTACCTCTCCTAGTCGAGCAATGATCTGGAAAGGGCCTATGTATCTCGGGCTCAACTTGCCCCACTTTTGGAAATGAAAGTCACCCTTCCAAGGTGAGACCTTCAAGATAACCCTGTCAGCCACCTGGAACTCAATCGTTCTATGGCGTTTATCGGCGTACGACTTCTGTCTATCTTTGGCTGCCTTCATGAAGGCCTTGATCTTCTCAAGCTTCTCAATCGTAGCCTCGATTACCTCGACGCTCCCAAACTCTTTTTGACCAATATCACCACAACGGACAGGTGTTCTGCATCTCTTACAGTACAGCATCTCGTAAGGTGGCATACCAATGCTGGCATGATAACTATTATTGTATGAGAATTCGACTAACGGTAAGTGGTCGTCAGCACTTCCACCAAAATCAATCACACATGTCCGAAGAACGTCCTCCAACATCTAAATGGTCCTCTCTAACTGATCACCGTTTGGGGATGATAAGCCGTGCTAATGTGTAACCTCGTCCCCATTGCATCGTGGAATTTCTTCCAGAATTTAGATGTAAACCGGGTTTCACGATCGGACACAATAGACACCGGCACACCGTGACGAGTTACAACCTTCTTGATGAACAGATCAGCCAACCTCTCAGATGAATATGTCTCGCGAATCGGTAAGAAGTGAGCACTCTTCGTCAGACGGTCCACAATCACCCATATGGCATCATACCCTTTTGCAGTATGTGGCAGCATCGTAATGAAATCCATGGTGATGTGCTCCCACTTCCATTCCGGTATATCCAAAGGTTGGATCTTCCCATACGGCTTTTGATGCTCGGCCTTCACTTGCAAGCAAGTAAGGCACTTACTCACATACTCCACCACGTCGCGCTTCATACCCGGCGACCAATAATATTTCTTCATATCTTGATACATTTATGTGGCACATGGATGAATGGATTATCGAGTCTTGTGAGCTTCATCAAAAATCTTCACCCATAGATTCCCAAAACGAGGAATCCACGCCTGTTCAAATTGGGTTTTAAAACCAAGTGTGTTTTCACCCAATTCCCCAACCAGACCACTCATCCTTTCAGAGTTAAGATGATCTTCTTTCAGTGCCTCATATTGAAACACTTTGACTTGCTTCATCACATCAGAGGTCATGCTTAGTTGATATGTTTTCACTCGAATCGGTTCGGGCCTCTCTTTTCAGCTAAGGGCGTCCACCACCATGTTGGCTTTGTCCGGATTGTAATGGATCTCACAATCATAATCCTTTATAAGCTCCAACCACCTCCTCTGCCTCATGTTCAGATCCTTTTGCTTGAAGAAATACTTCAAGCTCTTATGGTCAGTGAAGATAGTGCACTTCGTACCGTAAAGATAGTGCCTCCAAATCTTTAGTGCGAAGACCACGACTGCTAGCTCCAAGTCGTGAGTAGGGTAGTTGACCTCATGAACCTTCAACTATCGCGATGCATAGGCTATGACCTTCCCTCTTTGCATTAACACGCACCCCAACCCCGAGTAGGAAGCATCCGAATAAACCACCAGATCTTCACATCCATTGGGTAATGACAGAACAGGAGCTTGAGTCAATCTCGCCTTCAATTCTTCGAATGCCTTCTCTTGAGCTTGACCCCATACGAACTTCACATCTTTTTGGGTCAACTTGGTTAGTGGAGAAGCGATCTTGGAAATGTCTTGAATGAATCTCCTGTAGTAACCCGCCAAACCCAAGAAACTACGAATCTCGGATGGCATCTTTGGAGATTTCCATTGCATCACTGCCTCCACCTTAGCTCGGTCCACCATGATCCCCTCGGGATTCACCACATGACCCAAGAACTGAACTTCATGCAACCAAAATGCACACTTGGAGAATTTGGAATACAGTTTCTCCCTTCTCAACGTCTCCAAAACCTCTCGAATATGACTGGCATGCTCATCCTCGCTTCTCGAATAAATCAGGATATCATCAATGAACACAATCACTGATTTATCCAGCATCGGCCGACACACCCGATTCATCAGATCTATAAAGGCAGCTGGCGCGTTGGTCAAACCAAAGGACATGACAAGAAACTCGTAGTGACCATAGCGCGTACGGAAAGTTGTTTTAGGGATATATTGCTCCTTTACTTTAATCTGATGATAGCCCCATCGAAGATCGATCCATGAAAACCAACTAGTACCTTGAAGTTGATCGAACAAATCATCTATTCCTGGTAAGGAGTATCGGTTCTTCACCGTCAACTTATTCAGCTCATGGTAGTCAATACACATCCTCATACTACTGTCTTTCTTTTTCACAAACAAGACCGAAGCACCCCATGGAGAGATACTCATTCTGATGAACCCCTTATCGAGCAACTCTTGCGAATGCTCCATCAGTTCCTTCATCTCTGTCGGAGCTACCGATACGGTGCCTTGGCAACAGGTTGGGCATCGAATATCAAATTAATCTGAAATTCAATCTCTCTGTCAGGTGGCACCCCCGGTAAGTCTTTTGGGAACACGTCTGGAAAGTCACACACAACCAGTACATCAGACAGTTGTAGTGTTGGCACATCCACATCCTTTATATAAGCCAAATAGGTGCTACATCCATGCCTTATACACTTTCCCGCCACCACCATTGACATCACTTTCGGGATCGTCGTGACTCAATCCCCATAAACAGTTACCGGACTTCCATCAGGCGCTAATAGCTGAATCATCTTCTGGCGAAACACAATGGTCGCCTCGTGGTCCGCTAGCCAATCCATCCCAAGAACCAAATCAAAACCACCTAAGGTCATCACAAACGGTCTAAAAGGAAACTTATGACCTTCAAGTTCCACGTGACAGTTTTCTATCATCTCGGAAATCCTGGTAGACTTACCTATGGCAGTTTCTACATTAAAGGGTGCGTCAACATGTCTACTACTAACAGGAAGCTTAGCACAGAAAGCAGCAGAAATAAAACTTTTACTCGCACCCGAATCAAATAACACACAAGCTAAAGTTTGGTTCACTAGAATCGTACCGGACACAACATCAGGGTCCGTCCTAGCTTCCTCCTATGTCATTGTGAATGCTCTGGCGCTCGCCCTTGGTCCTTCACCTCCAATTTTTTTCACCCCGAACTCTCAGCCCTGGGCTTCTTATATCCTTGTTCATGTGACCCTCCATGCCACAGTTTAAACACCGGACCATACGACAGTCCTTGGCTATATGCCCCGACTTCCCATATTGAAGCATACATTCAGCCCCAGCCTGCATTCCCCGTTATGTTCTCTCCCATACCTATCACACTTCTTTACACCCGCACCCGCTGAGACCACATGGCGGTCATCCACCCGTGCCTTCTTGTTACCGGCGAAGCATACCCCCGACCAAACCTCTTCCCCTGCCAGTTTCGCTCACCACCACTCTTCTTTCCACCTTCCTTCATCACCACCATCCTCTCATCATACAGTCTCCCTGCCAAATCCATTACCGACCTAAACGTGCTCGTTCGGGCAGTAATCATGTGCCTGCGAATATCTGCTGGCAAACCCTGAATGTACCTCTTGATTTTTCGAACAGAGGTGTCACCTGATCCGGCACCAGACGTGCCATCTCATTGAATTTTGTGGTGTACTACTGGTGCGTCATAGTTCCCGCCTCCAGTTGCAGGAACTCCCTCTCAACCTTGTCCATTTCCCGGTGAGGACAAAACTCCTCGATCACCAACTTCTTCAGCTCAGACCATCTCATCCTCCCGATGGCCATGCTACCCTCGGCTTGGACAATGTTGTCCCACCAGCACAGAGCCGAATCCACAAAAGAGTAGGTAGCGAACTTCACTTTTTGATCTTCACGGCACTCGCTGATATCAAGAACAACCTCCATGTCCCTCACCCACCGGTGAGCAGCAGCTGCAGTGCCATTACCATCGAAAGTTGGGGGCTTGCATCTTATAATGCCACATAGTTACAGTCCCGTATTGCCTCCGGCGCAGTCTCTGCTTCTTCCTCTTCTTCCCCATCATCAAACGGAACCATCTCAGTCTCGGGCTGTCTTCTCTCACCCGTAGGTCTACTCCTTTTCCTTCTCTCCCCTTCTCTAACTGCCTTTATCACTTCGGTCACCGCAGATGGTAGGATCGTCTGAATGACTTGATGCACTTCTTTCACAACTGCCTCCTTCACTGAGGCTCTCAGGTTAGCACTCTCATCTCCGCCCTTTGGATGAGGGGTCTCTGGTTCTTCATGAACCACCTCTTCGGCCCTAGGCCTTCCTCTCGTAACCCGTGGTTCAGCACCACGTCCACCCCCACGCGAAGCTTTAGATGATCTACCACCGGCCATCCTCTAACTCACACTGAAAGATTTAAACACCAGTACAGTCATTCAAGGAAATAGCTCAGTTTATGGCAAGTACAGTAAGTCCCTAATTATAGTGGCCACTTGTGATTAGCCACTTACTTTACTCTTCATACCCTAAGCATTACCTGTCGTGACAACATCAGTATTTAAATCTACATACACACATAACTGCATGCCATGCACACATAAAACCAGTTATCTTTATTAAAATACCTGATGGCACGCAGCTACTCAGATTGGCATCCCATTCCCTTTCCGTCCCATTCTCAGTTTAAGTTAAGGTTCATTTGAAAATTTACCCATTTCACTTAAACTTTGGCTCTAATACCAACTTGTAAGGCCCCATTCCCGGGACGCTTACAGCTGGTCGACCATTGCACATAAAACATACATTTACAGTTATTTTAAATAAACATTCGCAGTGGAAACATTCAAAAATGTCATTTTATTTCATCATAAAAACTTTTGCAAAATAATGCATCGTTTGTCGGTTACAAAAATTTCGTTGTTGTATTACATCACAAAAGCTTATAGAAGTGGATGTCATCCAAAAGAGCTGAGCGGCTGCCTCGTGCCATCCTTAGCAACATTACCTGCCAACTGGAAACACATAAAAGTCAGCGTTGCAGTGTGAGTTCTAGTTTTACAATAAAACATACTTTTCTTTTGTAAACCATCTTTTCTTTCTTTCAAAATCATACTATACTTACATCCATTCGTGGACATACATCGTAAGTACATACAGATAATATATTCATTATCTTCTTTATTCTTTCATGCCTCATTCATTACTTATCTTTCCTATCCACCATAAACCCTACCCTTCTGTTCATGGTACTGAACCTAGGCCCATCATTGACCTTCTATAACGGTGCATCGCACCTCGTGGTCACAATACCTAGGGTAAAGTTTAGGTTTATTATGCAATACCTTTCTGTTCATGGTTCTCGACCTAGGCCTCTCATAGACCTTTTATAACGGTGCATCGCACCTCGTGGTCACAGTACCTAAGGTATGAATGTACATGTACCATTGCCATAAGCAATACCTTTCTGTTCATGGTTCTGGACCTAGGCCTCTCATAGACCTTCTATAACGGTGCATCGCACCTCGTGGTCACAGTACCTAAGGTATGCAACAATAGTTCTATGCAAATGGTCAATCACAAAGAAAGACCTCGATGTGCATGCCATACCTACAAGGCTATTATTACTTTCATTACCTGTTAATGCATGCACTCTTACTTCATGTTCCTCTTTCATTATCTTTCACTTTACATTACATAATACTTCGTTTATTCATTATCATGAAACGTAAAGTCATAGGAAAGACAAACATACATCATCACAAGGAACATATACATATCATTCATGCATCATCATGCAGGGCATCATACATACATAACATACATCATATATAACCGTGCAACATCATCATCATCATGCATAAGCATCAATCACAATACATTACATGCTCAACATACCATCTATGACCTCAAAAGTCAACTTTCATAACCCCCGGGAATCTCCTAGGTCAAAGCCTACATTACCTCTTTTTCCCCAAAAAGTCAGAATTTTTATAAGTGTTCATCCGCATTTCCTTTAGTTCAGCCGCATTTGCTATAGTTCATCCGCATTGGATTTACTTCATCCGCATTTGCTATAGTTCATCCGCATTGGATTAACTTCATCCGCATTTCCTTTAGTTCATCCGCAATGGATTTACTTCATTTGCGTTTGTCCTCTGCCTTGGACTTACTCATCCGAATTTCCCAGAGTTAGTCAAATGCTCATCCCCATTTCCCAGACTTAGTCAAATGTTCATTCGCATTGACTGCATCCGCATTTGACTTCATCCGCATTGACTTATCCATTGGTTAATGTTCATCCGCATTAACCCTTTCCATCCGCATTTACTTCCAAACACTTAGGCAGATTTAAAAACTTAACCAGTGGGTCTAAAACATCAGATTCGATTCCAATGCACCATTCATCATGTTCTAAGCTTAAATCATACCCTCTAAGCCTTAGAAACACAATCATACATCATCAAGCATGAACATAGTCACACATCACATCATAACATCATCATACACACATCCAAGCATACGGGTCCAAAACCCAGTTAAATAAAAACATACATTCATGCATTTCTAGCCCCGAAATCAGTTAAAACCAGTAAAAGAGGGGTACTAGAACTCACCTTTGCAACTCTTGAGTATGGCTTCCTCCAAACTCATTTGCAAATTGAATTCAACCCTTAAGAAACCCACTAAAAACATACCCGAACACATACAAACACACATAAGCATAAACCCGAGGATAAGACCAGTCAAGAACACCATAAAAGCATGAATTCTTACCATGAATTTGAATTCCTTCTTTTTGTTCTTCTTCAAAGCCGAGAATATTTCTACTCTCTTCCTTTCTCTCACTAAAATCCGAAAGATTTGGGTGTAGAAAGGGTGATGGGCGGCCATGCCACCTTTTACACCCACTTTTCAAACATTTTGTCCTTTTGGACACTTTTTACCCCTAGACTAGTGTTTTATTTCTTTTCCTTCTTTTTCTTTACTTATTCTTCTTTCTTGTCTAAAATAGCCGGTGTCACAAGTCCACCCCCTAAATAGGTTTCATCCTCGAAACCTGTTATTCCTCAAAGAATTGTGGGTAATGCTGCCTCATCTCTTCTTTAGTCTCCCACGTAGACTTGGATCCCTTCCTGTGCTTCCACTGTACACGCACAAGGGGAACCACTTTATTCCCCAGCCTCTTTTCCATTCAATTAATGATTGCCACTGGTTGCTCCACATAATTGAACTGTTCGTCTACTTTGATATCCTCCAATGGAACAATCATACCTTAAGTAGCTAAGCTCTTCCTCAGATGAGATACATGGAATGTCATGTGAATTCCACTTAACTCATCGGGTAACTCTAATCAATAGGCTACCTCTCCTACTCGAGCAATGATCCCGAAAGGGCCTATGTATCTCGGGCTCAACTTGCCCCGCTTTTGGAAATGAATGATACCCTTCCAAGGTGAGTCCTCAATATAACCCGGTCACCCACCTGGAACTCAATCGGTCTACGTCGTTTATAGGCGTGCGACTTCTGTCTATCTTTGGCTGCCTTCATGAAGGCCTTGATCTTCTCAAGCTTCTCAATCGTAGCCTCGATTACCTCGACGCTCCCTAACTCTTTTTGACCAATATCACCCCAATAGACGGGTGTTCTACATCTCCTACCGTATAGCATCTCGTAAGGTGGCATACCAATGCTGGCATGATAACTGGTGTTGTATGAGAATTCAGCTAACGGTAAGTGGTCATCCAAACTTCCACCAAAATCAATCACACATGCCCGAAGCATGTCCTCCAACATCTGAATGGTCCTCTCTGACTGACCATCGTCTGGGGATGATAAGCCGTGCTAATGTGTAACCTCGTCCCCATTGCATCATGGAATTTCTTCCAGAATTTAGATGTAAACCGGGTGTCACGATCGGACACAATAGACACCGGCACACCGTGACGAGTTACAACCTTCTTGATGAACAGATCAGCCAACCTCTTAGATGAATATGTCTCGCGAATCGGTAGGAAGTGAGCACTCTTCGTCAGACGGTCCACAATCACCCATATGGAATGATACCCTTTTGCAGTACGTGGAAGCATCGTAATGAAATCATGGTGATGTGCTCCCACTTCTATTCCGGTATATCCAAAGGTTGGATCTTCCCATACGGATTTTGATGCTCGGCCTTCACTTGCAAGCAAGTAAGGCACTTACTCACATACTCCACCACGTCGCGCTTCATACCCGGCCACCAATATTCTTTCTTCATATCTTGATACATTTTTGTGGCACATGGATGAATGGAGTTTCGAGTCTTGTGAGCTTCATCTAAAATCTTCACCGTAGATTCCCAAAACGAGGAATCCACGACCGTTCAAATCAGGTTTTAACACCAAGTGCCTTTTCACCCAATTCCCCAACCAGACCTCTCATCCTTTCAGAGTTAAGATGATCTTCTTTCAGTGCCTCATCTTGAAACTCTTTGACTTGCTTCATCACATCAGAGGTCATGATTAGTGGATATGCTTTCACCCGAATCGGTTCGGGCCTCTCTCTTCGGCTAAGGGCGTCCTCCACCATGTTGGCTTTTCTTGGATGGTAATGGATCTCACAATCATAATCCTTTATAAGCTCCAACCACCACCTCTGCCTCATGTTCAGATCCTTTTGCTCGAAGAAGTACTTCAAGCTCTTGTGGTCAGTGAAGATAGTGCACTTCGTACCGTAAAGATAGTGCCTCCAAATCATTAGTGCGAAGACCACGACTGCTAGCTCCAAGTCATTAGTAGGGTAGTTGACCTCATGAACCTTCAACTGTCGGGGTGCATAGGCTATGACCTTCCCTCTTTGCATTAACACGCACCCCAACCCCGAGTAAGAAGCATCCGAATAAACCACCAGATCTTCACATCCATCGGGTAATGATAGAACAGGAGCCTGAGTCAATCTCGCCTTCAATTCATCGAATGACTTCTCTTGAGCTTGACCCCATACGAACTTCACATCTTTTCGGGTCAACTTGGTTAGTGGAGAAGCGATCTTCGAAAAGTCTTGAATGAATCTCCTGTAGTAACCCATCAAACCCAAGAAACTGTGAATCTCGGATGGCATCTTTGGAGATTTCCATTGCATCACTGCCTCCACCTTAGCCGGGTCCACCATGATCCCCTCGGGATTCACTACATGACCCAAGAACTGAACTTCACGCAACCAAATTGCACACTTGGAGAATTTGGAATACAGTTTCTCCCTTCTCAACGTCCCCAAAACCTCTCGGATATGACCGACATGCTCATCCTTGCTTCTCGAATAAATCAGGATATCATCAATGAACACAATCACTGATTTATCCAGCATCGGCCCACACAGCCGATTCATCAGATCTATAAAGGCAGCTGGCGTGTTGGTCAAACCAAAGGACATGACAAGAAACCTGTAGTGACCATAGTGCGTATGGAAAGTTGTTTTAGGGATATCCTGCTCCTTCACTTTAAGCTGATGATAGCCCGATCAAAGATCAATCCTTGAAAACCAACTAGCACCTTGAAGCTGGTCGAACAAATTATCTATTCCTGGTAAGGGGTATTGGTTCTTCACCATCAACTTATTCAGCTCACGGTAGTCAATACACATCCTCATACTATTGTCTTTCTTTTTCACAAAGAAGACTAGAGCACCCCATGGAGAGATACTCGGTCTGATGAACCCCTTATCGAGCAACTCTTGCAACTGCTCCATCAGCTCCTTCATCTCCGTCGGAGCAAACTGATACGGTGCCTTGCCAACAGGTTGGGCACCCAGTATTATTAATCAATCTGAAATTCAATCTCTCTATCAGGTGGCACTCCCGGTAAGTCTTTTGGGAACACGTCTGGAAAGTCACACACAACCGGTACATTAGACAGTTGTGGTGTTGGTGCATCCACATCCTTTACATAAGCCAAATAGGCGCTACATTCACGCCTTATACACTTTCCCGCCACCGCTATTGAGATCACTTTCGGGATCGTCGTGACTCGATCCCTGTCAGGCGCTAATAGCTGAATCATCTTCTTGCAACACACAATGTTCGCCTTGTGGTCCGCTAACCAATCCATCCCAAGAACCAAATCGAAACCACCTAAGGTCATCACAAACCGTCTAACAGGAAACTTATGACCCTCAAGTTCCACGTCACAGTTTTCAATCATCTCGGAAATCCTGGTAGACTTACGTGTGGCAGTTTCTACATCAAAGGGCGCATCAACACATCTACTACTAACAGGCAGCTTAGCACAGAAAGCAGCAGAATAAAACTTTTACAGGCACCCGAATCAAATAACATAGAAGCTAAAGTTTGGTTCACTACAAACGTACCAGACATAATATCAGGGTCCGTCCTAGCTTCCTCCTATGTCATTGTGAATGCTCTAGCGCTCGCCCTTGGTCCTTCACCTCCAATTTTCTTCACCCTGGAACTCTCAGCCCTGGGCTTCTTACAATCCTTGTTCACGTGACCCTCCATGCCATAGTTAAAACACCGGACCGTACGACAGTCCTTGGCTATATGCCCCGGCTTCCCACATTTGAAGCATACATTCAACCCCAGCCTGCATTCCCCACTATGTTTTCTCCCATACCTATCACACTTCTTTATACCCGCACCCGCTAAGACCACACGATGGTCATCCACCCATGCCTTCTTGTTACTCAGCGAAGAATACCCCCGACCAAACCTCTTCCCCTGCCAGTTTCGCTCACCAGCACTCTTCTTTCCACCTTCCTTCATCACCACCATCCTCTCATCATACAGTCTCCCTGCCCAATCCACTGCCGACCAAAATGCGCTCGGCGGGGCAGTGATAATGTGCGTGCGAATATCTGCTGGCAACCCTGAATGTACCTCTTGATTTTTCGAGACAGAGGTGTCACATTATCCGGCACCAAACATGCCATCTCATTGAATTTCATGGTGTACTGCTGGTGTGTTACAGTTCCCGCCTCTAGTTGTAGGAACTCCCTCTCAACCTTGTCCATTTCCCGGTGAGGACAAAACTCCTCGATCACCAACTCTTCAGCTCAGACCATCTCATCCTCCCGATGGCCTGCTACCCTCAGCTTGAACAATGTTGTCCCACCGGCATAGAGCCGAATCCACAAAAGAGTGGGTAGCGAACTTCACCTTTTGATCTTCACGGCACTCACTGATATCAAGAATAGCCTCCATGTCCCTCACCCACCGATGAGCAGCAGCTGCAGTGCCATTACCATCGAAAGTTAGGGGCTTGCATCTCATAAATGCCCCATAGTTACAGCCCCGTACTGCCTCCGGCGTAGGCTCTGCTTCTTCCTCTTTTTCCCCGTCATTAGACGGAACCGTCTCAGTCTCGGGCTGTCTTCTCTCGCCCGTAGGTCTACTCCTTTCCCTTCTCTCCCCTTCTCTAACTGCCTTTATCACTTCGGTCACCACAGGCGATAGGATCGTCTGCATGACTTGATGCACTTCTTCACAACTGCCTCCTTCACTTAGGCTCTCAGGTTAGCACTCTCATCTCCGCCCTCCAAATGAGGGGTCTCTGGTTCAAGTGATTGAAAAGGCAAAGCATGAAGGTCATACTTGTGCCATGGGACTTCGATATTCTAGTGATTGGGTTTGATCTGTGAATTTTGTATTTGGATATGTGGAACTCTTTATTATTTGAATAAAGTTATTTGGTTATAATGTTTCAATTAATGTTCCAATTTAGCATGTTTAATCCATGAGTAAATTGTTTACTCTAAATGTCCGTAGTCGTTCATACTTGTGGGAACAAGTGTGATGGTAAAATTATTATGAACTTGGATTGGTTGATATTCATACGAATGAATATAGAGCAATGGGTTGCTACCAAGGTTCATAGATATTTATGGGATACAAATATTGGACTAACCTGCAACTCAAACTTTACTACATGGAATCTTATTGATTGATCATAAGTAATTTTGAATAAAGGCGAATATCATTTGGTATCCTTCGACCTGAAATACATATTGGGTTTTGATATTCACCAAGTATTATGCCTTGAGCTGATTCTTCACTGCCCTCAAATAATGGACAGTACATAAGGGTATGTTCAGGTATGATACGAGGTGTTTGTGAGAAACGTATGTGGTCAAGATGGAATTTGTTCCTCTTATTTGTTGAGAGTTAGATGTCTAAGGCCTTATTAAGTTAAATCAATAAGGAATGATCATTCTGTGTCCTTGGATTTAACATGACATCTTAAACAAAAGGATAGATGATTGATACACCTAAATCATTTCAAGTAGGGTACTTGAAAGGGATGATGTTATTGAATGGCTATAAGTCATGCGTATTAAGGGTAGTAAACCGTTGTTAGGCGGTATTTACTGCTTGCATCAATCTTCTATGAATCTTGGGCAAGTGGGAGATTGTTGGATTCTATGTGCCCAAGACACATAGAATATTGATGCGGTTAGTAAGTTATGATCCAAGTCGGGTTATACCCAATAACAAGCTTAGCAAACACCAATTAATATTTAATTGATGATATGATTATGCAATTAAATATTTACACCAATTTAGAAAATGGGTTTTCTAAATAAGTTACATATGAAATGGAACAAATTATGAGGATAATTTGTTGATAGGTTTATTATTATTTTTGTTATTTAAAGGGTTTAAATAACACAAATAACATGAGAGTATACTTTAATTAAATTGTTTAATTAGAGAAGACATGTCACATTTAAATATGTCTAGTAGATGACTTATTTAATGTGTGACAAAAAGGCTAATTATAGTGAGTGTGTTTGTGTGTTAATTAAAGAGGGAAAACCCCTTTTAAATTGAATTTTCGGCCGCCCCCCATGTGGTTTTTCATTGGACCTTTTTCTTTGAAAACTAAAGACACACTCAACTAGTCTTTCACTCTTCGAGAAATCTGATCTATCTCATATGCAAGCAACATACACAACCTTTTCTCTCTCTCTCTCTACACCTCTTGAAAGGCAGCAGAAAGTAGGAGCAATTTCGGGTTTTTGGAGTTGTTTTGGTGTGCTCTCCCTAGAAAGAGTGGTGTTTACTTCAAGGGCTTGGGGTATACAAGCTTGAGGCTTCTTCCTTGGAGTCTTGGCCGATTCACAAGCATTTTTAACCCCTTCTTGGTCGACAATTTTGGCTGGAATAAGGTAGTAATCACAGCTCATTGAAGCTGTGATTTTATGTTGCTTAACTTGTGTTCATAGCTTGTTCATTCACATATTTAAGATCCTTTTGATTTGGGTTTGTTTTTATCTTAAAACATCATTAAGAACATGGATTTTCAGATTATAAACATGTTATAATTCTATACTTCCGCTGCGTTTTTCAGAAAGTTTAAAAGGTTGAACTTGTTTACTTTGTGTTCTATCAAACCCAACAATGGCATCTAGAGCCGGTTATGTGGATAACTTGCTTGTTCTTAGTCTTTAAAATCGGTTTTAAAGATGTATAATCAACTTATTATAGGCTGATTTCGGGCTGCTATATTTTGTTTGAATGATTCCCCAACTTTCAAGGTCATATCACACATGCTAGTGATTAGACATTGAAAGATATATATATTATGAATGTTGATTGTTTGGACAATGTTTTAAACCCAAAAATTTCAGTTTATGTTGGCTGAAATTTGGTGGTTTTAAGTGGGGTTTCATTATATGTTTGGATGATATGATCATTGGTTGTTAGTGTGCATAACCTAGCCTTTGGCCTTTTGATTTGGATGATTGGAATGGTTAGTTTTATTCATTCATTTGGGTTGTAATATTTGTGTTTATTATTTGGATGTAATTATTTGTTCATTGGTTATGTAATTAATAGATTAGGTGCATTTCTTTTATTAGAAAAATGTATTAGGATTCAATTTTGTAAAAGGAAGATGCACAAGATCAAGACCCAAAGATGGACATCAAAGACATGGAACTTGAAGCATATGGATGCAAGTTCAAGTGGGGGTCTAAGATGACCTCAATTTTGTGTTGAGTTCCACCCTTAGGAAAGACCTTATGATGACACTTTTGATGGCAAACAAGTGTTGTCAACTTAGTGGCTATGGTTATGCACTCATGTTTGTATGTTTATGATTGTTTAAATGTTTGTTATTTGGTTGTATGGTTGAAATCTTGACATGGATTACAAACTTATTAACAAACTTAACAAGCTGAAAATTGATGGTTCATAAACATTAAAAGTAATAAAAGTTTATTAAATTGATTTAATGTTTTTTTAAAAAAAGGATTAAAAATTGGTTTTAATCAAATGACCATAGGGTACCTTGTATTTGAAAGCATGCAAATACAAGTACATAGAGTTTTCTAAAACTTGTATTATGAAATCTCTAATATTTTCAACAAGATCAACACCGTCCTTTTACACAACACTTGAGTGACTTGGGAACTCTTAGTGGGATAAAGGTCACCTAACCATTTTGAGGGAACTTGTGACTTGAGGTGAGAATGCCTTATTTGTGGGATAAAGGTCACCTAACCACTTATTTTGGCAAACTCACCCGTTGGTGTAAGTAGGGTATCTTGATTTGCAAACCATGTCAAATGGATCACCTACGGTGTGGTTTCCAAATGGTGTTGATGGGATTAACATGCCGACTTTACATATGATGTTTCAAGTCGATCCCATATTTCTAGAAATTGCAAATGGTTGCAATCGTCAAACGTTGACCACCTTATTAATTTAAATCGTGGGATAAAGGTCACCTAACCACAATTTAAATGTAATGTTGGGTTCTAGACATTAATATAAAAATGACCTTAAAAGGCATTTATTATTAAAAATAACAAGCTTGCATCAATCTTCTATGAATCGTATTAAGGGTAGTAAACCGTTGTTAGGCGGTATTTACTGCTTGCATCAATCTTCTATGAATCTTGGGCAAGTGGGAGATTGTTGGATTCTATGTGCCCAAGACACATAGAATATTGATGCGGTTAGTACGTTATGATCCAAGTCGGGTTATACCCAATAACAAGCTTAGCAAACACCAATTAATATTTAATTGATGATATGATCATGCAATTAAATATTTACACCAATTTAGAAAATGGGTTTTCTAAATAAGTTGCATATGAAATGGAACAAATTATGAGGATAATTTGTTGATAGGTTTATTATTATTTTTGTTATTTAAAGGGTTTAAATAACACAAATAACATGAGAGTATACTTTAATTAAATTGTTTAATTAGAGAAGACATGTCACATTTAAATATGTCTAGTAAATGACTTATTTAATGTGTGACAAAAAGGCTAATTATAGTGAGTGTGTTTGTGTGTTTGATTAAAGAGGGAAAACCCCTTTTAAATTGAATTTTCGGCCGCCCCCCATGTGGTTTTTCATTGGACCTTTTTCTTTGAAAACTAAAGACACACTCAACTAGTCTTTCACTCTTCAAGAAATCTGATCTATCTCATACGCAAGCAACATACACAACCTTTTCTCTCTCTCTCTACACCTCTTGAAAGGCAGCAGAAAGTAGGAGCAATTTTGGGTTTTTGGAGTTGTTTTGGTGTGCTCTCCCTAGCAAGAGTGGTGTTTACTTCAAGGGCTTGGGGTATACAAGCTTGAGGGCTTCTTCCTTGGAGTCTTGGCCGATTCACAAGAATTTTTAACCCCTTCTTGGTCGACAATTTTGGCTGGAATAAGGTAGTAATCACAGCTCATTGAAGCTGTGATTTTATGTTGCTTAACTTGTGTTCATAGCTTGTTCATTCACATATTTAAGATCCTTTTGATTTGGGTTTGTTTTTATCTTAAAACATCATTAATAACATGGATTTTTCAGATTATAAACATGTTATAATTCTATACTTCCCCTGCGTTTTTCAGAAAGTTTAAAAGGTTGAACTTGTTTACTTTGTGTTCTATCAAACCCAACCGTAGGGTCATTCAAGGAAATATCTCAGTTTATGGCAAGTATAGTAAGTCCCTAATTACAGTGGCCAGTTATGATTAGCCACTTACTTTACTCTTCATACCCCAAGCATTACCTGTCCTGACTACATCAGTATTTAAATCTACATACAACACATAACTACATGCCATGCGCACATAAAACCAGTTATCTTTATGAAAATACCTGATGGCACGCTGCTACTCAGATTGGCATCACGTTCCCTTTCTGTCCCATTTCAGTTTAAGTTAAGGTTCATTCGAAAATTTACCCATTTCACATAAACTTTTGCTCTAATACCAACTTGTAAGGCCCCGTTCTCGGGACGCTTATAGCTGGTCAATCATTGCACATAAAACATACATTTATAGTTATTTTAAATAAACATTCATAGTGGAAACATTCAAAAATGGCATTTTATTTCATCATAAAAACTTTTGCAAAATAATGCATGGTTTGTCGGTTACAAAAATTTCATTGTTGTATTACATCACAAAAGCTTTAAATAAGTGGATGCCATCCAAAAGAGCTGAGTAGCTACCTCGTGCCATCCTCAGCAACAATACCTGCCAACTGGAAACATATGAAAGTCAGCGTTGCTGAATGAGTTCTAGTTTTACAATAAAACATACTTTTCTTTCATAAAACCATCTTTGCTTTCTTTCAAAATCAAACTATACTTACATCCGTTCGTGGTCATACATCGTACGTACATACAGATAATATATTCATTATCTTCTTTAATCTTTCATGCCTCATTCATTACTTATCTTTCCTCTCATCCATAAACCCTACCATTCTGTTCATGGTATTGAACTAGGCCCATCATAGACTTTCTTTAACGGTGCATCGCACCTCGTGGTCACAGTACGTAGGGTAAAGTTTAGGTTTACTATGCAATACCTTTCTGTTCATGGTTCTGGACCTAGGCCTCTCATAGACCTTCTATAACGGTGCATCGAACCTCGTGGTCACAGTACCTAAGGTATGAATGTACATGTACCATTGCCATAAGCAATATCTTCCTATTCATGGTTCTGGACCTAGGCCTCTCATAGACCTTCTATAATGGTGCATCGCACCTCGTGGTCACAGTACCTAAGGTATACAACAATAGTTCTATGCAAATGGTCAATCACAAAGAAAGACCTTGATGTGCATTCCATACCTACAAGGCTATCATTATTTTTATTACCTATTAATGCATGCACACTTACTTCATGTTCCTCTTACATTATCTTTCACTTTACGTTACATAATACTTCGTTCATTCATTATCATGACACGTAAACTCATAGGAAAGATAAACATACATCATCACAAGGAACATAAACATATCATTCATGCATCATCATGCAGGGCATCATACATACATAACATACATCATATTTAACCGTGCAACTATAGGATTCTATATGCCAAAGACAGGTAAAACATTGATGCGGTTAGTACGTTATGATCCAAGTCGGGTTATACCCAATAACAAGCTTTGCAAGCACAATCAATTATTAAATTGATGATATGATCATGCAATCAAATAATCGCACCAAATTTTGAAAATAGGTTTTCTAAACAATTGCATTTGTAGTGGATTTGTTGATGAATTTATTATTTGTATTCTTATTTAAATAGGTTTAAGTAACATTAAATAATAAAACAAGAGAGTCATTTAAATTAAAAGAGTTTTAATTTAAATGATGTACATGACTTCCTAATGTGTTATATTTATTAAAAGTTTGGGAGGGAAAACACTTTAGAAGGCTGAAAATCAGCCTCCCCATGGTCCAATAAGATTTTTTCTTTGCCTTGAAAACACAAATTAGAAAGGTGTGCAAGTCTCCATACATGCATTCATCTTTTTTCACACAAAAAGTAGTCCCTTCTCTCCTCTCAAACTCTCGGCCAGGAGCAGCAGTTTAGAGGGTCTTAGAAGTGTTTTGGTGTTCTTCTCCCTAGCAAGAAGGTGTTTGCTACAAGGCTTTGGGTATACAAGCTTGAGAGGACCTATTGTTGGTGTTGGTCGTTTTCTTGGAGCATATCTTCATCCATTTCGGTTTTTTTGCTGCTGAAAGGTAGTTTATGGCTGCCTCTTCATGGCTATCCATAATGTGTGTTTTATGTTTACATAGCTAGTCTTATTCACATATAACAGGTCCTTTGTTCTTGGGTTTGTTAATTACTTTATAATATCAATTTGAAACCGAAATTTTCAGTTTATAAACTATGTTATAAAGGTTGTTTCCACTGCGTTTTCACCAAGTTTAAATGGGTAAACTATGTTTTATGTTCTAACAAACCCGACATTGGCATCTAGAGCCGATTATGTGGATAGCTAGCTTGTTTTGTCCTTGAAAAATTCATTTTATGGGACTTTTAAACCCCTTTAGGGGCTTCTATGTTCATGTATTATGAATCCCCGAACTTTCAAAGTTATATCAAACATGCTTGTGATTAAACTTTGAAAGACATGTAAGATGTATTGTTTATTTGTTTGGACAAGATAAAACCCGAAATTTGAGTGTGTGTTGGCTGAAATTTCGTGGGTTTTAGTGGGGATTCATTGTTGTTTTGGATGATATGATCATTTTTCATTATGGTGCATAACCTATCCCTTGACCTTGTGTTATTTGGATGTTTGTAATGGTTGTATTTATTCATTCAATTGGGTTGTATAATCTTTTATTTGTGGGTTTAATGTGTAGTTATTTATTATTGGGATGTAATAAATAGATTAGGTACTTTTCAATTTACTAGAAATCTTGTATTAGGATATAATGTCTTGTAATATGAAGACGTACGCGTTAGAAGCACAAAGGAAAGAAACAAGAAACATGGAGCATTTGGATGCGGTTTCAAGTGGGAGGATCATGGAAGCTTTTGTGTTGTGTTTTTTTTGTCCCTTAGGAATGTCCTATGGTCCACACTTGTGATGGCAAACAAGTGTGGCCACTTTAGATGCTATGGTTATGCACTAATTTTTGGTTGATTCTTGGTTGTTTGGTTATGGTATTGTGGATGATTGCTTATATATAATGTTGCTTAACAATCCTTTCAATGATCATAACGTACTATCTAAATGGTCCTTAATCATTAAAAGGTACTAAAAGGTTATTAATATTGTTTAATGGTTTCAAAGATTAAAAGGGCTTTAATCAATGTACCATAGGGTATCTTGTATTTGAAAGCATGCAAATATGAATACATAGAGTTTTCTAAACTAGAATTATGAAATGTCTATTTTTTAAAAAATATAATATCAACACCGTCCTTTTAACAACACTTGAATCACTCGGGAACTCTTAGTGGGATAAAGGTCACCTAACCATTTTGTGGGAAATTGAGACTTCAGGTGAGAATGCCATATTCGTGGGATAAAGGTCACCTAACCGCTTATTTTGGCAAACTCACACGTGTGTGTAAGTAGGGTGTCTTGATATGCAAACCATGTCAAATGGATCACCTACGATATGGTTTCCAAATGGTGTTGATGGGATTAACATGCTGACTTTACATATGATGTTTCTAGTCGATCCCATACCTCTAGAATTTGCAAATGGTTGAAATCGTCAATCGTTGACCACCTTATTAATTTAAATCGTGGGATAAAGGTCACCTAACCACTATTCAAATGTAATGTTGGGTTCTAGATTTTAATATGAAAATGATCTTAAAAGGTATTAATTATTAAAATAACAATATCGAAAATACTAAAATTGATCTTTGTTAAATTTTGTAGATGCCCATCAATAATTATGATAATCATGATAATTCATCCACGTCCGCCCAATATTTACGAGCGATTCTCCAAAAAGAACGTCTAAATCATAATAATTTTATCGATTGGTATCGAAACTTGAGAATGGTTCTCAAGCAAGAGAAAAAATCATATGTTTTAGACGACCCAGTCCCCGATTAACCTAGTGAAGATGATGAGGAGGCCTATAACGATTGGATAAAGTACATTGAGGACTCTGTCCAAGTGTCTTGCCTTATGTTGGCAAGCATGACTCCGGATCTCCAGAAGGAGTATGAGCATCATGGAGCTTATGACATGATAACCCAACTGAAGGAAACGTTCCAACAGCAAGCAAGGGTTGAGCGCTTCGAAACGGTTCGAACGCTCCATGCATGTCGTATGGATGACAACCAATCAGCTTCATCTTATGTACTTAAGATGAAAAGTCACATTGACCACCTCGAAAGGCTAAATTTTCCAATCTTAAAGGAATTGGCCATGGATTTGATCCTTAATGGCTTACCAAAAAGTTTGAGACATTCGTGTTAAACTACAACATGAATGCTTCGGAAAAAAAGCATTGGTGAGCTTCACTCTATGCTCAAAACTGCCGAGGCTGCCATGGGTAAAAGGGTTTTACCCATTCTCACCATTAATGATGGTGAACAAGAAAAGGACTCATCCGCACCAAGGCAAGAGTTGCCAAGGGTAAGGGACCCGTAATGGGAAAAGGGAAGGGGTGGCAAGGGTTCCACCCAAAGCACAAGGGAAGAGGCAAAAGGTTGCTTCTGATGACCCATGCTTCAAGTGTGGGAGATTGGACATTGGGCAAGAAATTGTCCTGTCCATCTCCAATAGTTGAAAGAAAAGAGGGATGCCAGGCAGACCTCAGGTACTACATACATGACCCATATTGATTTAAACTTAATATCCTCTAACACATGGGTATTAGATACTAGATGTGGAACTCACATTTGCAATTTATTGTAGGGGTTCAAAAGAAGTAGCAACTTCAACAAATGGGATGTTAGCCTCTACTGGGCAATGGGGCTAATGTTCAAGTTGAAGCCTGTGGTGACTACATCTTGAAACTTCCAAATGGTTTGGAAGTAATTTTTGACAATGTTTTGTATGCTCCTTGTTTGACTAGGAACATTATTTCCGTGGCCCTATTAAAACATTTTGGATATGTATTATCATTTGTTGGAAATGAAATCCATGTTACTTTGAATGACATGTTTTACTTTAATGTTGTTCCCATCAATGGTATCTATGAATTGGTTGGTGAAAATACGTTGAATGACAGCTTATTATACAAAACTAGTACCAAGAAACTCAAATCGGATTTGAGTGACAGTTACCTTTGTCATTGCCGTCTTGGTCATATAAACAAGAAAAGAATACAAACACTAGAAAAGAATGGTCTTTTAAAAACAAATGAATGTGATTCATTTGATGTATGTGAGTCTTGTTTACAAGGTAAAATGACTAAGGCACCTTTTAAAGGCAAAGCCGAAAGGGCAAAGGATTTATTAGGTATCATACATTCGGATGTATGTGGTCCTTTTAAACCTATGACAAGGTACAATGAAAGATACTTCATTACCTTTACTAATGACTATAGTCGATATGGGTATGTGTACTTGTTAAGACACAAAGATGAAGCTTTTGAAATGTTCAAGATCTTTCAAAATGAAGTACAAAATCAAATCAATAACTCAAGTAATATTCTCCACACCGATAGAGGAGGTGAATACCTGAATGATGCTTTTAGGGACCATCTTAGAAGTTGTGGGATTGTCTCACAACTATCTCCACCGGGAACACCACAACATAATGGCGTCCGAGCGGAGAAATCGAACTCTATTGGATATGGTTCGATCTATGATGGCTAAAAGCTCATTACCTCTATCATTTTGGGGTTTTGCTATGCTCTCTACGGCCCGTATTTTGAATATGGCCGCAACCAAGAAAGTGGAAAGGACACTTATGAAATATGGCATGGAAGGGTTCCATCATTTTCATATTTGAGGATGTGGGGGTGTGAGGCTTATGTGAAGACTCCCACCTCGAACAAGTTAGAAAGCCCTTCCACTAAGTGTATCTTTATTGGATATCCAAGAGATTCTATGGGATATTATTTCTATGATCCAATACAACAAAAGGAGTTTGTGGCCAAAAAGGGTGAGTTCTTGGAAACCAAGTTCCTTATGGAAGGAACTGGTAGTACAACTGTGGATCTTGAAAAGGATCAAGAATCGCAACCGATACACGTTTGGTTGACACTAGCACTCAACATGAGAAAGTTGAAAGTGATCAAATAGTTGATCAATACACAGAAAACGTTCGTAGATTTGGTAGAACTTGTAATCCAGCTGAAAGATATGGATTTTTCACTGATGGATGCTATGTGATAGATTCTGATGAACCAATCACATACCATGATGCGTTGTCCAATTTGGATTGTGACAAATGGCTTGAAGCCATGAACGTTGAGATGCAATCCATGTATGACAATCAAGTATGGGACTTGGTTATACCACCTCTTAACTCCAAAGTAATTGGAAGTAAGTGGGTTTTCTAAAAGAAACTCGATATGCATGGAAACCTGGATACTTATAAAGCAAGACTTGTAGCAAAGGGTTTCACTCAACCTCAAGGGGTTGACTATGATGAAACTTTCTCACCTGTTGTGATGCTAAAATCTAATAGGATATTGTTTTCCATAGCTGCTCATTATGATTATGAGATTTGGCAAAGGGATGTCAAAACGGCTTTCCTATTGGATATCTTGAGGAAGATGTCTATATGGTTCAGCCTGAAGGTTTTGTCGATCCAAAACATCCTAACAAAGTATGCAAGTTAAAGAAATCAATCTATGGATTGAAACAAGCATCGAGAAGTTGGAATCACCGTTTTGATGAAGAAGTAATTAAATGTGGGTTCATCAAGAACGCTGATGAAGCTTGTGTATATAAGAAAGCTAGTGGGAGCATCATCACTTTCCTAGTATTGTATGTTGATGACATCCTACTATTTGGAAATGACATTCCAACCTTGGAAGGTGCAAAAACCTAGCTTGGAAGTTGTTTTTCCATCAAGGATCTTGGTGAGGCCGCCTATATTCTGGGAATAAAGATCTATAGGGATAGATCAAGGCGGTTGATTGGTTTAAATCAAAGTGCATACATTGATAAGATCTTGAAAAGGTTCAAGATGGAGAACTCGAAGAAAGGTACGGTACCTATTCAAAGAGGAACAATATTGAGCACGACTCAATGTCCAATCTCAAAGGATGAGCAAGATAAAATGAAGGCAATCCTATACACATCTGCTATGGATCCATCATGTATGCAATGATATGCACTCGGCCGGATGTTTCATGCGCCTTAAGCATGACAAACGTTACCAGCAAAATCCTGGAAGCAGTCAATGGATGTTGTTAAGAACATACTTAAGTACTAAGGAGGACTAAAGATATGTTTCTAATCTATGGATCTGGTGATGAGGAACTTGTTGTAAAAGGTTACACGGATGTGAGTTTCCAAACCGATCGTGATGATTCACGATCACAATCTGGATACATTTTCATTCTGAATGGAGGAGCTGTCTCTTGGAAGAGCTTAAAAAGAAGGATGGGTGGCCTTATCAACAACAGAATCTGAATACGTCGCCGCCTCATTGGCAGCTTAAGAAGCTGCATGGTTGAAGAAATTCATTGCCGATCTAGGGGTTGTCCCTTCCATTCAGGACCCCCTAGAGATCTTTTCTGATAACGAGGGTGCGATTGCTCAAATTAAGGAACCTCGTGCTTATCAAAAGACTAGGCACATTGAGTGGAGATTCAACTACATACGAGATGAAGTTGAGAAGGTAAAGATATGTATTTGCAAAGTTCTCACACATCAAAATATTGCAGATCCTCTTACGAAGCTCTTAGAAAAGGCAAATCATACCTGTGCCATAGGACTTCGATATTCTAGTGATTGGATTTGATCTGTGAATTCGTATTTGGATATTTGGAACTCCTTACTACTTGAATAAAATTATATGGTTATAATATTTCAATAAATGTTCCAATTTAGCATGTTTAATCCATGGGTAAAATTTTTACTCTAAATGTCCGTAGTCGTTCATACTTGCGGGAACAATATGAGAGTAAGATTATATGAATTTGGATTGGTGGATATTCATAAGGAATGAATATAGAGCAATTAGTTGCTGCCAAAGTTCATAGATATTTGTGGGATACAAATATTGGACTGACCCGCATCTCAAATTTTTACTACATGAAATCTTCTAGATTGATCATAAGTAAATTTGAGTAAAGGCGAATATCATTTGGTATCCTCAGACCTGAGATACATATTGGGTTTTGATATTCACTAAGTGTTATACCTTGAGCTAGTTCTTCACTACCCTGAAATAATGGACAGTACGTAAGGCTATGTTCAGGCGTAACACGAGATGTTTGTGAGAAACGTATATAGTCAGGATGGAATTTGTTCCTCTTATTCGTTGAGAATTAGATGTCTAAGGCCTGATAAGTTAAATCAACAAGGAATGATTATTCTGTGTCCTTGGATTTAATATGACATTCTGTAGCAAAAGGATAGATGATTAATTCACCTATATCATTTCAAGTAGGATACTTGAATGGGATGATGTTATTGAATCGATATAAGTCATGCGTATTAAGGATAGTAAACCGTTGTTAGGTGGTATTTACTGCTTGCATCAATTTTCTATGAATCTTGTGCAAGTGTGAGATTGTAGGATTCTATATTCCCAAGACAGTAGAACATTGATGCTATTAGTACGTTATGATCCAAGTCGGGTTATATCCAATAACAAGCTTTGCAAACACACAAACAATATTTAATTGATGATATGATCATGCAATTAAATAATCACACCAAATTTAGAAAATAGGTTTTCTAAACAATTGCATTTGTAGTGGAACAAATTATAAGGATAATTTATTGATGATTTTATTATTTGTATTGTTATTTAAATAGGTTTAACTAACATTAAATAAAATACAAGAGAGTCATTTAAATTAAAAGAGGCTTAATTTAAATGATGTATATGACTTCCTAATGTGTTATATTTATTAAAAGTTTGGGAGGGAAAACCCTTCTAGAAGGCTGAAAATCAGCCTCCCCATGGTCCAATAGGATTTTTTCTTTGCCTTGAAAACACACATTAGAAAGGTGTGCATGTCTCCATACATGCATTCATCTTTTTTCACACAAAAAGTAATCCCTTCTCTCCTTTCAAACTCTCGGCCAGGAGAAGCAGTTTAGAGGGTCTTAGAAGTGTTTTGGTGTTCTTCTCCCTAGCAAGAAGGTGTTTGCTATAAGGCTTTGGGTATACAAGCTTGAGAGGACCTCTTGTTGGTGCCTTGGTCGTTTTCTTGGAGCTGAAAGGTAGTTTATGGCAGCCTCTTTATGGCTATCCGTAATGTGTGTTTTCATGTTTACATAGCTAGTCTTATTCACATATAACAGGTCCTTTGTTCTTGGGTTTGTTAATTACTTTATAATATCAATTTGAAACCAAAATTTTCAGTTTATAAACTATGTTATAAAGGTTGTTTCCGCTGCGTTTCACAAAGTTTAAATAGTTAAACTATGTTTTAGTTCTAACAAACCCAACAACAACATCATCATCATCATGCATAAGCATCAATCACAATACATTACATGCTCAACATACCATCTATGACCTCAAAAGTCAACTTTCATAACCCCTGGGAATCCTAGGTCAAAACCTACATTACTCTTTTTCCCCAAAAAGTTAGAATTTTTCAAAGTATTCATCCGCATTTCCTTTAGTTCATCCGCATTTGCTATAGTTCATCCGCATTGGATTTACTTCATCCGCATTTGCTATAGTTCATCCGCATTGGATTTACTTAATCCGTATTTCCTTTAGTTCATCCGCATTGGATTTACTTCATCCGCATTTGTCCTCTGCCTTGGACTTACTCATCTAGATTTCCCAGACTTAGTCAAATGCTCATCTGCATTTCCAAACTTAGTCAATGCTCATTCGCATTTCATGCACTTAGTCAATGTTCATCCGCATTGACTTCATCCGCATTTGATTTCATCTACATTGACTTATCCATTGGTTAATGCTCATCCGCATTAACCCTTTCCATCCGCATTTACTTTCAAACACTTAGGCAGATTTATAAACTTAACAAGTGGGTCTAAAACATCAGATTCGATTCCATGCACCATTCATCATGTTCTAAGCTTAAATCTTACCCTCTAAGCCTTAGAAACACAATCATACATCATCAAGCATGAACATAGTCACGCATCACATCATAACATCATCATACACACATCCAAGCATACGTGTCCAAAACCCAGTTAAATAAAAACATACATTCATGCATTTCCAGCCCCTAAAATCACTTAAAACCAGTACAAAAGGGGTCCTAGAACTCACCTTTGCAGCTCTTGAGTATGGCTTCTTCTAAATCGTTTGCAAATTGAATTCAACCATTAAGAAACCCACTAAAAACATACCCGAACACACTACAAACGCACATAAGCATAAACCCGAGGATAAGACTAGTCAAGAACACCATAA
Organism: Flaveria trinervia; assembly: GCA_025506515.1. Taxonomy (NCBI): domain Eukaryota; kingdom Viridiplantae; phylum Streptophyta; class Magnoliopsida; order Asterales; family Asteraceae; genus Flaveria; species Flaveria trinervia. The sequence goes on from CM046442.1 coordinate 78,894,626, forward strand.
AAGCATGAATTCTTACCTTGAATTCAAATTATTTCTTCTTGTTCTTCTTCAAAGCCAAGAATATTTCTGCTCTCTTCCTTTCTCTCACTAAAATCCGAAAGATTTGGGTGTAGAAAGGGTGATGGGTGGCCATGCCACCTTTTACACCCACTTTTCAAACATTTTGTCGTTTTGGACACTTTTTACCCCTAGACTTAGGTTTTATTTCTTTTTATTCTTTTTCTTTACTATTCTTCTTTCTTGTCTAACATAGCCAAGTGTTACACATGTAGTTGACCACACTTTATTTCACTGTTTGTCTTTTATCAGTTAGTACAGTCACTAACTTTAGTTGGTGACAAAAGGTAAGTCATGCACATGTCATGATTACCATATCTTAGATAATATTTTATCTAAGATAACTTGTCTTTAGCATTGTAGTATTTGCTTTAGTCATAGGATTCCAGTTGGTATCAAAGAATATCCGACTGTAGGTGATAGTATATATAGTTTCTCATTGTAACTCATGTAATATGATTGTAAGTGTCTTGTAATACTTTGAGTTGAGAAGTAATATATACAAGTACTTGAAAATTATCTATGTGTTCCTAGTTACTTAGTATATATTAGCAACTCTTAGAGGGATTCTGCATCATCTAACAGAGTGTGACTAAATGAGTTTGAGAGAAAACAAGTGTTTAGTGACCAATACTGATCCTGTAATTGGTATCAGAGATTCTTAGGCTCTTGGTTGTGAGATCTTACCATCCAAATAAACCTTCTTTTACTCTTTCTTTCATCACTCTCAATATGGCCCTCAACCAAAAGTTGTGGTTGAGATGGGCATGATGACCAAAGCACGTGTCATCACCCCTGAAAACTTCAGATCATGGAGCAGACGTATTAAAGGCTTCATCACATACCAAGATGGCAAAATGTGGCAATCTATCATCAATGGTCCTTATAGACCAAAGGTTGTAGCACCAAGAGGAATATATGCTATGATAGAGAAGGCTGTAGAAAATTACTCTAATGAAGACCGCAAAAAGCTAGATATTGATAGCAATGCTATGAATGTTCTAGTGATTGCTACACCTAACTCCATCATAATGGGTTTTGAGCATTGCAAATTAGCTAAAGAATTGTTTGATGCCTTATCCCAGATGTACTCCAGCTCGAATAAATCCAAGAAAGATTTACTGAAGCAACGGTTTGAAAATTTTACTTATATTGTTGGAGATACCCTTAGCTTGTAATAATTAAGGTACATGGATCTTATTTTCTCCCTTCAGTGTGTGGGATTGCCTTTAAGTTGAGTGATCTCTAAAGAACATTCATGAGTGCACTCCCAAATGAGTGGACGTTCTATTGTGTCTCTATCAAGAGAACAAATAACTTGAACTCACTCACCATGACTAAACTATATGGCATTCTTGATGGATACCGTGTACAGATGGACAACAGGAGAGGCCACCAGATGAGCATACCCTCAAGCCTTCCTGCTAGTAACACATCAATGGTTGTTGAAGGCTCAGGACTCCCCAACCTTAGCAGTACCTGACCAATTCCTAGTAGCCTTCATGTTCTTCTGGGCCATACATCACATTCCCTTAGACTCCAAGGTCTCAACAGCCTCAGCCAAGTTCTTTTCAGGACAACTATGCCTTTGTCTCAGGAAATGGACACTTAAGTGACTTTTAGTATACTTTGATGATCTAGAGTGTTTCAGCCAAGATAAGGTGGAATATGTGGACATTGTCCAACAGATGGCTTGTTAACTTATAGAGCAAACAAGTTATTCAAAAGAACTAGAAGGCAGTTTCCTAGAATCCAACTAACAAGCAAGTTTGGGTTTGACAAGACAAAGGCCAAATGTTACATTTGTAACTAACTTGGTCACTTTTCCAGGGAATGTGAGGCTCCCAAATCCAATCTAGGTTCCTCTTAAGCATCCACACATCCGATTACACCTAAAGCTTTCGGGAAGGTAACTAAAACAGTTGTTATAGTTCAAGAAGTTGACTGGAGCTTCATGGTACAGGATGTGACTCCTACTCAAGCATTGATGGCTGGAATTGATGACAACAAGGTATTGGAACACCTCTATACTCTAGCCTATATTGCTAAAGTTAAGTTATGTAAGGACTACAATATGGAAATCAAATCTGATATTGAGTCTTTAATTATCTTAAAATCTAATTTTAAAAGGGCTGAATCTGACTTTCAAAAGAAAATTGAAGATTTAAAGAAAACTTTGTCCTTGTTAAAACATGAACATACCAAGTACAAGAATCAAATCAAAGATTTGAAATCCAAATTGGCTGAGGCTCAAGCCCAGCTTGTCATAGCTAATGCTCAAGCAAGGAAGCATGCTATCTCTAAGCAAAACTTCCAGGCCTTTCTTACATCATCCTCTCACTCAAAACTTTGTTATCAAAACAAAGGTGGGTTAGGAACCATTGAAATTGCCCCACCACACTCTTATGAGTTTGTTAGACAACCAAGGTGTAGGACTATAGAGCAAGAGGTTCCATCTACTGACCCACCTTTTCATGAGTCAAAGAGTGATGCAACTTTGGAGACCATCACAGGGAAGAACCAGGTAAACCAACCCTTCCTCAATAGTGATGATCAACCCCTAACCACCAAAGCAAGAAGAAATAGTGATAAGGTAACAAGAAAAACTGCTAAGAAAGTGGCTAACTCCAAGCTGAAAATTGACCCAAAGCAAAGGGGTGTGTTCATTTCAGCTGGATTTCAGGTGGTTGGAAAGTCTAATCCAATAAAGGTGTGTAATACCAGCACACCTGTCCTACAAAAGGATCAGAAGTTAAAGAGAAAGATTGCTAATGAAAACAAGAAAAACAACAAACAACAGTTCTCAAATTCCCAAAAAGGTTAACATTGCATGCATAATATACAGCCTGCAAAACCACATGGCTACAAATTGTTACTACAATCCTGCAAGCACACATTATGCAAATAATGTTAAGAAAAAATAAGTCAAGGAGGGTTTCATATTTGGACCTTACCACATGGTTGAAATGATAAAGAAGGGAAAGCTTATTTCCGAAGCAAAGTTGCTTTCGAAAGAAACTCATTCTTCTGAAGGGAAAATAGCTTCAGAAGTTAAAGCTACAATAGTTTAAAATAACAAGAAAACTCCCTTGAAACCTTTCGAGAAGAAGACTAATTAGAAAGAAAAGGTGGTGAAGGCTTCTTTCGAAAAGAGAGAAGCTTCAGAAGAATGCCATGCTGCTCAAGCTTTAACAAGCTCATCTTCACTAATCAGTAAAGGGATAGAATGGAAAATCAAAAAAGATGTTGCAGCCCAAACCTCTTCTACACCAACATCTATTGAACCCCATCCATACATTTTAGTTCAATAAAATCTTCATCATTGAAAAATCCCAAGACCAATAAGGCTTGGTTTTTAATAACAACTAACTTTCTTCACCTTATGTGCAGGGACATCCATATGACAAGAATAATAATGTGTGGATTGTAGACAGTGGATGCTCTAGGCACATGATTGAAAACAGATCTCTTCTTTAACAATTTAAACAGTTTGATGAGGTCCTGTTCAATTGAAGGTGAGGCTGGAGGATACATTTCTAGCAGAGGAAGTGTATCCAACGGCAAGAATCAACAAAGTACACTTTATCAAACAGCTTGAACACAATCTATTAAGTGTTTCTCAGTTTTGTGATCAAAAGCACCAAATGCTTTTCATAGAACATGAATGAATTATCCTCTAACCCGGGATGATAATTCCTCAGGAATTGGTGCTTATCAAATTTCTTAGGAAAAGGGATATGTACAAGCTGGATATGAACAATGTTCCCCACTGGGTGAAGTGTCATGCTCTCATTCCAAAGTTGATGGAGATGAGTCAACATTATGGCAAAAATGTATGTGTCATGTCAATTTTAAAACCATGAATAAATTGGTTAAAAATAACATGTTACATGGTTTGACTAAAAAGGAATATTTCTGCAAAGATAATTGTGTTGCATGTCTGAAGGAAAGCAACATAGAGCATCTCATAATCAAAAGTTGTTAACTCTATCACCACTCCATTACACCTATTGCACATGGATCTATTTGGTCCCACAAGTATAATGAGCATTGGAAGGAAATCATGCTATGGTGTAATTATTGATGATTTTACAAGATTTACATTGGTATTCTTTTTAAGAACTAAAGATGAAACTGTTGAAACTTTAAAATCATTTATACTTAAAATATAAAATCAAATTGAACACAAGGTCATAATAATTAAAAGTGATCAAGGGACTAAGTTTAAGAATCAAGTTCCTAACTCATTATGTAACTCAAAAGGGATTGCCAAACAATATTTGTTGGCTTTGTAAGGTCCTTAATAGTAAGTGTACCATACCTAACACAAAAGACAATTTGGCAAAATTTGCTGAAAAGTCAGATGATGCAATCTTTATTGGATATTCCTCAAATTCTATTGCTTATCGAGTTTACATCATTAAAAATTAGCAATTTAAGGAATCATCCAACATTGTTGTTAATGAGCACACTCCTTGTGTTAGGGGAATGACCCTGATTATATCTTTGATTTAGAATTGTTTCCAAACTATTCTAAAACTTCTTATAATAATTTTAAGGGGTACTCAAAGTAATTTTAATGATACAAACTATTTGACTTACCCAGACTTATTCCAAGTTCTTCAAGATTTGCTAAGAATCAAGCTCCCTCTATTGTTGGTCGGACAATATAACTATCTCAAGAGATAGTGGAGCTTCAAAAAGTTGTCAACCTAGTGAGCCTCAAAACTCATCTAGTGACACTGCACAACACCAAGCTGATGGAAGTGGCATTTTGAAGGAATAGGAAACTGTTAATGCTGCTTCACAGCTTATTGAAATTGATGTCGTTTCTCATTCATTCAATCAGACCTCATTGAATGAGTTTGAAACAACAGCTAGTCCAATTGTTCAAATTCCATAGCATGTCCAATTTGAATCTAACTCTACAATTGGATGTGATCCCGAGGCTCAGGATTCACAACACCCATCCAGCTGAGAACATCATTAGAGATGTCTCTAAGCGTGTGAGAACAAGAGGACAAACTCACAATGAGAATGTCTACTTGTACTCATGCTTCTTATCCCATATGGAACCCAAGAAAAAAGAAGATGCCCTAAAAGATAGTAGCTAGGTTGAATAAATGCAAGAGGAATTGCTTCACTTCAAATGACAAAAGGTTTAGAACCTATGTCCACTACCATTTTGTCAAGTACCAATAGGCACCAAATGGGTTTTCAGGGAGCAAGAGGAATTGTGTCAGGATCAGCGATCACAAGTTTGATGTATTAGAGTTCAAAGCAGCGGAATAAGAACAGGAATTAGACAAATTGTAGCAGAAATCGATACTTGTATGCATTAAGAGCACATACAGTTATAGTGAGAGAATATATTTCTGATTCAAGGAATGTTTATAAATATGGAATATTTCTGATCAAATCATTCACTTATTACAATAGGTTGTTACTCCTATATAGAGTGCAACAATCACTGCTGTTATCACGAAAAGTGACAACTAGCAGATCTATTACAAAAATAACTAAATCTTAACAAACTACTAAAATGTCCACAACTACTAAGAACATATCAGAGTGTTAAGTACAGAATATAAAATTACTGATTAGAAACTACTGAAACTAGAAATATAAAACTACTGATATCACAACTACTGAAAAAGTACTCTTCAGCAGTTGTGACAAACTACTGACGCTTCAGTACTTGATCTTCAGACTTTGACCTTCAGATGTTTCATCAGCTGATGACTTCAGTAGATATCATCAGCTGATGTCTTCAGTCTTTGTCTTCAGACTTTATACATCAGTGTTGATCTTCAGCACTTGTAAACTCTTCAGCTGTTGTACTTCAGTACTTTGGTCTTTCAGCTTCAGCACTTGTGTTCTTCAGCTGTTCAGCTTCAGTACTTGTGTTCTTCAGCTGTTCAGCTTCAGTACTTGTGTTTTCAGCTGTTGTACTTCAGCACTTTAGTTCTTCAGCTGTGAAGTCTTCAGCACTTGATCTTCAGCTGTTGAAGTCTTCAGCACTTGTCAAACTGCTGATGAAGCTTTCAGCAGTTGTTGTGATACCATGTGGGACTTAGAGGTTTTCTGATCTTGGCTCATTGGTTCTTTTGGTCCAACAAACTCCCCCTGAACCAATGCAGCCAAAACCTCTAAGTTATTATTATCCCACTTATTGTTGGCAAAAGATTGGTCTTTTTCTTCTTGATCAGTAGAGAAGATGACCCATGTAAGCTCCGGCCTGGGAAGAAATCTCAGATATTTGTTTGGCTGGGTATGAATGGGAACTCTGTTTTGGGGAACTAGACACAGAGTTGTTATCCCATTCATGAGATTTACTTCCCCATAATGAGTCTGTATGACTCTCGAACATAGGCCTCAAGGAGAACAACTGTTCCTCCTGAGAGAGTTCTTCTACTCCTCCTTCGAAGAAGAACTCTGGACCATAGTACTCAGATAAGTACTTCATGGTCCTGCCATTTTTCAGCTCCACTGTAGTTACCTCCATATAGACAATTCATCAGGATAGGTGCCTTCAAGGAGTAACTGGAGCTCATTCTTCTGGATGTCTTCAAGCTTTTTATATAACAACCCCTTTTTAATCATCTTGTTTTCTAGTAAGGCTTGAGGGGTCATCTTTGCTTGATGAGCTTTCTTGAATTCATCAATTATTTCCCAGGGTGTGACTACAATGGCCAACATGATGGTAGAATCTATTGTTTTTCTAACTGACCATTGTATCTGTGTGGAATAGTTCTTTTATGGATTCTAGAACTCACCCTGGGGTCTGGCCATACTCTCACTCTCTCCTTCTGATACTGAAAAGTGTGCCTGAGAGTGTACAGCCTGAGCATGCCCTTTCATGGCTTGAATAGATGATGACTGAGGAAATTCCTTGTCAACCTCTTCAGTAGTTGCTCATCGTGCTGTTTCTGCTGTTCTTCATCTTCTATCTTGACTCTGACCATTGCCCTTTGAGAGTCAGGTGTGATCATGGGTTGACTTCTGGGTTTTGGTAGCTTTAGAACAGCAGAGAGTGGCAGACTATCATCTTCATCCTCTTCTTCTTCTTCTTCCTTCCATCCTCAGCACCCTTCTCCTCCTTCTAGGGCATCACTGGATGATGGTTGGGTTGGTAAAGGAATTGGCTTTGAAGAAAGAGGATGTTTGGGTTGGGCTTAGAGATTGGTTTGGAGATTGAGGGGTAGGCAGTGTTTGAGTGGGTGGAAGGGAAGGTTGATCCAGCATCTTTGTAGTAAGTTTCGCCTTTGTAGTTTAGCCATTTCCAACCTTTTACCAGCCCCCGCCTCATAAGGGCTTCAACAATAATCCCCTTGTGGAATTGCTCAGACAGACAGATTCTGGTGGCTATAGCCAGAATACTGTCCCTGGTCCACGCGCGAATCTCCATTAACGATCTTCCTAAGTTTTTGCAATGAAGCAGATCATTATTTCCAATCTCTCTTTTTCAAGAGCATCATACCCAGCCCATCGGGTTTGAATCTCTTGCACTTCCAACCTTCTGATCTCACTATCCAATGTGGCTGTATCAAACCCTTGCCTGAAGAGTTGTTCAATTATTTTATCCATGGATCGGTTGTGTGTAGTGTCAGCTTCTTTTACCAGCTCTTCCAAGGATTTGTCTTCAGTAGGTTGATCCTCGGCACTTTTCTTGCGCTTGTAAGTGAGCAGTGGTTGCTTTTCTTTCTCCTCCTCTTGGGCTTGCTTCTCTTCCTTCTTTTCCTCTGTTCTTTTCCTCTTCTTTTCTTTCACTGCAGTACTCTCCCCCTTTTTGGATGCATTGGAGGAAGGGGTTTGTACCGCAGAAAGTGTCTTTTGCACAGCACACATCAATCAAAGTTGAGGAAAGCCTCTCATCAATGGCTTTAGTCACAATAGCAGTGATTATGGGTGTGATGAGAGGGAGGGAATTTTGAAGTACAGCACCTATTTGCTCAGGAGGGTTCTGTTCCTGAGAAATAGGCCTGAAGCAGAGGCAGGTGGTTGAGTTTGGAGTGGCTCAGTGTTTGGGGAACCTTCAACTAAGGTGCCATCTGTGGGTTGGTGGAGGCAGATGGTCTTTCTCCTTGTGAAAGTTGGTCAAGTAGGTTTTGAAGCCTACTGACTTTCTCTTCAAGGATTGTGTTCTGGGCAAGAACATAGAAAAAGCCCAGGTCATCATCAGCCGAAGCTGAATCATCTGACCTCCTGCTTGGAGCAGGATTGACATGCACTGGGTGTAGACCAGTTGTTGCATGTGCCCCTTTTGCTTGGTACTGGGGACTTCCAGCCTCAGGACAATGTCCATCATCAGCTGTTGCCTCTAGTGAGGTCTTAGCAATGTTACCAGCCTCATTCTGATCATGTGCTGATTCAGAAGAGGTGGCAGCCTCACTAGATATTCTAAGCTCCTTATCTACACCAGGAGATAGAAGTGGTAAACCCCTGTGCTGTGGTTCTCAATTGCACTGTGTTCCTCCCCCTCAATTGTAGAGGTGTTCCCAGTAGTAAGTGGTTTCTGGGGAGGGGTGAGGAGTGCAGTTGAGTCAGCACTTGTGCAACTATTAAGTTGGGCTGTGAGGGGGGTTGTATGGGGTGAAGGGATAGAAGCAGTGTGCACCTGGGGGTTTGGTGCTCTTCAATGGCAATCCCCTCAAGTGAGGAAGATTCCAGATGTGTAGGTACCCCTTTTGTGGTTGCTGCAGGCTCCTGTTGAGAGGAATCCTGAGCGGCTATGGCTGGAAGAGTCATTGTATCCACTAGGGGGTTTGGACTAGTGGATATATCCTGCGTTTGTGTTGCAGGGCATCCTCAGGGGACTCAATTCCCTGAGTAGCCGTTTTGGGTTTCTTTTGGTGGGTTTGGTGGGGACTTTTGATTTGGAGGTGGTGGCTGTGGGTTCCAGCTGCGTGGGTTTGCGCAGCTTGGCAGCCAATTTGAGTGTCTGGTCAGAGTTGTGCCGGGAGTATACTTCCGGCAGAACAGCCGTAGCAGGGACTCCCAAGCCAACAAGTCCCTCAGCATTAAGCTGGTTTGTAATGATGGCCATTATGAACCGTGGATATAGTATCCAACGGTTAACAGTTAGTTTTTGAGCCATATCCTTGAGCTCCGAAAATATTATTTCTGAAAAGTTTAGCGGTTGTTGCTCAAGAATAGAATACATTACCTGCTGCCACTTTGTCGACATTTGATCCCAAGACGAAGTCTTAGGAGCCAAACATACATTCACCATGTGAAAATTAGGCGTTCGCGTCATGGAAGTGTTTCTTCATGATAGTGGAGGCACTGAGATTGCCTTGATATCCATGTTGGGCAAAGGATAGATCTGTGGTGCCCTTGGATATCCAGCAGGAGAATAGCATCATCCAGAGAAGAATTTGGCGGATTATTGCGGAGTGATGACCACTTCTTTGTTGTTGACAACCGACTGGAGAGATGGTGTGTTGTTCTCCCCGTGGTAATAGTAACGTTCATCCAAAATTGTTGGAGGGATTCGGCATGTAGTATGGGATTCAGAAGAAATGCCGTTTGTATTGGGACTGAACCATAAGATCGATAGCAGTATCGAACTTAGCCCAGACAGGCGATTTAGTAGGTAGGCAACACAGTTGTGTCGCGGTTAATTTGCATGGACGCCATTGAGAAGAGAGAATTTTGGAGAGGAACGTTAGGTTTGAAGAAGATGAAGCATTGAAGGATTAGGTCAGGGATATATATAGGGTACGGGTAAGAAACGACTGAAGGATGTGGTGTTAGTCATCAGTAGTTTTAAACGACTGTTGACATGGTATGATCCTTTCAGACGTTGAAACAGCTGAAGTCGTGGTGTTAGGCATCAGAAGTTAGAAAACTACTGAAGACCGTGGTTTTGACTTCAGATGATTGAAACAACTGAGGACTTGGTGTTTGTCATCAGTAGTTGTGAAACTACTGAAGACAGTGGTTTTGTCATCAGCTGTTGTAAACAACTGAAGACTTGGTATTAGTCATCAGTAGTTATAAAACTACTGAAGACATGTATTGCTTCAGTTGTTTAGAATGAAACAGCAGTTGTACAAACGACTGAAGAGAAATTTCTCATCAGCTGTTTTCGTCAATTCTTAGCTTTTCAGCTGTTTCATACTGTCCTCAACACATTCATCAGCCTTTTTGGCTGATTTTAGTTGTTTCATAGGACATCAGTACTTATCTGTTTTTACTGATTTCAGTAGTTGTAACTGCATCAGTAGTTGTAACTACATCAGTAGTTTAGAACAGATGAAGTACTTCAGTACTTGTGAGACATTTAGCCTTCAGTAGTTATAAAAACTGCTGAGGGTAAAAGAACTCATCAGTACTTATATGTGACATGGTTACCAATGATCATCAGTACTTATTACTAAGATCATCAGTAGTTGTCACTTATTCTAGCTGCAGCATACCAAGCCTTAACACCAGGTTTTGGAAAGTTGAACTATCCAAAGGCTTAGTAAAATGTCTGCAAGCTCATCAGCACTAGGCACAAACTTAGGATCAATCAGACCTTTTTCAAAACAATCCCTTATAAAATGATGTCTGATCTCTATATGTTTGGTCCTAGAGTGCTGGACTGGATTTTTTACAATACACAAGCTGAAGCACTATCCATTACAATGGAGTCTTAGTCTCTGTAATGCCATAATCCAGAAGTTGGTTCTGAAGCCAGAGTACCTGAGAGTGCAACTTGCAGCAGCAATGTACTCTGCTTCAGCAGTTGATGTAGCAACTGAGGTCTGTTTCTTGCTCTGCCAAGAAATCAAGCAGTTGCCTAGGAATTGACATCCACCAGAAGTTGATTTCCTGGTCAACTTACACCCTGCATAGTCACTGTCAGAAAAAGCAACTAATTTACCAGAATGTCCAGTAGAATACCATAAACCTAGAGATGGAGTGCCTTGCAGATATCTAAAGATCCTCTTGACTGCAATCAGATGAGACTCTTTAGGTGCAGCCTGAAATCTAGCACAAACACATGTAGCAAACATAATATCTGGTCTAGAAGCTGTTAAATACATCAAGGACCCAATCATACATCTGTAAAGTGTTTCATCAACCACTTTACCTTTCTGATCTGTATCCAGTTGTGTGGTGCTGCACATGGGGGTAGAACAAGGCTTACAGTTTTGTAAATCAAACTTTTGCAAAAGATCTTTTGTGTATTTGGACTGATGAATGAAAATTCCATCAGCCTTTTGTTTGATTTGCAACCCCAGAAAGAACTGTACTCTCCCATGGCACTCATTTCAAACTTCTGTTGCATCAACTTTGTAAAGGCATCACACAACTTTGGATCAGAGGATGCAAAAATGATATCATCTACATAAATTTGAACAAGTAGATTATGCTGCCCAGCTTTCTTAATGAATAAAGTCTTATCTATGGAGCCTCTAGTGAAATTATTTTCCAGAAGAAAGTTTGATAATGTCTCATACCAGGCTCTAGGAGCTTGTTTTAACCCATAAAGAGCCTTATCAAGCTTATACACCCAATTAGGATGTTTATTGTCCTCAAAGCCTGGAGGTTGACATACATAAACCTCTTCTTTATTTTTCCATACAAAAATGCACTTTTGACATCCATTTGAAAAACTTTAAGGTTTTGATAAGCAGCATAAGCTAAAAACAATCGAATTGCTTCCAGTCTGGCTACAGGGGCAAAGGTTTCATCATAATCAATACCTTCTTCTTGTGCAAACCCCTGAACAACCAGTCTGGCTTTGTTCTTAACAATAAGCCCATTTTCATCAGTTTTGTTCCTAAACACCCATTTAGTGCCTATTGCACACTTACCTGGAGGTAGAGGAACCAGTTCCCACACTTGCTGTTTCTTGAACTGAAGAAGCTCAAGCTGCATGGCATCAACCCATCCATTGTCCTTTAAAGCAATGTGATAATTCTTTGGCTCTTGCTGACTGATGAAGAGAGCATAGAAGCAGAAATTTGACAATTGACTTCTTGTTGATACTCCAGCAGTGATATCACCAATGATTTGAGACATAGGGTGATTCTTCAGATCTTGATACACAATGAGATCTGTGCAAGTGTTTGTAGCAGGCTCAGCAGTAACAGATGGTGATGGTGAATCATTTCCTTGAAACCAATCAGTGGATGGTAATTCAAAGGAAGTTGAATTCGAAGAGATCTCATCAGCATTTGTTGTGGATGGTGCTACTGGAGCTACAGGAACATCAGGTCTAGCTGAATCAGGCAGTTGATCACTAAACCTGAAGAGGTGAGTACTGCAATCATCATCATCATCAGCACCAGCAGTACCACCAGGTGGTGAACTGTTGACAGGAGCAACAGCAGGAGTTTGATAAGGAACATATTGCAGTATGTCCAAATCAAATAACTCCACAGGGCTTTGTGGAATCTTGTCCTTTGGAGATTCATTGAACTTAACATGTAGAGTTTCTTCAACCATCTTTGTTCTGCAGTTGAAGACTCTGTATGCCTTGCAAGTAGATGAATAACCAACAAAATACCCTGCATCCACCTTAGGATCAAATTTATGGAGTTGATCCTTTGTGTTGAGAATAAAACAGGGACACCCAAATGCTTTGAAAAATGAAATCAGAGGAGCCAAATGATGGAGGACTTCATATGGAGTCTTCATCAACCTCTGATTTACTAAAACTCTATTTTGCACATAGCAAGCTGTGTTGACAGCTTCAGCCCAAAAGGTCAGTGGCAAACCAGAGTCAGCCAGCATGGACCTTGCAGCTTCAATGAGGGTCCTGTTCTTTCTCTCCACTACTCCATTTTGTTCTGGAGTCCTTGGATGCTAAACTGCCTTTTGATTCCCTTTGAAAGATAGAAGTCATCAAGTGTATGATTTCTGAATTCAGTTCCATTGTCACTCCTAATACACTTGACTGGAAGGGAATACTGCTTCTCAATATACAACACAAAGTGAATAATCTTCTGAGCAACCTCATCCTTTGAATGTAGAAAGAAAGTCCATACAAATCTGGAGTAATCATCCACAATTACCAGACAGTATTTCTTCTTTGCCATGCTCATTACTCTCACAGGACCAAATAGATCCATATGCAGTAATTGCAAGCAGGCAGTGGACTTAGGCACTTCAATAGGAGGGAATGAGACTTTGTGCTGTTTTCCTTTTAAACAAGCAGTGCAGGTTTCATCACAGTGGAACTCCTTTATTGGTAAGCCTCTGACTAAACTATTGTGGGTAAGCTGATTCATGTTTTTGAGATTAACATGACCAAGCCTTCTGTGCCACAGTTTAGATTCTTGAGAAGAGGCTTTGGAAAATAGGCAAGGATTGCCTCTTAGATCTATTTCCTGAAAGTGTGATCATCCAACACCTTATCAATCAAATGCAGAACTTTGGATGACAGAATCCTACAGTTCTGACTGGTGAAAAGAGCAACATGGCCTTTATCACACATTTGACTGACGCTCAAGAGATTGTACTTGAGATTTTCCACATGATTAACATCATCAAACTTGATTTCTCCATTGGAGACAAAGCCCTTCCAATGATGTAACCCCTAGCATCATTGCCAAAAGAAACAAATCCCTTCTTTCCTTGAGAGTAGTCATGAAGAGAGAGTTGTTCCCAGTCATGTGCATAGATCCCCCACTGTCTACATACCAGATGCTACTTTGGCATGTTGAAGAACCCTGCAATAATAAACAATCAGTTAGTTTTGGAGACCCAAACCTTTTTGGTTTTGGGCCTGGTCTCATCAATAGATGGTAAACTAACAGGTTTATTTGGAACAACAGCCTGAGAGGAAGAAGATGGTGAAGAAGAGGAATCCTTTGGCTTGGACCTCCTTTTCTGTGGTTTCAACATAGGAGCATCTAGTTGGTTAACTCTACCCAACAGATGTTGAACCATCATAACCAGCTGTGTCTGATTTTGTGATAAAGCTTTCAGCTCATCAGACACATTGCCAGTGGAGTTTGATAAGTTCCTATGTTGCACCTTCTTCTTCTGAGCACTCTCAGCTGTCACCTGTTTAACCCCTTCTTTTTGGATTTCTTTGAGGACTTAAGGTTACAGGATTTGATGTTGCTGATACAAATGTGGTCTCAAACTCATTTTTCATTTTTACCATTTTCTCTTTAATTTCTTCTTTTTGTTTGAGTTTGGAACCTCTTTTGTACCAACAATCATCTGTAAGATGATTGAACAAACCACATACTTCACATGGTTTCTTCTTCATCTTAGGTTGATCATCAACTAAAGGGGTGAAGCAACTGAGACTTGCTCTTCAATGCTTTGGAAGCATTGTCTTTCTTGACTTCCTCTTTAGTAGTCTTCAAACTCTTTCTACTGATAGTTTTCTTCTTTTTCAGTACTGACAGTAGTTGGAGTTTGAACTTCAGGTGTTAAATCCTGCTCTCTAGTCCTTTCAGGACTTCAGAATTTACTCCTGAGTTGATCAACTCATTGATCATGTGAGTGTCAGCATTGGAACCATCAACATCAGCTGATAGGTTCAGAAGAGCTTGATGCTGACTGCTACTTCTGATTGTGCTGTATCAGAAAGTAGATCACATGATGAGATGGATTGGTTATCACTCTCACCATCAGATTCTACCTCTGCTCTTGGAGTAAAATCTGTAGGTGGAGCAGTGTGATTGTAACCAATGCCAAACTTCACATTGGAAGCAGATTGCTTACTAAGAAGCATTTCAAAACCTTTGCATGATTGTACCCATCTATCACACTCTACCTGGGTAACTGCAAGGGTTTCTTTGAGATCTTTGTACTTCTCTAGAAGTACCTCTTCTCTAGCCTTATCATCAATTATTTGGCATTCAGTTTATAAATCTCATCATTTTTATCTTTAAGCACAGACTCAAACTCAGCTTTTCTTTTTGGAAAAAATTTGTTCTAGCTCAATGTTCTTATTAATTAAAGCTACATTTGCTTCTCTAATGGAAGCAAATGCTGCTATGCATGTTCAGAACATAATTTGGCTTTTGCCTCAGAGGATACCTGTGATACCTGAGGTGTAGAGGCATTAGAAAATGAAGTATCAGCAGACTCCAAAGCCATAAGAGCTAGATTCCCAAAGGACTGTCACCACCATGTTGACCAGCACCTGAGAACAGTTGTTCATGACCAGACATGTCATCTGGTAAACTGCTCCAGTCAACAACTCCTGGGGTGAAGAAGCTGTGTTGTTGAGGTTGAGTTTGTTGTTGAGATTGGGATGGCTGAGGTTCTGGTAGTGCATGAGGTTGTGGTGCCATAGGAACTTGAACTTGATTTGACTGTGGCATGTAATAACAGGGTAAGGATATGGCATTTGACCCTGAGGAACAAAATATGCAGGAGATTGTTGTTGAGGATGATGACTAGAAGTGACAGGATGTTGCCCTCTGTGTTGTTGACTATTGCCAGGAAAAGTCACAAAGGTGCAGTGGAGTTAGATCCAGTTGATCTACACTCTCTTGCAAAGTGTCCAAGCCTTTGGCATTTGTGACACCTCAACTTGCTCTTGTCAAAACCAACTTTGGTTTTGCCAGAGAGTCCTGGGAATTTTCTTCCAGTTCTTTTGTAGAACTTCTGAGATCTGATATTTATCAGGGCCATTTGGCTCAAAATATCCATCTCTTCTAAGTCGTCTCATCAGCAATCCCCTTGAGATCATCCATAATGAAGCATAAATTGTCATTATTACACCCAGTAAACTGACCATCAACACTCACAAATGCAGAATCAGAAGTGTTTGAAGAGAAATTAATATGCTCATCATACTGGCATTCAGATGAAGCATATTCTGACTCATGACCACCAAGGCAGTGTTGCCTGGTACAAAGTCTTCAGTGAGCTTTCCAGATGAAGACAGCTTTCTCTTCTGTTCTATCTCTCTCTCAAACGTGAGCAGTTTCCCATGGAGTTGGGTGAGAGATAGTTTGTCCAAACTTGCACTGGAGCGTAGGACAATAGTATATGTGTCCCATCTCTCAGGCAGTGATCTGAGAAATCTGTTATTCATCTGAATATTTGTGTACTCAAGTTTGACCATTTTTATTCAGAGATCAAACAAGAGAACCGCTCAAATGTTGAGTCAGTGTCTCACCCTTTCTATGAGAGAATGTCTCATATTGTTGGGCAAGGATTTCTCTATTATTTGCCAAGACCTCATCTGTTCTCCAAATTGTTCTTTCAAGGCATTCCAGAGGTCATGGGCAGTTTCATGATGCATTAGCCCAGAATAGATTTCATTGGCAGTGCCATGGCCAGAATTCCATGGGCTTTTGCATCAATTTCAAGCAACTTCTTATCCTCATCTGAGTATTGCTCCCTCCTCTTCGGAACCATTTGATTGGTTTCCGGGTTATTCACCATAGGCTTGTGTGGACCATGTACCACTGATGTCCAACAACCTGCGCTGTTAACAGACAGGTGATGGAGCATTCGTCGTTGCCATATGTTATACTCATTCCTAACCAGCATTGGTGGCTTGGTTGAGGAACCAGTATTGTGAGGATCATTGGAGGGAGTAGTCATTTTCAGTTCAAAAACAATTTAATTCAAGCTTTTAAAAGTTTTACACAGACCACAACAAACTCAATGAAAACCAAGAAAAGATCTCAGGATGAATGACCAGAAATACAGAAAATTCAATCTCTATAACCGTTTCTTGCAAAAACAAAAGCTAATTCAATCAACTTAGATCTTGAATAGCAGTTTCAATGATCAATTATTAGATCGATCAATGATTAACCTGCTCTGATACCATTTGACAGGATCAGCGATCACAAGTTTGATGTATTAGAGTTCAAAGCAGCGGAATAAGAACAGAATTAGACAAATTGTAGCAAGAAATCGATACTTGTATGCATTAAGAGCACATACGTTATAGTGAGAGAATATATTTCTGATTCAGGAATGTTTATAGATATGGAATATTTCTGATCAAATCATTCACTTTATTACAATAGGTTGTTACTCCTTATATAGAGTGCAACAATCACTGCTGTTATCACGGAAAGTGACAACTGGCAGATCTATTACAAAAATAACTAAATCTTAACAAACTACTGAAATGTCCACAACTACTGAGAACATATCAAGTGTTTAAGTACAGAATATAAAACTAACTGATAGAACCTACTGAAACTATAAATATAAAACTACTGATATCACAACTACTGAAGAAGTACTCTTCAGCAGTTGTGACAAACTACTGACGCTTCAGTACTTGATCTTCAGACTTGACCTTCAGATGTTTCATCAGCTGATGACTTCAGTAGATATCATCAGCTGATGTCTTCAGTCTTTGTCTTCAGACTTTGTACATCAGTTGTTGATCTTCAGCACTTGTAACTCTTCAGCTGTTGTACTTCAGTACTTTGGTCTTTCAGCTTCAGCACTTGTGTTCTTCAGCTGTTCAGCTTCAGTACTTGTGTTCTTCAGCTGTTCAGCTTCAGTACTTGTGTTCTCAGCTGTTCAGCTTCAGCACTTTAGTTCTTCAGCTGTTGAAGTCTTCAGCACTTGATCTTCACTGTTGAAGTCTTCAGCACTTGTCAAACTGCTGATAAGCTTTTAGAGCAGTTGTTGTGATACCATGTGGGACTTAGAGGTTTTCCGATCTTGGCTCATTGTTCTTTTGGTCCAACAATTGCTTCAATTTAAACATCTTATATAAGACGAATTTTTATAAGGGTAAAAAAACCCCGTAATTGGTTTTAAAAAAACACATTAAAAGAAGACATTTTTTAAAATCCTTTTAATTTTGTGTATTGAAAAGAAAACACCCCAATATTTATAATAAAATTCTTATAATAAATGAAATTACATTGATGCTCCTAACAAGTAAAATTATTATTTTGATAATTTACCTCACCTATGAACTAACAGAGTAGGGACCATTAATAATAGATAACTATAACATAGCGACTATTTTTAAATTTTATAACTAAGGACCAAATCAAAAATTTTTACTAATCACAGGGACCATCCGTGTAACTTACTCTAAACATAATTAAAAAAATGTTAGTTGTAAAAAGTTAGTTGATATAAAAGGAAATATTAGTTGTATAAATAAAGATTAAGTAAATGTTAGATGCATAAGTAAATCTTAGTTGACATAAAAGAAAATATTAATTGTATAATCAAAGTTAGATAAATAAATAAAAGTTAGTTTTTAGTAGTCTCACGGTTATCAAGATATCCATAATAAGATCTCTTTTATGCTTAATTTATTTATCTTAGTTATCTCTCTATCAAACCTCACATTCCACAAGCGGGGTTTTACCGCGAGGCGAGTGAACAACCAGATCACAACACTAGTTACTCACTCTAAACTTAAAACGGTGAGAAAATGTTTGTAAATAAGACAAACCAAAGTATGTAAAATGTAATATTGGTAAAACACATGCCAACCCAATATGTAGAAACCCATAAGTAGAAACTAAATGTCATTCCATGAATACGGAGTCTTAAAATGCATGTTTGACTTGTGATGTGCTCCTACAGTAAAGGACCGTTTAAGGTATGCTCACTTACAAGACAACACACAATAAGGAGAGTGTTATAGAACACTTAGTAGATCAATAGCAAACTGGAATCAATAGGTATGATACTTAGAACACAAGTAAATATGAGACAGAACAAGGACAAAAAACACAAAGATACTAGTTTTCAAGAATGTTGTACACTCTCAAGTACCCATAGACCACTCAAAAATCTCCTGAGGAATGTTGATTACCATATAAGTGTGGGATCCACAAATGCTTGTTGAAATAATTAAATCTAACTCATCACCAATGTGAGTCAAAAATATGTGTACGGATTTAAGTGGACAAATATACTGACAATCATCGTGGCTGCAACTCTTGACAGTCAAAATCATTGTATGCATCTTATAGCTCTAGTATGATTTCCTAAAAGTGATATTGACTCACGAACAAAACAAGAATCTAGCATCAAAGTACATATTAAAAGGTCCCAAATGATTATTATATACATGTATTATTCCAAAATGAATCTTTCTAGAAATGATCAAATTAACTTGAAGTTGTTTTGCTCAAGAAGAAAAATCTGTTAGATGTTTTCTAAAAGGTTTCAATCCATGTCAAACCTAAACCACAAAAATATGCTTTTTTCCTTTTAATTTCAAGTTGTTTTCTGTTTTCTAGTGTTTTTGTTGCGTAGATGTCAGACTATACTGTTGGGGTTTGTTAGAACATGAAACATAGTTTAACCATTTAAATTTTGTGAAAACGCAACGGAAATAAACTTTATAACATAGTTTATAAACTGAAATTTTGGGTTTCAAATTGATATTATAAAGTTACAAACAAACCCAAGAACAAAGGACCTTTTATATGTGAATAAGACTAGCTATGTAAACACAAAACATACATTATGGACAACCATAAAGAGGCTGCCATAAACTACCTTTCAGCAGCAAAAAGTCAGATATGGAGGATGATGTGGACCAAGAAAAACGACCAAGGAACCAAAAGAAGGTCCTCTCAAGCTTGCATACCCACAAGTGTGATGCAAACACCTCTTGATGCTAGGATTTTACACCAAAACGACCACCAAGTGCTGCTGAAAACCCTTATTTTTCAGCCTTGAATATCTTCAACAATGGAGAGAAAAATGGTATTTTGCATGTATGAGAGAGAAAGGGAATAATAGAGTGTGTGTGTAGTTATCTTGTGTGTCTTTCCAAGACAACAAACAATAAAATAAAACCCACAAAGGGGGGCGGCCGAATTTGGTCCAAAATGGGGTTTCCCCCCATTTGTTTTAATCTTCCATTAATTGTAACTAATTAATTTTTAGTTATGTAATTAACCTTTTAATTATATAACTCTTACACACTTTTATTATTTGATGTTATTTAACCTACTTAAATAACATTACAAATAATACCCATGAACAAAATATCCCTATAAGTTGTTTTATCTCATATGCAACTTATTTAGAAAACCCATTTTCTAAATTGGTGTTATTATTCAATCGTATGATCATATCATCAATTAAATATTTATTGGTGTTTGCAAAACTTGTTATTGGGTATGACCCGACTTGGATCATGACATACTAATCACATCAAAGTTCTATGTGTCTTGGGCATAAAGAATCCAACAATCTCCCACTTGCACAAGATTCATAGAAGATTAATGCAAGCAGTAAATACCGCCTAAGAACGGTTTACTACCCTTAATACGCATGACTAAAAGCCATTCAATAACATCATCCCCTTCAAGTATCCAACTTGAAATGATTTAGGTGAATCAATCATTTATCCTTTGGTTACAGATGTCATGTTAAATCCAGTGACACAGAATAATCATTCCTTGTTGATTTAACTTAATCAGGCCTTAGACATCTTGCTCTCAACGAATAAGAGGAACAAATTCCATCTTGACTACATACGTTTCTCACAAACACCCCGTGTCACGTCTGAACATAGCCTTACTTACTGTTCATTATTTCAAGGTAGTGAAGAACTAGCTCAAGGTATAACACTTGGTGAATATCAAAAACCCAATATGTATCTCAGGTCTGAGGATACCAAATGATATTCTCCTTTACTCAAATTTACTTATGATCAATCTAGAAGATTCCATGTAGTAAAATTTGAGATGCGGGTCAGTCCAATATTTGTATCCCACAAATATCTATGAACTTTGGCAGCAACCAATTGCTCTATATTCATCCTTATGAATATCCACCGATCCAAATTCATACTAATCTTACCCGCATACTTGTTCCCACAAGTATGAATGACTACGGACATTTAGAGTAAACAATTTACCCATGGATTAAACATGCTAAATTGGAACATTCATTGGAATATTTTGACAAAATAATTTTATTCAAGAAGTAAGGGAGTTCCAAATATCCAAATACGAAATTACAGATCAAATCCAATCACTAGAATATCAAAGTCCCATGGCACAGGTATGACCTTCATGCTTTGTCTTTTCTAGGAGCTTCTTAAGAGGATCTGCAATATTTTGATCTGTGTGAACTTTGCGAATACATATCTTTCCTTTCTCAACTTCATCTCGTATGTAGTTGAATCTTCGCTCAATGTGCCTAGTCTTTTGATGAGCACGAGGTTCCTTGATTTGAGCAATCGCACCCTCGTTATCACAAAAGATCTCTAGGGGGTCCTGAATGGAAGGGACAACCCCTAGATCAGCAATGAATTATTTCAACCATGCAGCTTCTTGAGCTGCCAATGAGGTGGCGAGGTATTTGGATTCTGTAGTTGATAAAGCCACCACATCTTGTTTAGAGCTCTTCCAAGAGACAGCTCCTCCATTTAGAATGAAAATGTATCCCGATTGTGATCGTGACTCATCACGATCGGTTTGAAAACTCGCATCCGTGTAACCTTTTACAATGAGTTCCTCATCACCAGATCCATAGATTAGAAACATATCTTTAGTCCTCCTTAGGTACTTAAGTATGTTCTTAACAACCATCCAATGACTGCTTCCAGGATTTTGCTGGTATCAGCTTGTCATGCTTAAGAGATTGGATAATTTAGATCTTGTGTATGCCAACTAGAGGAAGATGTCGGGATGGTTTGAGACAGCTCTGAAGAAAGAATTCCACACTAGATGGGTCAACTTTAAGCCTTAACAACCTAAACGTTTTATTCATAAGACTAAAGTTGATCCTATCTCTAGAAGACCAAAGGTAGTGCTGAAGTGGAGTCCCCATTCATAATGTCCAAGATTCCCTTACGGGAAATGCCTCAGGACTTCACTCCACACTTCAAATGGTGGTATTATGATTGGAGGACAGGAGAAGCAGTCATAGTTCTGAACAAAGATGGGAAGATACAAACTATCAGGGTATTTGACCCAATATGGCTTACCAACTTATCTATAGAAGATGTCTGTACTCTATACATGTGGCCGCCATTCTATGACACGCAAGACATTGTATAAGCTCTTCAATTCCAACACGTTATACGACTTTGCTTCATGATTGAGATACACGCGGGAGTCACAAGAGAAGAGAAGTACAAGAAGTTTCAAGAACATATGAAGAATGTTAGATAATAGGGTAAACTAGGTCCAAGGGGAGTTTGTAGATACATGATGTTCCTAGTTTGTGTGCTTAAATGTAAAAGTCTTTCATGTCTTACATATGTGTAATGTGATGATGAAATGAATTATGATATATGTCTTGATGTTTATTTGTCTTTGAGTATTTCATATTATTATTGTCTTGGGTATAATTCATATGTATGAACATCATATATAGGTTTGTGCAGGACTGGTGAAGGGGGTTCATTTACAACACAACAACACAAAGAAGAGATTAACTAAACTCAAACAAAACAGTAAACAGGATTAACCACAATAAAGACACGAAGAACACAAGTAATGTAAGAGACAAAACACAAGTATATGTTTTCAAGAATGCAGTATATTGCTTTCTCTATGTTCTATTACAAGTTTTACAAAGCATATTGTTAAAGTTACAAGAACATGAGATACTTATACTACATCCTACAGTCGGCCATACTATGAAAGCTAGCTGGAAACAATTGACTAGACTCAAAACAAAATCAATTGTAGAGTCAAAAAGGCAGATTGCCTTTTTGACTTTATGACTATGACATGCCATAGCTCACATCCTTGTCTATTACAAAAAGGATAAAGTACATGAAGTAGAAAGTTACAGACTCAAGACCTCAATGTACCGTTACCAAAAGCATGGACCTTTTCCCCAACTCATGTAAGTTGGTGACTTTACAGAGATGCAGCGAAAAGGTGTCTAGCTTTATAGAATAGTACATCAGATAAAGCATGTTACTAAAAGTCTTCGGAAGAAATCTGTCTTAAAGAGTTGAGGCTTCAGAAGACTTTGTCACTGAAGCTTCGGAAGACTTCATCTTTGGCTTCGGAAGATATTGGTCTTGGCTTTGGAAGATTTCACACTTAGAATATTCTGTTGCATGTGTGAAACTTTTGAAGCATTCTTCTTCAGTACTTGTGTAGCATGCATGCAGAAAGTCTTTGCTTGCTTCAGCCTCTATGTATATTCTCTACAAACTCCCCCTTGGCTGATGCTACCAAAACTTTTGAAGACTTCACATATCAACAATCCTGATCAGGATGATAACCAACTGTTTCTTCATGAGATGATCAGGATCCTTCAGACTGTCAAAATGTCTTCTCATGTCAAAGAGATCATTTAGAGGCAACAGAAACATGTCTTGCCAAGTATAGACATTCTCAATGCCATGATCTCTCATGACATGCCACCTTTCTAGATTTGTAGTGTACGTCTAGGATAGGATGGGTCATTCTAATGCAAGAGGAGCTATTTGAATGGGAGATGATGGACCATCCTCAGGCTGTACATCCTCAGGATGTTCTGACTCATCCTGAGGTTTAGAAAAGGATGTAGTCTTCTTCTTCTTCTTTGGCTTTGGTTTAGAAGCCGTCATTTTCTTTCTCTTTACAACTTTTAACTGAGAAGACTAGCCTGCACTACATAATTGATTTTCATTGTCTTTCTTAGTTGGGTCCTTAACTCTCACAAGTTCAGATTGAGAGTGAGTCTGACTCTGTTGTGGATCAGAAGATGAAGCCTGCTGAGATTTATAGGAGGTCTAGGTTATGATGTCTCTGGTTGTTCAACCTTACCTCCACTTTAGGTGGGGCTTGACTTGGAGGGGAATGTAAGTCAACAAGCTCTCGACTCTTGATCTCTTCTTGATCACCCTATTATGCTCATCCATAGTGAATAGAGACATGGGGCCAAGTCTCCATTTAGAGAATCCATACAGCTTCAAGAAGTTCATCATCCTCTGCCTATTAGTAGATTTCTTCATGCTTTTGTGGATGTTGGCTCTTGACTTAGCAGCTTCTTCCCTAGCTTTCTTTTGGTTGTCTTTCTTTCTTTGACTATCTCAAGTTCAAGTTGTTTGAGATACTCAAAGTCAACATAGTCATAAGATAGGGGAAGAAGTGCTTCTACCTGGTAGAGGCCTATGGCACTCAAGTAGTTGATCATCTTGATCCGTTCTTCTTCTTTATCTACCTGAGGTTCTTGTTGAACCACATCCTCTTGTACAGGACTTTCTTGAATTGGGGAGAGGGTAGGAACATGCTTGTACAATCTTTTATTTCTTCCCTCTTCTTTGATTTGTACTAACAACTCTGCATCTTCAGCCTCCTTCTCCCTTGAACTTTCTAGGTCAACCAGTTCATTTAGCTCTTTTAAGGGGAGAGAGATGACATTGTCTATGTCATAGTTTCTTGTCTGCAGATAGTTTATGCTGACTGCCCTTAACTCATCATTCTGAGTATCTGGTCTGGGGGCAACCCTGATAGTAGACTCCATGAGTCTTGCAGACTCAGAAGAGGAACTTTCTCCCCTCACTTCCTTTTCTTTCTCTCTCTCCTCCTCCTCAATCTCCTCAGATGTCATCTTTCTTTTCCCTTTGTCACTCACAGACCTTTATGACTCAGGGTGGAGAGAGCTTTGGCCTTCATTGCTTGATGTAGCTTCTAAGCTCTGGCCAGAGAGAGTTTGAGAAGCACCTTCACCAGCAGGTGTCTCAAAAAGGGCATTGATCTCTACAGCAGTTGATGGTGATAAGACTAGGCTCTCAGGTTCTATCACTAGGCCTTCAGTCAAGGTTTCCCCTATGAAGCTAATCATAGGGTCTGCCTCAACATCCAGTTGATCGATGACATTGCCATATTCCTATAGTCTTCTTCTTAGGCTGAACTCTACAGTGATCCTATCTAGGATTCTTTGTGCTAACTTGTCAGCTTGTCTTGATTGGCATGGATTGACAAGTGGCATGTTGACTAAATCCAGACGATCATAGTAGTTCAGGTTCTGAAAATTTAAGATCTCTTGTTGTCCCTAAACTTTTATGATGATGAGGGCTCTCCTGTTGTTGTCATACCTCCACCCAATGATGTGATTGGAAGGTGGTGGAGATGACATAGCCCTTGGTATCCCATCCTCAAACATGCTCTGTATGAAGGAGTCTGTGTGATCCACATCAATGTGGACTTGAGGAGGTTGCTGAGAATGCATAGTTGCAAGTGAAGATGGTGAGTCCTCAGTGTCCATTCTCTCTAAAGAACTCCTAGGTTCTGTAGCTGTAATGACTATCTCCCTCTTTTTGATAGCATCACCTAGTTGCATAGGTGAGCCAAATTTAGGTCAATCACATCCACAGGTTTTGTGTTCCTGGTTGAGCTCTTCTTAAAGGTCTCCTAGCTAGTTTTTCCTTAAAATATGAAATCTGAAGTTGTTGATCATTGACCTTGTTGTGCAAGGTAGTCACTTGAGATTCCAGGTGACTAACCTTGGAGACTAAATAGGTGCATGTTTTGGACAGTTTGTGCACCTTTAGTCTTAAAGTCCCCTCATCTTCATTAGAAGAATCATTGGGGGATGAGATGATTGGACCAAAGTCCTCTCTCTCACCACCAGCTTTAGGTTCTTGCCTGCTAGATTTCCTCTGCTCACTAGCAGTCTTAGTTGAGATGACAGTAGGCTGAGTTGCCATGGTTGAGGTCTTAATGATGTAATCACTTTCAAAAATGAGAGCCTCTTCCATACGGACATCCTGAACGGGTTCAGAAGTGTCCACCTCAGCAATAGGTGACTAATGGGGGCTAGAAGTAGGAGCCTCAGAAGCACTCATCTCTCTTTCAGTAGGGGAAAAGAAGAGAGAATGATGGTACTCACTGAAACCTAGATCTTCATCAGTGTAGAAATCAAGGTTGGGGATTGGTTGGTTGAGATTTAAAGGCTGGGGATGGTAACTGTCCCCTGAAGGTTGATCATTTGATTGTTGAGACTCAGAGTGATGGCTTAAGGCTGGGGATGAGCTCATCAGGCTGAGCATGAGGAACCTCAGCACTAATCCTTGAAGAGATGGGAGTGGTCTGCTCCTCAGGAGAAGTGGGAGATCTAGTTTCCACTTCCTCCTATATGGGTGAGTGTATGGGGGCCTCCACAGACTGAATAGTCTGAGCAGGGGTTCGTTTGGATTTTCTTTGGTAGGTGATGGTGATTTGTGGCTGTGTATGTGGTTAGGAAGTAGCAGGTGTGGGTTCAACACTAGCTAATGCTGCTAGGTTGTCACCTTGAGCAATGAGCTCTAACATTTTTAGGACTAGGGTTGTTTCTACCCCTGAGAAGCCAATAGTGGGTTTTCTTTTATTTTAAAGATGTCGGGCTTCATCTGTCCAGTTTAAGAATGTTACATGTTCGCCTTAACTGTGAGCCAAGTTCATAGTTAAGAATGTATTGAACATATCTAGGAAACATGTAATATTCTAAGGAATCTAAGTTTGCAAGTAAATAGTATATAAACAAATTAAGAATACCTGAACTTGATCCCCTGAACCATTCCATGGAACTCAAAGGAATGATTGACAGCTTCTTTGGGAAAGAACACCTCACCTTCTTCATCATCCAGCTGAAGATGCATGTTTATGTTGGCCAGAGTTTGAAGACTATTCTCCCCTACACTATGGTAGACAGTGCCTTCTCCCCATCCATTACGACCTCTTGGCAGGTCTTCCAAAATTCAAGTAGATGATCCTCATAAAGTGGAGGATCAATGGTTAGGGAGGTGAGATAGTTGGACAAATCTAAGAATCGAAAACCCTATGAGAATTGGAGGATTCTAAGAGCTTAATAGAGCAACCTGGTTGTGTTGCCTGTGGAGCTGCATGGTAAAGTTTGCATCATTTCTGTGAGTGGGGTTAGCCATTGTGAGGTAGCTTAAGGATGAAGAAAGAAATTTCTAAGAGAAATTTGGGGTTTTAGGTTTGGAGGAAGAAGCCGATGATAGAAAGAGGGGGGAACCATGGGTTTATATGTGAAAAGGATTTCAGATAATGTTTAATGAAAGAGGATAAACTATGAAATCCAGATTTCGGTCCCACCTCTGAAAAAGTACTTTACTTTTGCTCAAAAAGTAGTTTTTCTTGGAAGTCAAAAAGCTTCTGAAGGTAAATTATATTCTAAAGTTTTAATGAAAAAGCTACTGAAGGTAAAATGACTTCGGAAGAATTTCCTGAGAGTTTTAAAAATTTTGCTTCGGAAGAGAAATTAAGACTTGAACGCTCTGGTGCACAAAAGAGCAAAGCTTCCGAGAGTTAATTTTGCTTCAGAAGAAGAAGGTCCTTGAAAACATATAAGTGTCTTAGACAATCATTTAAGGTTGAGAAGATGCATCAGAAAATCTTCTGAATGTAAAATTTCATAGACAGTTATTTGTTTTGAAGGCATGATTTTCTTCCGAAGTTAAAAACAAAACTTCCGAAGGATCAAAATTTTCATAAATCTAAGGAAAGTCTTCAAAAATATTTTATCCAATGAAAACAAGAGCTTATGAAAGTGATGAACTAGAGAACTTAGGAGACACATGTTTTAAGAAATAATAAGAATTAGTTTTAAGAAAAACCTACTCAAGGTTGATCATCCCAATAGCTGATACAAGATATTTAAATCATTGTTCATCAAAAGCCTTTGTGAAAGATCAGCATATTGTTCATGTGTGTGAACTTTGACTAGTTTAATTAATCCATTTTCATAACTATCTCTTATTAAATGATACCTGATATTAATGTGTTTGGTCCTTGAGTGCTGCACAGGGTTCTCTGTGATTGAGATAGCACTATTGTTGTCTATGTGAATGGGAGTCTCCTTGAAGTTGAACTCATAGTCCAGCATCTGATTCTAAATCCAAAGCACTTGAGCACAATAGCTTGCAGCAGCAATGTATTTAGCTTCAGCAGTTGATGCAGAGACATAGGATTGTTTCTTGCATTTCCATGATACAATCCTTCCACCAAGAAACTAACATCCCCCGGATGTAGACTTTGTAGTCATGTTGCAACCACTATAATCACTATCCGTATAAGCATACAAATTGAAGTCAGGATTTTTAGGATACCATAGACCAAGCAAGTGTTGCAGCACCTTTAAGGTATCTTAGAATCCTTTTAACAGTGATAAGATGAGACATCTTAGGGTTGGCTTGATATCTTGCACATATGCAGGTGGCAAACATGATATCAAGCCTTAGTAGTAAGATACATAAGAGACCCAATCATATCCCTGTATAAGTGCTCATCAACACACTCCACCTCAAGATCAGGTCCAAGAGAGTAGTTTCTGGCTATGGGTGTCTTAGCAATCTTACAGTCAGTCATGTTGAACCTCTTAAGTATGTCCTGAACATTCTTTGACTAACTAATAAAGATGCCATCTTCAACTTGCTTCACTTGAATTCCCAGAAAGAAATTGAGTTCCCCCATGGCACTCATTTCAAATCTGTCTTTGATCAGCATCTCAAAGTCTTTGCAGAGCTTTGGATTAGTTGAACCAAAGATGATGTCATCACATATACTTGGACTAGCAAACGTCATTTCCCTATCCTTTGATGAAGAGAGTTCCCTCTATAGTACCTCTCCTGTATCCGTGTTTGTAAAGATACTCAGATAGTGTCTCATACCACTTCCTGGGTGCTTGATGCAAACCATAAAGAGCTTTGTCAAGCTTGTAGACATAATCAGGATGATTAGGATCTACAAAACCAAGTGGTTGTTTAACATACACCTCCTCATCAATCACTCCATAAAGAAAAGCACACTTCACATCAAGTTGAAAGACCTTGAAGTTCTTGGATGCAACAAATGCCAGGAATATCCTAAGAGCTTCTGGTCTTGCTACAAGAGCAAAGACATTAGTATAGTCAATCTCTTCTTCTTGTGTGTATCCTTGAACAACTAGTCTAGCTTTGTACTTGATGATAATGCCTCTATCATCCTTCTTGTTCCAAAAACTCATTTGGTTCCAATGGTAGTCTTCCCATGAGGAAGAGGACAGAGGTTCCAAACTTTCTGTCTTTTGAAATGAAGCAGCTCCTGTTGCATAGCTTCAACCCAACTACCATCCTTCAGAGCCTCATTAACTTCTTTGGCTCTATCTGGGATAAGAAACAAGAGTGAAGAAAACATTTGCTTCATGGGTTTGTCCTCTTGTTCTTACCATTATGACAACATCTCCAATGATGTTTGTGGTGGGGTGGGACTTGTGGATCCTTAGCTGAGGGATCACAGCAAGTTGCTGAGAAAGATCTAAATTAGAAAAAATTAGATCTGGCATAGATGTTTCACCCACCACATCAGCACACTTATCAAGACAGACTTGATCCAAGGAGTGTGTGACATCATTGATGTTGTCATCTATGCAGAATGTTATCAGCATAAAGAAAGTCTTGATCACTGTCACTACTACCATCATTGTCTTCTGCAATTGAAGCATCTTTATCTGGTTGTGGAGCCTCTAATTGGAATTTGAAGGCATACCAGATGTATTAGTTGAGTTTGTCATTGTAATGTTGATAGAAACCTCATTTGCAGAAGTAGTTCCAACTGGAGCTGAAGATGTGTTACTTGAAGGTATTCTCAGCTCCAATCTTGGATTAGGATCACCTATGTTTAGATTTTCTGCAGATCCTGAAACAGTCTCACAAGATTTGTCAAAACAATTGGTAACTAAATCAAGATCAAATAGGCAATCAGGACCAGAACCAACCACACAGGGTGTGTGTTTATTGAAAGTCACATTGGCTGGCTCCTCAACAATTCTAGTTCTGAGATTTTATACTCTGTAAGCCTTAGCTTGGGAAGAGTATCCCATGAAGTGTCCATCATCTGATTTCTCAACAAATTTGGCAATTTGATCCTTGGTATTCAAGATGGTGCAAGGACAACCAAACGACCTGAAAAAACCAATGAAAGGTTTTCTCTTGTCCCAAAGTTCATAAGGAGTCTTGCTATGAGTCGTAACTACTAAAACTCTATTCTGCACATAGCAGGCAGTCTTGATTGCCTCTGCCCAGAACGTGATGGGCAGCTTAGAGTCAGACAGTATGGTTCTTGCAGCTTCAATCAGTGTCTTGTTTCTCTTCTCAGCAACACCATTCTGCTGAGGAGTCCTTGGAGCACTGTATTGTCTTGAGATACCCTTTTCATCACAGAATGCATCAAGGGTTTGGTCTTGAATTCAGTTCCCTAATCACATCTTATGATTTTGACCTTGTGATCAGATTGATTCTCAATCTTTAAGATGAAACTTTTCAGAATCTCAGGAGTCTCATCCTTAGTTCTAAGGAAGAAAATCCAAGTGAATCTTATAAAATCATCTATGATCATTAAATAGTATGAGGTCCTTCCTAGACTCATTACACTAGTGGGAAAAAGAGATCCATATGTAACAAGTGTGGGTGTAGTGATGGAGTTCTTTTCCTTAGGCTTGTGTGATACCTTATGTTGCTTCCCTTTCAGGCATGCAACACAATGGTCATCACTTGTAAACTCTTTCTTTGGCATTCCAGTTACCAAATCATTCTTAATCAGTTTATTCATGTTTTTAAAGTTTACATGGCACATTCTTTTATGCCATAGGAAAGACTCATCACTATTGGCTATAGACAGAAAGCATGAAACTTCTCCAGAGAGAGATGTTTCTTGCAAATCCATCTTGTACATGTTCCCTTTCCTAGGGGCTCTGAGCAGAATATGCTCATGAGGAATGACCACCCCGGGCTTGAGAACAATGCACTCATGCTCAGTAAAGAGCATGTATGACTCTTATCACAAAATTGAGATACACTCAGAAGATTGTACCCAAGCTCCTTGACAAAGTTTACCTTTTCAATGCTGAGCTTACCATTTGTGACATTGCCCCTTCCTGAATGTAACCATCTTCATCTCTCCAAAGGCAACTGGCCCTCCATCAATCCTTTCAAAGTTCTGGAGTAGTGACCTATTGCCTATCATGTGCCTGGAACATCCACTATCAATGATCCATACATTTTTGTTTGTCTTCAGTTGTCCCTGCACAAAGAAAATGATTAGTTACATTTGGAAACCCAAGCCTTACTTGTCTTCGCTTATTAGAGAAACAGAAGGTAATGCAACAGTAATATATCCTATGGTTGTGCTAGGAGGATCTTGAGATGTTCTTGATGGAGAATTCTCAGTCACTTGGTCTTTCTTAGCCTTGCACACCACCTTTGGACTATTGGACTTGACCTTCAATACTTCGGAAGCTTTTGATACTTTGGAAATTTTGATGCCTTAACCTTCGGAAGAACCTGCGGACACTAGAGCAAAGTTCAGTGCTTCGGAAGTATTCCTTCCTTCCGATATCAACTTTTCTTCCCAATGAAATTTTCCACTTGCCTTCTTCTTAGATTTGGAGATTTCGAAGGAAACAAATTTTTCTTCCGAAGCTTGAATCTTCTTGGAACTCTTGGAAGTCTTTGTCTTGGTCATATGAAGAGTACCTTTAGGATTGTATGGACAATCCTTAGCAAGATGAGCAGTACTTTCACACATGACACACTCAATTTTCTTCTTCCCAAGAGCCTTCTGATGGGAATAAGACTGACTTTGGTCACATCCCCTCTCCACTTTCATCTTTGTAGATGCTGAGACAATCCTTCTAGGCTAGGAACTGTTCTTGGAGTTTGATGGTCCAAGCTGTGCAGCAATGGTACACAGCATATGAGTCTTCTTCTTGATACTAAGATGATTTAAACAAGAACCAGAACTCATAGCAGAAGAGTTTAGGTTGATGTCTTCAGTCTTTACTACTTCAAATCCTGCAGAGATAAACACTTGTTTTGGCTTGGAGTCAAAAGTAGCCTTGATCTCTTGAGCCTTCCTTGCTTTCCTCTTGCTCTTCCTGATCAAGTTCTTTCTTATTGACTTGGTCATCAAAGTCTTCTTCTTCTCCTCAGAAGGATAGTGGCCCTTCTTAAAATCCTCCTCTTCACTCTCTCAAAGGAATTCTTCACTATCACTTCTTCATCATCTTCACTCAAAGGATCTATGAGAGAAGCTCATCTTCACAAGTTCCACACCTAGGTGTCTTACAGACAAGATTGTGTGTGGAGGAGCTATCTCATTTGATCCTAGTCCCTGCTTGTTCTGATAGCACACTTTGTTATGCAGGGATGAGGATATCATGTTCTTGAAGGTCTCTTCTTCAAGAACACATTTGTCTGCCTTGGCCTTGCTGATCACAAGCTCAGCCTGGCACTTTGTCAGATTGGTTATGAGATCCTTGATCTAAGTCCTAAAATTGGTGTGCGCATGTTTTAGAACTGAAATAGTTTTCTCTAATTCCTCAATCTTTAGTTTATAATTATTTTTAAACTTTCTAAAATCATCTTTTAAAATGTTTAAGGACTCAAGATCAGATCTCATTTCCAAGTTATAGGACCTGTATCTATTAACTTTAGCAATGCATTCAGGGGTACAAACATGTTCCAATACCTTGGCTTCATCGTGATCTGCCATCAGGGCTTGGTTTGGAGAAGCAGCTTCCACCTGAAAGCTCTAGTCAAAGCCTCCTTCTTCAACTTCAACACCAACTTGCTGCTTTGGCTTCTCATTCTAGGGGCTTTGTCAGTGTAGTTAGGTCTAGATTGGGTTTGGCCACCATTTGTTCTAGGTGCCTTACACTCCCTGGCAAAGTGGCCCATCAGGTTACAGTTGTAACACTTGACATTGCCTTTGTCCAGACCTGCTTGTAGAACTTCTTGGCTCTGTGAGTGAGAAGAGCCATCTGCTAGACTATCTCCATGTACTCCAGATCATCTAGATGGATACAGTCAAGGTCTTTAAGGGTGAACAGGATGTTGCTACAACTTTCATCAGAAGACACAAATGCTTGAGAAGAACTTGTCTCTTGGAATGGGCTTCCTTAGGTGTAGTTCTCACTAGGTATCTCTGGGAAGGTGATGAAAGGACCCTTAGGTGAGTTGTCAGGGTAGCATATGAGATGATGTTGGGGTTCTATGCTATCCCTTTCAACCACATGCAAGGCTGAACCCATTTGATTGTTAGAGTTGCTAGATGAACCCTGTATGTTCATCTCCATCTGGTAGCCACTGAGAATCCCATATAACTCTGTCAGAGTAAGAGTTTTTAGATTCTTAGTCCTCTTGATCACCACACAGTAGTGTGTCCACTGCCTAGGAAGTGAGGACATGAACTTCCTTATAATGTCCCTGTTGAGTATTGCTAAGTCATGGTTTCACCTGTTTTAAAGGTGAAGTTTTCAAACTGCTGCTTCAGGAGAACTTTTTTCTTCTCCTTGACTTCAGAAGAATCCTCATACATCAGTTTCAATGCATCCCTAACTGCTTAGCAGTTTTGCACTTCTTGAAACCTCTGTACATAGAGTTTGGAAGGGTAGTTTGAAGGGCTGTCATGGCTTTTCTATCAATCTCTACTCTCTTCCTATCTTCATCAGTGTAATTTGCCACATTCTTGGGGATCATACCAGCACCAGCAGCAAAAGGAGTGCTAGGTATGAAAGGTCCATTTTCAACGGACTCCCATATTTTTTAGTCTAGAGACCTGATGAAACCTTCCATTCTTAAACACCAGGTATCAAAGTCATCAAGAGTGATTAGTGGGGACTTGTTCATGTTCCAGTTTCCATATTAGTCTTGGAAATGGCTGCCATTTGAAAAGTTTAGTATTTGTGTGTGTGAGGGATCTTAAGATGGTGAAATCTTATATCAAGAGCCTAGAGTGCTCTGATACCAATGTAGGACCGGTGAAGGGGGTTCACTTACAACAGAACAACACAAAGAGGGTATTAACTTAACTCAATCAAAATAGTAAACTGGATTAGCCATAATAAAGACACTAAGAACACAAGTAATGTAAGAGACAGAACACAAGTATATGGTTTTCAAGAATGCATTATATTTCTTTCTCTATGTTCTATTACAAGTGTTACAAAGCATATCATTAAAGTTACAAGAACATGAGATACTTATACTACATCCTACAGCCGACCATACTATGAAAGACAGTTGGATACAATTGACTATACTCAAAAGAAAATCAATGGTAGAGTCAAAAAGGTAGATTGCCTTTTTGACTTTGTGACTATGACATGCCATAGCTCATATCCTTATCTATTACAAAAATGATAAAGTACATAAAGTAGAAAGTTACAGACTCAAGACCTCAATGTACAGTTACCAAAAGCATGGACCTTTTCACCAACTCATGTAAGTTGGTCACTTTACAGAGATGCAGCGGAAAGGTGTCCAGCTTTATGGAATAGTACATCAGATAAAGCATGTTACTAAAAGTCTTCGGAAGAAATCTGTCTTCAAGAGTTGAGGCTTTGGAAGACTTTGTCTCTGAAGCTTCGGAAGACTTCATCTTTGTCTTTTGAAGATATTGGTCTTGGCTTTGGAAGATTTTACACTTAGAATATTCTGTTGCATGTGTAAAACTTCTAAAGCATTCTTCTTCGGTACTTGTGCAAAATGCATGCAGAAAGTCTTTGGTTGCTTCAGCCTCTATGCATATTCTTTACAGTTTGAGGTAGTTGTACATAGTTCTAAGTTAATAATGATTGGGAAATGTGTTCAACATAGTCGGGTGATTATACATGCTAATGGACCATACTTATGGACCATACGCATTAATATATCATGCTTATGGACCAGTCGCATGACTGAACAAGAAGACTAGATCAGTCGTATGATTGAGACATAAGATTGACTCAGTCGCACGACTGAACCTTCAGTCGTGCGTATGAATCAACCACATGATTCTGTCGTACGAATGGAACTACAAACCTATAAATACCACTTAATTCGTGAAAACTATAACACTTAAGAGATACTTTGAATTTACACAAACCTAGCCATCCAGAGTGTCCAAAACGCCCAATCCAGCTTCAAAGTTCGTTCTTGATTGATTCCTACTCATTCTTAACGTTTATTTCATTGTTATATCAATCGGGTTATCGTTCTCACTGATTGGATCAGCAATCAAATAGGATTCCGCACTATTTGATCTGGTTTCATGTAGAATTCGTTAGTACTCCATTCGTACATGGTCCTAACACTCCCCCGCTGCCTCTGTTATATCTTTATCTGCTCCTACATCTTTTTCCTTGAGAGCTTCAGCAATTGATTCACTCTGGTCACCTCCTGCTTCATTAGTGACAGGATCAGCGATCACAAGTTTGATGTATTAGGATTCAAAGCAGCAGAATACAAACAGGAATTAGACAAATTGTAGCAAGCAATCGATACTTGTATGCATTAAGAGCGCATACGGTTATAAGGAGAGAATATATATTTCTGATTTCAAGGAATGTTTATAGATGTAGAATATTTCTAATCAAATCAATCGTTCATTCCGTTCATTCCCCTCATTCACAATAAGTTGTCACTCCTTATATAGAGTGCAACAATCACTGCTGTTATCACGGAAAGTGACAACTGGCAGATCTAATACAAAAATAACTAATTCTTAACAACTACTGAAATGTTCACACTACTGAGAACATATCAGCATGTTAAGTACAAAATAAAAACTACTGAAACTACAACGACTGAAGAACAAACTCTTCAGTCGTTTTACAAAACTACTGAAACATAAAAATATAAAACTACTGATATCACAACTACTGAAGAAGTACTCTTCAGCAGTTGTGACAAACTACTGAGGCTTCAGTATTTGATCTTCAGACTTTGACCTTCAGGTGTTTCATCAGCTGATGACTTCAGTAGATATCATCAGCTGATGTCTTCAGTCTTTGTCTTCAGACTTTGTACATCAGTTGTTGATCTTCAGCACTTGTAACCTCTTCAGCTGTTGTACGTCAGTACTTTGGTCTTTTAGCTTCAGCACTTGTGTTCTTCAGCTGTTGTACTTCAGCACTTTAGTTCTTCAGCTGTTGAGGTCTTCAGCACTTGATCTTCAGCTATTGAAGTCTTCAGCACTTGTCAAACTGCTGATGAGTCTTTCAGCAGTTGTTGTGATACCATGTGGGACTTAGAGGTTTTCTGATCTTGGCTCATTGGTTCTTTTGGTCCAACAAACTCCCCCTGAACCAATGCAGCCAAAACCTCGAACTTATTTATTCTCCCACTTATTGATGGCAAAATGTTGGTCTTTTTCCTTCTTGATCAGTAGCGAAGATGACCCATGTAAGCTCCGGCCTGGGAAGAAACCTCAAATATTTGTTTGGAAGAGTATGAATGGGAACTCTGTTTTGGGGAACTGGACACAGAGTTGTTATCCCATTCATGAGATTCACTTCCCCATAATGAAT
Source organism: Flaveria trinervia (assembly GCA_025506515.1). Taxonomy (NCBI): domain Eukaryota; kingdom Viridiplantae; phylum Streptophyta; class Magnoliopsida; order Asterales; family Asteraceae; genus Flaveria; species Flaveria trinervia. Next base: position 78,930,827 of record CM046442.1, read on the forward strand.
CTGTACGACTCTCTTGTGTAGGCCTCAAGGAAGGTGATTTGTTCCTCCATGGTTAGCTCTTCAGCACCTCCTTCAAACAATGATTCAGGCCCATAATACTCAGACAGGTATTTGGCCTGTTTCCCATTCTTTAGCTCCACAGTTGTTATTATTCTGTAAGCAAACTCATCCGGGTGATTACCCTCTAGGAACAACTGGAGCTCATTTTTTCTGACTTCCTCAAGCCTCTTGTAAACTAACCCCTTTTTCACTATTTTGTTTTCCAGCATCTTCTGAGGGGTTAGATTAGCTTTGTAGGCCTTCTTGAAGTCTTCTAGGATTTCCCAGGGTGAAACTACAAAGACCAGAGAGATCACTTCATCTACGATCTTTTTCACCTAGCAATGTATCTCTGAGGTATATTGTTCTTATGAATTCTGTGAGAACCCTGGGATCAGGCCAAATCCTCACTCTTTCCTTTTGATATTGAAAGGTATGCCTGAGAGTGTAAAGTCTGAGGGCTTGCTCCTTCATATTGATGATAGAAGATGTGGCTGCATAAGCTTTGTCAACTCTCTTCAGCAATTCCTCATCATGCTGTTTATGAAGCTCTTCTTCTTCTAGCTTCACTTTAACCATTTGTCTCTGGACTTCAGGAGTAATTGCTGAGGAGTGACTTGTGGCCTTAGGCAACTGAATCACAGCTGAAAGCGGCAGCCTGTCTTCATCATCTTCTTCATCATCTTCTAGCCTCAATATCCTTCTCTTCTTCTTCAAGGGTATATCATCGCTATGGGTTTTGAGGGTAAGGGAGTTGGTTTGGTGGGTTGTGTTTTGGGTGGTTTTGGTGTGAGAATGTTGACAGGCTGTTCTAGCATCCTTGAGGTGAGTGTGGCTTTTGATTGCTTGGCTAGCTCAGTCCTGCTCCCAGCACCCGCTTCATTCAAAGCTTCAATAACAAGCCCCTTAGTATATGCTTCAGACGAACAGATCTTGGTGGTGATTGCCAAGATACTGTCCCTGGACCAGCTTTGATTTCAATCATTGATCTTCCAAGATATTTTGCAATAAATCTTATCATGATTTCAAGCCTTTCTCTTCTAACACTTCATAACTTGCCCATCTATTCTGGATTTCTTCAATCTCTAGTCGTCGAATCTCAGAGTCAAGTTTATTGGTGTCATGGCCTTGCCTAAACAGCTAATCAATGATGTTGTCCATTGATCTGCTGTGTTCGGCATCAGCCTCTTTTATCAGTAGCTCCAAGGCTTTATCTTCAGCAACGTCATCAGCACCTTTCTTTCGCTTGTAGGTGAGCATTGGTTGCTGTTCTTTCTCCTTCTTTTGGGCTTGCTTCGCTTCCTTCTTTTCCTCGGATCTTTTCCTCTTCTTTTCTTTCACTGCAGTACTCTCCCCCTTTTTGGATGCATTGGAGGAAGGGGTTGCCGCAGAAAGAGTCTTTTGGACAGCAGCATCAACCAAGGGCTGTAAAGTTGAGGAAAGCTCTCATCAATGGCAGTCTCCTCAAGTGAGGAAGATCCCAGATATGTAGGTGCCCCTTGTGTGGTTGCTGCAGGCTCCTATTGAGAGGAAGCCTGAGCGCTGTGGCTGGAGGAGTCATTGTATCCACTAGGGGGTTTGGACTAGTGGATATATCCTGCGTTGTGTTGCAGGGGCATCCTCAGGGACTCAATTCCCTGAGTAGCCGTTTTGGGTTTCTTTTTGGTGGGTTTGGTGGGGACTTTGGATTTGGAGGTGGTGGCTGTGGGTTCCAGCTGCGTGGGTTTTCGCAGCTTGGCAGCCATTTTGAGTGTCCGGTCAGAGTTGTGCCGGGAGTATACTTCCGGCAGAACAGCCGTAGCAGGGACTCCCAAGCCAACAAGTCCCTCAGCATTAAGCTGGTTTGTAAGGATGGCCATTATGACTGTGGATATAGTATCCAACGATTGGCAGTTAGTTTTTGAGCCATATCCTTGAGCTCTAAAATATTATTTCAGAAAAATTAAGTGGTTGTTGCAAGAATAGAATACATTACCTGCTGCCATTTTGTCGACATTTGATCCCAAGACGACGTCTTAGGGGCCAAACATACATTCACCATGTGAAAAATCAGGCGCTCAGCGTCATTAAAGTGTTTCTTCATGATAGTGTAGGCACTGAGATCGCCTTGATATCCATGTTGAGCAAATGATAGATCTATGGTGCCCTTCGAATATCCCAGGAGAAGTAGCATCATTCAGTTTAAGAATTTGGTGGATTATTGCAGGAGTGATGACTACTTCTTTGTTGTTGACGACCGACCGGAGGGATGGTGTGTTGTTCTCCCCAGTGGTAACAGTAACGTTCATCCAAATTGGTGCAAGGATTCGGCGTGTAATATGGGATTCAGAAGAAATGCCGTGTTGTATTGGGACTGAACCATAAGATCGATAGCAGTATCGAACTTAGTCCAGATCGGCGATTTGGTGAGGTAGGCAACACACAGTTGTGTCGCGGTTTAATTGCATAGACGCCATTGAGAGGAGGGAAGTTTTGGAGAGGAACGTTAGGTTTAAGAAGATGAAGCAATGAGAGCTAAGGTTAGGGATATATATAGGGTACGAGTAAGAAGCGACTGAAGGATGTGGTGTTAGTCATCAGTAGTTTTAAACGACCGTTGACATGGTATTATCCTTTCAGACGTTGAAACAGCTGAAGTCGTGGGTTAGGCATCAGTAGTTTAGAAAACTACTGAAGACCGTGGTTTTGACTTCAGATGATTGAAACAACTGAGGACTTGGTGTTTGTCATCAGTAGTTATGAAACTACTGAAGACAGTGGTTTTGTCATCAGCTGTTGTAAACAACTGAAGACTTGGGATTAGTCATCAGTAGTTATAAAACTACTGAAGACGTGGTTTTGCTTCAGTTGTTTAAAATGAAACAGCAGTTGTACAAACGACTGAAGAGAAAGTCTCTTCAGCTGTTTTCGTCAATTCTTAGCTTTTCAGCTGTTTCAAACTGTTTCATCATCGTCTTTTTGGCTGATTTCAGTTGTTTCATAGGACATCAGTACTTATCTGTTTTTACTGATTGCAGTAGTTGTAACTGCATCAGTAGTTGTAACTACATCAGTAGTTTAGAACAGATGAAGTACTTCAGTACTTGTGAGACATTTAGCCTTCAGTAGTTATAAAACTACTGAGGGTAAAAGAGCTCATCAGTACTTATATGTGACATAGGTACTCATGATCATCAGTATGAATTACTAAGATCATCAGTAGTTGTCACTTATTCTAGTTGCAGCATGCCAAGCCTTAACACCAGGTTTTGGAAAGTTGAACTATCCAAAGGCTTAGTAAAAATGTCTGCAAGCTCATCAGCACTAGGCACAAACTTAGGATCAATCAGACCTTTTTCAAAACAATCCCTTATAAATGATGTCTGATCTCAATATGTTTGGTCCTAGAGTGCTGGACTGGATTTTTGACAATGCAAAGAGCTGAAGCACTATCCATTAACAATGGAGTCTTAGTCTCTGTAATGCCATAATCCAAAGTTGGTTTTGAAGCCAGAGTACCTGAGATGTACAACTTGCAGCAGCAATGTACTCTGCTTCAGCAGTGGATGTAGCAACTGAGGTCTGTTTCTTGCTCTGCCACAGAAATCAAGCATTGCCTAGGAATTGACATCCACCAGAAGTTGATTTCCTGGTCAACTTACACCCTGCATAGTCACTGTCAGAAAAAGCAACTAATTTACCAGAATGTCCGGTAGAATACCATAAACCTAGAGATGGAGTGCCTTGCAGATATCTAAGATCCTCTTGACTGCAATCAGATGAGACTCTTTAGGTGCAGCCTGAAATCTAGCACAAACACATGTAGCAAACATAATATCTGGTCTAGAAGCTTTTAAATACATCAAGGACCCAATCATACATCTGTAAAGTGTTTCATCAACCACTTTACCTTTCTTATCTGTGTCCAGTTGTGTGGTGCTGCTCATGGGAGTAGAACAAGGCTTACAGTTTTGTAAATCAAACTTTTGCAAAAGATCTTTTGTATATTTGGACTAATGAATAAAAATTCCATCAGCCTTTTGTTTGATTTGCAATCCCAGAAAGAACTGTATTTCTCCCATGGCACTCATTTCAAACTTCTGTTGCATCAACTTTGTAAAGGCATCACACAACTTTGGATCAGAGATGCAAATGATATCATCTACATAAATTTGAACAAGTAGATTATGCTGCCCAGCTTTCTTAATGAATAAAGTCTTATCTATGGAGCCTCTAGTGAAATGTTTTTTCCAGAAGAAAGTTTGATAATGTCTCATACCAGGCTCTGGGAGCTTGTTTAACCCATAAAGAGCTTTATCAAGCTTATACACCCAATTAGGATGTTTATTGTCCTCAAAGCCTGGAGGTTGACATACATAACCTCTTCTTTAATTTTTCCATACAAAAATGCACTTTTGACATCCATTTGAAAAAGTTAAGTTTTTGATAAGCAGCATAAGCTAAAAACAATCGAATTGCTTCCAGTCTGGCTACGGGGCAAAGGTTTCATCATAATCAATACCTTCTTCTTGTGCAAACCCCTGAACAACCAGTCTGGCCTTGTTCTTAACAATAAGCCCATTTTCATCAGTTTTGTTCCTAAACACCCATTTAGTGCCTATTGCACACTTACCTAGAGGTAGAGGAACCAGTTCCCACACTTGCTGTTTCTTGAACTGAAGAAGCTCAAGCTGCATGGCATCAATCCATCCATTGTCCTTTAAAGCAATGTGATAATTCTTTGGCTCTTGCTGACTGATGAAGAGAGCATAGAAGCAGATATTTGACAATTGACTTCTTGTTGATACTCCAGCAGTGATATCACTAATGATTTGAGACATAGGGTGATTCTTCAGATCTTGATACACAATGAGATCTGTGCAAGTGTTTGTAGCCGGCTCAGCAGCAACAGATGGTGATGGTGAATCATTTCCTTGAAACCAATCAGTGGATGGTAATTCAAAGGAGGTTGAATTCGAAGAAATCTCATCAGCATTTGTTGTGGATGGTGCTACTGGAGCTATAGGAACATCAGGTCTAGTTGAGTCAGGCAGCTGATCACTAACCTGAAGAGGTGAGTACTGCAATCATCATCATCATCAGCAGTACCACCAGGTGGTGAACTGTTGACAGGAGCAACAGCAGGAGTTTGATAAGGACATATTGCAGTATGTCCAAATCAAATAACTCCACAAGACTTTGTGGAATCTTGTCCTTTGGAGATTCATTAAACTTAACATGTAGAGTTTCTTCAACCATCTTTGTTCTGCAGTTGAACTCTGTATGCCTTGCAAGTAGATGAATAACCAACAAAGTACCCTGCATCCACCTTAGGATCAAATTATGGAGTTGATCCTTTGTGTTGAGAATAAAACAGGGACACCCAAAAGCTTTGAAAATGAAATCAGAGGAGCCAAATGATGGAGAACTTCATATGGAGTCTTCATCAACCTCTGATTTACTAAAACTCTATTTTGCACATACAAGCTGTGTTGACAGCTTCAGCCCAAAAGGTCAGTGGCAAACCTGAGTCGGCCAGCATGGACCTTGCAGCTTCAATGAGGGTCCTGTTCTTTCTCTCCACTACTCCATTTTGTTCTGGAGTCCTTGGAATGCTGAACTGCCTTTTGATTCCCTTTGAAAGATAGAAGTCATCAAGTGTATGATTTCTGAACTCAGTTCCATTGTCACTCCTAATACACTTGACTGGAAGGGATACTGCTTCTCATATACAGCACAAAGTGAATAATCTTCTGAGCAGCCTCATCCTTTGAATGTAGAAAGAAAGTCCATACAAATCTGGAGTAATCATCCACAATTACCAGACAGTATTTCTTCTTTGCCATGCTCATTACTCTCACAGGACCAAATAGATCCATATGCAGTAATTGCAAGCAGGCAGTGGACTTAGGCACTTCAATAGGAGGAATGAGACTTTGTGTTGTTTTCCTTTTAAACACGCAGTGCAGTTTCATCACAGTGGAACTCCTTTATAGGTAAGCCTCTGACTAAACTGTTGTGAGAAAGCTGATTCATGTTTTTGAGATTAACATGACCAAGCCTCCTGTGCCATAGTTTAGATTCTTGAGAAGAGGCTTTGGAAAATAGGCAAGGATTGCCTTTGAGATCTATCTTCTTAGAGAGATCTAAGGCATACACTCTTCCTGTCCTGTTGGCTTTCAGAGAGTGTGATCATCCAACCCTTGTCAATCAAGTGCAAAACTTTGGATGACAGAATCCTACAGTTTTGACTGGTGAAAAGGGCAACATGGCCTTTATCACACATTTGACTGACACTCAAGAGATTGTACTTGAGATTTTCCACATGATTAACATCATCAAATTTGATTTCTCCATTGGAGACAAAGCCCTTACCGATGATGTAACCCCTAGCATCATTGCCAAAAGACAAATCCCTTCTTTCCTTGAGAGTAGTCATGAAGAAGAGAGCTGTTCCTAGTCATGTGCATAGATCCCCCGTCTACATACCAGATGCTACTTTGGCATGTGAGAAGAACCCTGCAATAATAAACAATCAGTTAGTTTTAGAGACCCAAACCTTTTTGGTTTTGGGCCTGGTCTCATCATAGATGGTAAACTAACAGGTTTATTTGAAACAACAGCCTGAGAGGAAGAAGATGGTGTAGAAGAGGAGTCCTTTGGCTTGGACCTCCTTTTCTGTGGTTTCAACATAGGAGAATCTAGTTGGTTAACTCTACCCAACAGATGTTGTACCATCATCACCAGCTGTGTCTGATTTTGTGATAAAGCTTTCAGCTCATCAGACACATTGCTAGTGGAGTTTGATAAGTTCCTATGTTGCACCTTTTTCTTTTGAGCACCCTCAGCTGTCACCTGTTTAACCCATTCCTTTTGGATTTCTTTGAGGACTTAAGGGTTACAGGATTTGATGTTGCTGATACAAATGTGGTCTCAAACTCGGTCTTCATTTTTACCATTTTCTCCTTTATTTCTTCTTTTTGTTTTGAGTTTGAACCTCTTTTGTACCAACAATCATCTGTAAGATGATTGAACAAACCACATACTTCACATGGTTTCTTCTTCTCATCTTAGGTTGATCATCACTAAGAGGGTGAAGCAACAAAGACTTGTTCTTCAATGCTTTGGAAGCATTGTTTGCTTTCTTGACAGCCTCTTTAGTAGTCTTCAAACTCTTTCTATTGCCAGTTTTCTTCTCTTCAGTACTGACAGCAGTTGAAGTTTGAACTTCAGGTGTTAAATCCTGCTCTCTAGTCCTTTCAGGACCTTCAAAATTAACTCCTGAGTTGATCAACTCATTAATCATGTGAATGTCAGCATTTGAACCATCAACATCAGCTGATAGGTTCAAAGAGGGCTTGATGCTGACTACTACTTCTGATTGTGATGTATCAGAAGGTAGATCACATGATGTGATGGATTGGTTATCACTCTCACCATCAGATTCTACCTCTGCTCTTGGGGTAAAATCTGTAGGTGGAGCAGTGTGATTGTAACCAATTCCAAACTTCATATTTGAAGCAGATTGCTTACTAAGAAGCATTTCAAAACCTTTGCATGATTGTACCCATCTATCACACTCGACCTGGGTAACTGCAAGGGTTTTTTTTGAGATCTTTGTACTTCTCTAGAAGTACTTCTTCTCTAACCTTATCATCAATTATTTGGCAATTCAGTTTATAAATCTCATCATTTTTATCTTTGAGCCCAAACTCAAACTCAGCTTTTTTTTGGAAATTATTTGTTCTAGCTCAGTTCTTATTAATTAGAGCTACATTTGCTTCTCTAATGGAAGCAAATGCTTCTATGCATGGTTCAGAACATAATTTGGCTTTTGCCTCAGAGGATACCTGTGATACCTGAGGTGTAGAGGCATTAGAAAATGAAGTATCAGCAGACTCCAAAGCCATAAGAGCTAGATTCCCAAAAGGACTGTCACCACCATGTTGACCAGCACCTGAGAACAGTTGATCATGACCAGACAAGTCATCTGGTAAACTGCTCCAGTCAACACTCCTGGGGTGAAGAAGTTGTGTTGTTGAGATTGAGGTTGTTGATGAGATTAGGAAGGCTGAGGTTTGGTAGTGCATGAGGTGTGGTGCCATAGGAACTTGAACTTGGTTTGGCTGTGGCATGTAATAACAAGGCTACGGATATGGCATTTGACCCTGAGGAACAAAATATGCCGGAGATTTTTTTGAGGATGATGACTAGAGGTGACAGGATGTTGCCCTCTGTGTTTGTTGACTATTGCCAGGAAAAGTCACAAAGGTTGCAGTGGAGTTAGATCCAGTTGATCTACACTCTCTTGCAAAGTGTCCAAGCCTTTGGCATTTGTGACACCTCAACTTGCTCTTGTCAAAACCAACTTTGGTTTTGCCAGAGAGTCCTAGGAATTTTCTTCCAGTTCTTTTATAGAACTTTTGAGATCTGATATTTATCAGGCCATTTGGCTCAAATATCCATCTCTTCTAAGTCATCATCAGCAATCCCCTTGAGATCATCCATAATGAACAAAATTGTCATTATTACACCCAGTAAACTGACCATCAATACTCACAAATGCCAATCAGAAGTGCTTGAAGAGAAATTAATATGCTCATCATACTGGCATTCAGATGAAGCATATTCTGACTCGTGACCCACCAAGGCAGTGTTGCCAGGTACAAAGTCTTCAGTGAGCTTTCCAGATGAAGACAACTTTCTCTTCTGTTCTATCTCTCTCTCAAAAGTGAGCATTTCCCATGGAGTTGGGTGAGAGATAGTTTTCCAAACTTGCACTGGAGCGTAGGACAATAGTATATGTGTCCCATCTCTCAGGCATGATCTGAGAAATCTGTTATTCATCTGAATATTTGTGTACTCAAGTTTGACCATTTTTAGTTCAGAGATCAAACAAGAGAACCGCTCATATTGTTGAGTCAGTGTCTCAACCCTTTCTATGAGAGAATGTCTCATATTGTTGGGCAAGAATTTCTCTATTATTTGCCAAGACCTCATCTGTTCCTCCAATTGTTCTTTCAAGGCATTCCAGAGGTCATGGGCAGTTTCATGATGCATTAGCCCAGAATAGTTTCATTGGCAGTGCCATGGCCAGAATTCCATGGGCTTTTGCATCAATTTCAAGCAACTTCTTATCCTCATCTGAGTATTGCTCTCCTCCTCTTCGGAACCATTTGATTGGTTTCCGGGTTATTCACCATAGGCTTGTGTGGACCATGTACCACTGATGTCCAACACCCTGCGCTGTTAACAGACAGGTGATGGAGCATACGTCTTTGCCATATGTTATACTCATTCCTAACCAGCATTGGTGGCTTGGTTGAGGAACCAGTATTGTGAGGATCATGGGGGAGTAGTCATTTTCATTTCAGTTCAAAACAATTTAGTTCAAGCTTTTAAAAATTTTAGACAGACCACAACAAACTCAATGAGAACCAAGAAAAGATCTCAGGATGAATGAGCAGAAATACAGAAAATTCAATCTCTATAACCGTTTCTTGCAAAAACAAAAGCTAATTCAATCAAACTTAGATCTTGAATAGCAGTTTCATGATCAATTATTAGATCGATCAATGATTAACCTGCTCTGATACCATTTGACAGGATCAGCGATCACAAGTTTGATGTATTAGGATTCAAGTAGCGGAATACAAACAGAATTAGACAAATTGTAGCAAGCAATCGATACTTGTATGCATTAAGAGCGCATACGGTTATAAGGAGAGAATATATTTTTCTGATTTCAAGGAATGTTTATAGATGTAGATATTTCTAATCAATCAATCGTCATTCCATTCATTCCCCTCATTCACAATAAGTTGTCACTCCTTATATAGAGTGCAACAATCACTGCTGTTATCACGGAAAGTGACAACTGGCAGATCTAATACAAAAATAACTAATTCTTAACAAACTACTGAAATGTTCACAACTACTGAGAACATATCAGCATGTTAAGTACAAATATAAAACTACTGAAACTACAACGACTGAAGAACAAACTCTTCAGTCGTTTTACAAAACTACTGAAACATAAAATATAAAACTACTGATATCACAACTACTGAAGAGTACTCTTCAGCAGTTGTGACAAACTACTGAGGCTTCAGTACTTGATCTTCAGACTTTGACCTTCAGTGTTTCATCAGCTGATGACTTCAGTAGATATCATCAGCTGATGTCTTCAGTCTTTGTCTTCAGACTTTGTACATCAGTTGTTGATCTTCAGCACTTGTACCTCTTCAGCTGTTGTACGTCAGTACTTTGGTCTTTCAGCTTCAGCACTTGTGTTCTTCAGCTGTTGTACTTCAGCACTTTAGTTCTTCAGCTGTTGAGGTCTTCAGCACTTGATCTTCAGCTATTGAAGTCTTCAGCACTTGTCAAACTGCTGATGAGTCTTTCAGCAGTTGTTGTGATACCATGTGGACTTAGAGGTTTTCTGATCTTGGCTCATTGGTTCTTTTGGTCCAACAATTAGCTTCTTTATGACGAGTACTAGCTTGCTCAAACTGTCTTGTTAAGTCCTCACTCCATATCTAGCTCATCCTGAGCTCTCACCTTCTCAGCCAGCTCCTTCACCTCTCTCCTCACACCTCTAACCTTATTAGCCATAGTCCTAAACAAACTGGCTTCTTTCCTTCTCCTCTCATGCCCCTACTTTGATGTGGTTTTCACAAAGAACTAGCAGGTCTTCATCACAGAATCCAAACACCTCCATAAACCCCGCCTTTTACCCTGATCACAGCCTCCCTCGTGTTGTTATCATAGACCACTTCTCAAAGTTTTGTAATTGCTGAGGGTGGGAGTCTAACAATCTAACCCTGTTCATTGTCTTTGGGGTTTCACCCTCAGCACAATCTTTCCTTTCCCATCTCCCAATCCTTATCCTTTTTTGGATCTTCTCCTATCAGCCTTCATAAACCCGAATGATTCAATTGTCATTCACTCCATTCCTAATCTCCGTTTCTAACAGCATGGCTCTCTCACTTAGATGAGCATTAAGCAATGGCAACAGCCAGCCTCGTCAAGTCCCACTTAGGCAAGGTCTTGAATGCCTTCCTTTTTTGGAGCTAAGAAATTCCTCCCCCTCTCCTCTTTATCATAAACATTTTGAGGCCGGGTTTATACTTCTAGCTTATGATTATTTTATCAGCCTCATATTTAGTCAACCCTTCCAAGTTTTGGAATAAGGAAGTTAGTTCTTCAGTCCCTTTCTCCCTAGCAAAGCAGTCATCCTTCTCCATCTCAAACACATCTCCATCGTCATCACCCTTCTTAGCAACATAGGTTAGAGGTCTCTCGTCAATGTCATAATATTCGGATTCGGAATCATAGTCAACCAACTACTCATCATCTTCGTCTTCATCAATCTATCTTTTATCGGCAGTTTTCTTAACATTTTCTACAGGATTCTCTCTCACCACCTCTTCACCAACCAAGTCTTTCTCTAAATCAAACTGCATGTTCAAAAAACCAGCCTCTAGTATCTCATCATCATTCTCCATATTCTCAGTCTCCTGCCTTACTCCAGAGCCTCCTGCTTTCTCAGCCACTGCACCAGATGTGCCATCTCCTTCCTGGGAGGAAGTACCCAAATTTAAAAATGAGTACTTGGAAGTGTGAGTCATATCATCTAACTCAGTTGGTGTTGGCTGATTGAGCAAGCCAGCTGCAACCTTCAGCTCATTTTCCTCCTCAAGTAATCTCTTAATCAAGTTATTCTGATTTATCAACATCTTGGTCATTCCTTCAATCACCTCATCCTTCTGCTTTTCCCTTATCTCCTGATTTGTAAGTTTGGTTTTGATCATGCTAAGCTCATTAGCTAGAGATGTATTGAGGTTTCTTATCATATCCTCATCCAAACTGGTTCTCTCCTCCCTCCTCAAGAACTCAGTGAAAGATTGATGCTTATGTTTAGTCATTCTGTCAGCTTCTCCCTTATCAGCTTTCTTCTTTAACCTTTTTTCTTTCTCTTCCCTAGCTTTCTTCTTTAACCGCATCAGCCTATTTAACCTTGTCTCCTCAACCCTTTTTATTTTAGACTCATCGAACCTCCTAATATATCCATCTCTCCTCAGGGCACATGCTTTCCCACAAATGAGTAATCTTTCCACTGAAATCATGATGAATAGCACAGCAGTCTGCAAAAATGCGGGTATTCATCTATACTAGTCTTTTAGCCTCTCCATGTCTGGTAATGTTAGCAATGAGGTCATCAATAATCATCTGAAGGAATCGAGGATAAAGTGGCCACTTATCCTTCTTCAAAGCCATTACATTCTCCGCCATACAATAAAAAATCAAAAGGGCAATGTTGGCCTTCTACCCTCTACAACATATCACGATCGCTTTAGCACAATCCAAATTCAACCCATCTGATCCACCTTTATGGTGATCTAAGCACATAATAAAAACATGAGCTATATATCTCCATTCCTTAAAAAGAAAGGACTTATTGATCTTCTTCCTTGTCCCAAAGGAAGGTCCCTCATAACCTAATTTAGTCAACCTATTCCCAAATAATTTTCTATTAAGATGTCTATGATGAAATTCAGGACAATGCTTAACAACATGATCTTCTTCACCACACCTAAAACAATGAGGTTTAAATCTCGGTCTGTTATGTAACAGGGTAGGGATTGTTGGGATCTGGTATTTGAACTAAACACCAACTGATTAATGTGTTAAACCAAACCAAATAGTGCGGAATCCTATTTGATTGGCGATCCAATCAGTGAGAACGCACGTAGAAATAGTAACGTATTGAATTTAACGTCAAGAATTGATTAGGAATCAATCTACAGTGTTCTATGAACTTGGAGTACGAACTTAGAGGCTTCTGGACGGCTAAGGTACGTCTGGAGTCGAAGTGGATTCAATGCTTACGTTTTTTCCACGAATTTGGTGGTATTTATAGGTTAGGGTTGCTTATTCGGGCGACTGAACCATTAGCATGGTTCATTTGTGTGATTGAGCCATGTGGTTGATCCATTCGCACGACTTAGTGTTCAGTCATGCGACTGAGCCAGACGCATGAAGTTGTTCAGGCATATGAACTATTTAGGCGCGTGGACACTCAGTCGCATGGCCATTCACACGCATGAGAACTTCACTTCACCAAGTTTGAATGTATTCAATATTATAGCATTATGCATAACATTCAAACAATCACAAACCTATATAATCAAGTCAATATGTGTTAAACAACTCATTAATGAAATATTAAACATTATAAACACAACCAAACACTTGTATTTCATTAAGTACCCAACTATTACATTTACATAAGCGTAAGACAATACAAAAATATTACATTAAGATCAGAAACTAGGGACACATGTATCAACAAACTCCCCCTTGGACCTAGATTCATCTATTGTCATACCTTCTCATAACCTCATCGTACTTCTTGTACTTCTCCTCTCTTGTGACTCGTGTGTGTATCTCAAACGCAAAGCAGAGTCGTATCACATTTTGGAGTTGGAGGGCTTGTACAATATCTTGCGTGTCATAGAATAGTGGCCACTTGTATAATGTGTATACATCATCAGCAGACAAGTCTGTAAGCTACATTAGATCAAATACCCTGATAGTATCCATTTTCCCTTCTTTGTTCAAAACTATGACCGCCTCTCCTGTTCTCCAATCATAGTACCACCATTTAAAGTGTGGAATGAAATCCTGTGGCATTTCCCTAAGAGGGATTCTTGACATTGTTCTTGGGGGACTCCACTTCAGCACTATCTTAGGCTTCCCAGTTATGAGATCAACTTCAGACCATCTGATATACCTTGTAGGTTGTTGAGGTTTGAAGTTGACCCACCTGGTATGGTACTCTTTCTTCAGGGCAGCCTCAAACCAGCCTGACATCTTCTTCGGGTTAGCATATAGTAACTTTAGTTTAGCCAGCTGGTTGAGCTCAAAACCAGGTAGAGACTTTAGATCATGCGGGAATCTAAAATACTTGATACCCATCTCTCTCTTTACCGCGTATACATTAAGATCATCAAAATGAGCCCATGCGATAATTTTGCCTGACACCTTTTAATGTTTCTTTACTCTATAGAGCTTGGTGTATACATTTCGTTTAGGAGCAGAGCGTTGTGCTTGGATCTCCTCAAAACATGCAGCCCATTCAGCCTTTCTGATATCAACATCGGCGATTGAGGCTTGGGCTTGTTCTTCAACCCTTTCAGTCTCTTGTTCCATCTAATCTAGTATATGAATGTATCACTGACTAGGGAATCACCCAAATTGGGGACCACATTTCCCTCTTTGTCAGCATACTCTGGATAGTGATCTGCTGTGACATCTTTGATCTCTATCTCATCAATGTCCTTGAGCTCGTCATCACTTTCAACATGGATTGTTGGAGCATCTTTCACGATCTCATCAGGATTGAGTCGGAATATTTCAGCCAGTTGCTCGTCGGTGAGAACATGAATTATCTCTCCTTCTTCAGGAGTGTAATTCACTGATCTCCTGACAATCCCCTGCAGATCAAGAATCATTATGAGTTGAGTCTTGATTTGTTAGAGGGGAGCAACTTCATATTCATCTCCTTGAAAATTTGGATCTGCTTGATTTAAAACATGTAACACATCAACCATTAGTCACAATCAAAGCAGTAAACATCAATAATACCATAAACATTAATTACATTTATTTGATACAATATTCAAATACACATGATTTAAATAACATAAACAACTAGCATTACTCTAGTCTTGAATAGCTGGCGTGTCAGTAGGATCAGCAGAAGATGATGGGGCTCCTTGGTCTTGATTTTTCTTTGTGCGCCTCTCTTGACCTTGAGCTGATGTAGATGCGACCACATCTCCTTCTTTATCATCATCATCACCGACATTATCACCTACATCAGTGTCATCCCCTTGATCATCACCATCATCATCATCATCATCACTGTCATCGTCATCACCATTATCTCCATCTCCTTCTCAAATCTTTAGAGGCTCATCTTTGGATCCCTTCAGTCTCAGCATAAGCTTCTTGTTGTGGGCCTCTAAATCTTTCTCCTCTGTACTGAGGATGTATGCATCTCTCTCAGCTCTGTGATCTCTTGGCTCTAAGCCTCAATCCTCTGAATGGATTAGGCATGCGCATCATGCAGCTCCTCAATCTGTTGGCTCTGAGCCTCTATCCTTTGGGCTTGGGATGCATTAAGCTCCATCAGCTGATTAAGCCTTGCTCGTTGTTCATACGTCGCCAGCAGCTTGAGCACTAACCGGTTAAGGTTAGTCAAGTGCTCCTCCAACCCGACAGATGGGTAAGAAGATCCAAAAATAGGTAGGACCTGTGAAGAGGTCCCGACTCCATGACTGGTGGTGGTGGTAGTGGATGTAGAGAAGATTGGGGGTGGTATAGATGTGGATGGCTGTGGATGAGCTATAGTGGTGGTGGATGGGAAGTGGGTAACTGGTGCAGTAGGTGTGGAAGTGGTGTATGAAGTGGTAGTGGTGGTGGGTGGAATGGTGGTAACTGTGGTGGTGGTTGTGGTGGTGATGACGGTGATTCTACCCTTCTTCTTTTTCAAGCCGTGGGGCTGAGCCATCCTCTTCTTCCATGATCCATTCGAGGAGGATGCTCCCCCTAGAACACGACCTCATAGATCAGGAGAATATGTAGGATGAGCAGTAGTCTCTCCCAATCTGCCTGGGCGTTCACCAACCGCCTGGAGCCCTCGTTCTGTGGGAACGACTTTACTTCCCACAGTCCAAGTCAGAGGCTCCTCATCTGACTCATCCTCTTCCTCACCAGGTATGAAACCCTGGTGGAATCTAGCAGTCTCAGCGATATCTCCAGTGGGGGCAGAGGCTGGAGATACAATATCAGCAGTGGGGCCCGTTCGTTGAGTGGGCCCTACATCTCCAGCATTCCCGCTATCATCATCGTCGGAATCATCATCTGGTAGCTACAGCTTCTCTACCTCCGTGTCACTGTCAACATGACGCCATTTACGTCTAGCTGGCGCCACATAATCCTCCCGGGCCAGATGCCCAAATAGTCTCCTCACAGGGGGCTTAACCTGCTTTGCCCTGTAGACCTTCATCCTCCCCAAGGTGGTGTCGTCCATCACCTCGAGTACAACTGCATCCTCCTTTTCCTTCGGCAAGAAAGGGAGTTTCTGGTTGATAATCATTTGCATAAAACGAGGGTACATGCGGAAGCCCTCCTTCCCTTTCCCTTCAATGTTCTCCACCAAGTAGGTGAAAATCATCTTTGAGAAGCTGAACGGGTGGTTTAGCACCAACGCAGCATATGCGTTCTGAATCTGATCAGAGAGCTCATCAAAGCCTCCCTTCCATGACGCTATACATTTTAGCAGAACGTGTGCAAGGTACTTGAACTGGGGGCACAGGTTGCTCTTGTTGAGCAAGCCTGCATTGATGTCCCCAGCGTACTTGGCGCGCAGAAAGCAACCTCGGACAGTAAGGGGATGTAGTCTAGTAAGGCAGTCAGCGTCGTCTCCAAACTGCAACACCGTCCTGAGATCATACTCAGTGATCTTAATTGCCTCTCAAAATATAGAACTATGGATACAATGAGGCTGTGTGGATCTATCAACTACAGCACCTTCGTAGAAGGCTTGCTGAATAGAACGATACGGTGTACATGGAGTAGAGATGGCGTGAAAGATCCTCGATCTCCTGAGAATGTGATGATGCCAGAAAAGTCAAGAGCATGTCTGGATTACTGATCTAGATGAGCACAAATATTATGCTTAGTGTTCATGGTCCACCGACTTGCCATCTGTTTCACAATGAAAATAAACGTTAGTATCTGTTGATTAATAATATCTTGAATAACTTGGACTTAAAATATTCCTTTTCATCTGTCATGCGAATGAGACTGTGCGACTGAGATCTAGTCGTGCGAATGAGTAGTGCGACTTAGATCTAGTCGTGTGTATTACCTCATACGTACGACTCGTCATGCGACTGAGCTTACATGTATGTAAACTCATTCGTGTACATCAGTCGCGCGACTGAACTCACACGCCTGATTCAGTCGTGCGGGTTAGCCATTAGTACTACTCAGTCATGCGACTGAAGATCATCAACCTGTCCAGTCGCATGACAGACTGTTGTTCAATTCAAATTCAAGTTTTGACCAATTCTAATCATTTGACGTCGTCTTTTGGTTCATTTGACTCGCAATTATTGTACCTAACCCCTGATAGCATTGATTTTAGTTGTTGGCTTATTTTAATTGGGTAACATAGTCCAACAGGTCTCGTTTCTTGATTTGGGTCGAACATATCGATATAGGAGTCAAATTGAATGAAATATTGTTGGATTGAATCGCATTATAATTGTAAAGTTAGTACAAATCGTCAGTTCACAACAATCTGAGATATAGTAACATTGAATGAAAATTTGGCAGAGTAACTTTAGTCGTGCGAATTAGGGCTAATTTGGGAGTGATGGGTCTCTGCGACCGACTCCCCTTCTATTTATACTGACTGTGAATTCAAACGTATGACTGAACTCATACGCTCATTTCATTCGGGCGAATGGACCTAAGTCGTGCGACTGGATCAATCGCTCACCTTCAGTCGTCCGACTAGAGTTTAGTCATGCGACTTGTTCATTCTCCCACTCTCAATCGGCCGAATGGCTCATTCGTATAGGCCATTCGGTTTAATGGTCCATACTTATGTCCATTCTACTGTTTAATGCATGATTATGGTCCATTCGCATGATTGGTCCATACTCATGGTCCAGTCGTGCGAACGGGTCATAAACTTGACATTTTTCTTACTTTAAGACCATTTGACATTTAAACCCTTGTAAACTATTGATTTAACATTATGAACATTTGATCATCTCAGACATGATCATTTTAACTTAAAACTTTTGATCACCTCAGACGTGATCCTTTTAAGACATCTTGTCACCTCAGATGTGACCCAATTTTTACTTGAAAGCACGTGTGGTCACCTCAGACGCGACCTTTTAGATGATAAGTTCCCTTATCAACTTCCATGACATAGTCTGATACTACACAAAACTGAAATAGACTAACGTTGTACCTGCATAACAAGAATTAACACTGAAAATTACACTAAGACATGTTTTTGTGTTTTGTGAGGGTTAATTCCTAAGATGTAACTCTAAGGAATAACTCTTCTGAGAGGGCAGCCTCAATCTTTTAAACCATACATGGACCAATTCAACCTGGAATCATACAGGATATTCAAATCATTTGGGACCAGTTAACTAACACCTTTGATGCTCTTTCCTAGTATTTCTTCTAGAGTCATTTAGCAAATTTAGGAAATCATACTAGTACTATTAGGTCCCCACACTGATTTGAACTTTCAAGAATTGTAGCCACAGTGATTGTCAGTATACTTATCCTCTTAAATCCATACACAGACTTTTAACACAGTTGGATGATCGTCTTAAGGTTTGTTTATTTCAACAAGCATTTGTGGATCCCACACCTATATGGTAATCAACATTCCTTAGGAGATTTTCGAGCGGTCTTAGGGTAGAATTCAAGAAGAGACTATTCTTAGAATTCTCAAAGAGAAGCCAATCCTCAGGTCAGTGCCATCGCACAACAGAGAGGCGGCAAACAACAATGAGTTCTAGAATTATATAGGGTATGCTTATCCTCAGGTCAGTGCCACCGCACAGCAGAGAGGCACATAATCTATCTTCTTGTTTGAGCAAATTTTCTTCTTTTGCATAGATCTCACCAACACCATAGGTTATCAGTTTGATTGTATTTGCAATTTTCATGTGCTTTTGCTCAAGCTTTGGTCATACGCACACTTTTGTGGCGTTTATTTTGCTCACCACCCTTATTGGAATCTTGTTGATTGTGTTAACCAGTGATAAGGCATTACCCACAGCTAGTCAAACATTTTAGTTTAATCTTGAGATCACCACAAAGGTCTAGTCATCTACTGTGTTGAATACCGACATATCACCTGTGGTCTAGCAACCTCCAGGTCTACTTTCTTTGTGTTACCTTAGTAGTAGCTAGCTTATCTATCATATTTTCTTTTATATTGCTCAGAGTACAAAGACTTATACTTGAGCTTTGCATCTTTTCTGATTTTTAATTTTAAAGTCCCAAATGGTTTGTACATGTGTACTATCATATTCCAAACATTGAATCGGTATCACACATACGATTATTTATTTTCAGCTTGCCTCTCCTTTTCCCTCGTTTTTTTAATTTTTTTAATATTTTTTTATTTCTTTCCTAGACCTATTCTCCCCCTAAAATTTTAAAACCACTATGGATTTGCGTTTTAGGATTTTAATGTGCAAGGAAAGAACCATTGTATATAAACTAATTAAGATACACAAAACAAGAGAATAAAAGAAAATTAGAACTTAAAATTAGAAAAACTAGACATGACACATCAGACTATACATGTCATCTTCAGGAATGACCTCACTTTTCTTTTTAACTCCATTAACCTCTAACAGATATAGAAAACGTGGTTTGTCAAAAGCCTTTGTATAGAGGTTAGCGCATTGAAAATCAGTGTTTATTTTTATCACATCGATTAAATTCTTTTCAAAACAATCACGTATGAAGTGATATTTGATTCCCATGTGTTTGGTCTTAGGATGTTGGTCCAGGTTTTTAGTGACTGCAATCATAGCAGAGTTATCAACAAAGATAGGAGTGGAAGTGAAATGCATACCGTAATCCCGCATTTGCTGTTGAATCCATATGATTTGGGAACAGCAGCTTGCAGCAGTAACGTATTCGACTTCACAGGTTGACAGAGCAATCGAGGTATGCTTCTTACACTGCCAGGTTACTAATCTTCTCCCAAAGAACTGCCACCCTGCTGATGTAGACATGTAGTTCATCTTGCAGCCGCCGTAATCCGAGTCACTTACGCTGTAAGCTCAAAGTCATCATCATGAGGATACCACAACCCAAGTGTGGGTGTGCCCTTCAGATAACGAAATATCCTTTTGACTCCAATTAGATGGTTCACTTTAGGCTTTGCCTGATATCGTGAGCATAAAGATATAGCATACATGATATCAGGTCTTGAGGCAGTGAGATACATGAGAGATCCAATCATCCCTTGGTACATAGTGGCATCTACCAGATCACCATTCTCATCGGGTGCTACATCATGGTTTGTAGCCAGTGGAGTGCCAGCTGTGGAGGCATTCTCCATGCCAACCCGACTGGGAATATCTCCTACATACTTGGTCTGATGTAGAAAGATTCCTTTTGGTGTCTGATCCACATATAACCTGAGAAAGAACTTCATCTCTCCCATGGCACTCATCTCAAACTCCGCCTTCATTACTGCTTTGAATTCTTTGCATATTATTCGTTCTTTGAACTGAAGATTATGTCATCAACATAGATCTGTACTAGCAGTAAGTCTCCATCTTTTTCTTTGATAAACAGTGTGCAGTCAATGACTCCCCTATGAAATCCGTGTTTCACAAGATGAGTCGAGAGTTTCTCATACCAAGACCGTGGAGCTTGATGAAGCCCGTATAGGGCCTTATCGAGTTTGTAAACTCTATCCCGATGATATGGATCTTAAAATCCCTCGGGTTGACTGACATACACTGTTTCTCTGATCTCACCATGAAGGAATACACTCTTAACATCTAGCTGATAAACCTGATTTTCATATAAGATGCATAGCAAGGAAGATGCGGATGGCTTCCATCCTTGCCACTGGTGAAAATACTTCATTGTAGTCGATACCTTCAACTTGTCGAAAACCCTAAACAACAAGCCGAGCCTTGTTTCTGATGATCACCCCTGATCATCTTTCTTGCATTTCAAGACCCCTTTGGTGCCAATGACTTTAGCACCTTTAGGTCTATCAACTAGTGTCCATACACCTAACTTCTTAAACTGAAGAAGTTCTTCTTGCATGGCACTAACCCAAGCCTCACCATTTAGTGCTTCACTAACATTCTTTGGTTCAAACTGAGATACAAAGCAACGTTATGCACCGTCATGAAGGAATCCTTTTTCCATCACGGAGGCATAATCAGCTGAGTATAGCTCATTTCTAGTCTGAATCCCTGATCTCACATCTCCTATAATATTATCCAATGGGTGATAGACATTTAGACATGAGCCAGGAGTTGTCGGAACAATCACCTCAGAGTCAAGATTATTAACATTTGGTTCTGGATCTGAGGCAGTTGGAGTCTGAGGTTCTGATGGTTCAGAAGCATCACTCGTCGATGCTTGTGCACTTGTGGTAGTTGGAACCTATACATCCTGGTTGATTTGATCATTTTCTTCATTTTCTTTATCAGAGGAAGAATCACTCACATCAACTGCTCCCCCTGAGTTGGTAGTGTCATGACTTGTTGAATCTTGAGATGGTGTGTTCAAGACATCGTACATCATCTTGTTTGTCAACTCGTCTTCTGAATAGGAAACAGGTATGTTGAAGGTCTTGAAGAATCCATCATAGTTGAAGAATTAGGCAGGCCCTTTTCCAGCAGGCGGTGTGATATATCTCTGAACATTAACATTACACCACACCTCTACTTGGCCTGTTGAGTTGTTATAAACTCTCTTGTTCGGCATGTTGTATCCTAGAAAGATACCTTCATCAATCTTCTCACTGAATTTTCCCTCCTGAGTCTTCTTCAGCGGGGTGCACGGAGCGCCAAACGGCTCGAGATATTCCAAGTTAGGTTTACGTCACTGTAATAACTCGTAGCACGTTTTACCATGCCGTTTTACTACCAAAACTCGATTAAGGGTATAACATGCATTTGCCACTGCTTCATTCCAAAATTGGATAGGCAGTTTCGAGTCTACCAGGATAGTCTGTGCCATCTCTATCAAGCTGCGGTTCTTCCATTCAGCAACGCCGTTCATCTGAGGGGTATAAGCCAAGGTAAATTGATATACAATTCCCTTTTCCTTGCAATATGCCTCCATCCTCTGATTCTTAAACTCGGTTCCGTTGTCTGAGCGCACCTGTCGTACCTTCAGCTTGTATAGGGATTCCAGTGTAGTTACTAATTCCTTGAAGGATTCAAATGTTTCTGATTTGGATTTCAGAAACATTACCAAGAGAACCTTGAGTAGTCATTTGTAACTACATAGCAATACAGGTCGCCAGCAATGCTTCTTGTACTGACTGGACCAAACAGATCCATGTGAAGAAGTTCAAGAGGAAGTTCTATAGAATGGACTTTCTTTTCCTTATGAGATTTCTTCGTCTGTTTGCCCTTTTTGCATGCAACATAGAAATTCGGGAGTTGAAAGTTTTTGACATTTACTCCTCTCACAAGATCATTTTGGATCAAGTGATTCATCTTTCTAGGAGTCCTTCTCAGTAGCTTTGGACAGGAAGCATTGGACTTCACGATCCATTATGGACGCCTTTGAGAGATCCAAGACATAAAGAACATTATATCTTGAAGCTGACATTAGGATCTGGTCCTCTGGGATCATGTATTCTTCTTTAGAACGTAACACTTTGGTTGTCAAAAACTACCTTGAATCCTTTATCACAGATTTGAGAGACAGAAAGCAGGTTATTTTATAATTGTTGGACATAGTTTACCTTATCAAACTTAACCTTCTCATTCCCACTTCTCCTTGGGCTGTGATATACCCACCTTTGTTTCCAGCAAATGAAACATGCCCTCCTTTAATTTGTCTGACATTTGATAAGAGAGCTCTGTTCCCTGTCATGTGCGTGGATGTTCCACTATCTACAATCCACGTGTTAGTCTTAGCACTATAGCGAACACCATGCACATTCAATGAAAACATTGGTTCATGTTAGGAACCCAAGCCTTAATTGGCTTGGGTTTCCCTAAGGCATCACATATCATAAAATCAACCCACCGACCCTTTGAGGTTAAGGATTGATTAGAATTCTGTTTGTGCTCATTTTCAGGCACAAAGGAGATTTTTTCTTTCCATAATCCAGATTTGTGTAAGGTCTGTTTATGATAAACAGATGACTGGATAATAGGTTGAACTTTGGATTCACTATCCCCTTTTGGAGGCGTCATTGAGTTCCTATTAAAGGATCTAGATGTGGATGCAGAAAGTTCAACTTTTCTCCTTGGTGTCTGGTAATAAGGATAACGAGACGCTATGTGACCATACTCTCCACAATTATAGCTGTCACACCCCAACCTTGACGGCGGAAACGTCGAGGAGTGAGAGTTAAGATCGTTCACAGCCACATAACGCTATTAATAACCCATATATAAATTATTAATGAAATTCAATTGTATCAATACAAGCTTAAGTCTCAAAGAAACAAACAATATAACATAAAAGATAACAAGTCTTTAATTCACTACTTTATCTAGGTCCATTCCTAGATGTGTAAGCTTCAATGTGTAGGAATCAAACTTGGGCGTTTCCTGAAACATGTTAAAAATAAAGAGGTCAACAATAATGTTGGTGAGCATTCCATAGGTTAAGTACATAGGTAATATAAAGATGGCAAGTCAAGTCATAAGTTAGTGAATAAAGTGATTAGGGATGTTATGAACAATGCAACAATCAAACCTCGACAAAGTTTTACAAGTCTCAAACGTTTACAAGATTATACGATCAGCTAAGTGTACTTGGATCAACCAAAGCAGGCTTGTCTTGCCCATAGATCTATGACTTCGCTGGGCTAGCAATAGTTAATGATTTGTACATATAACGCCATAACATGGTAACCACGAAAGTTCAACTAACCATAACTTTACAAGATGAATTGCCATAGGTTACAAGTCTCAATAAGTTTACAAGTGCAATAGTATAGGTTAACATGTTTCACCCCAAAGTGTGAAAATAAGAAAAAAAAGGTATAGAATACTCACTTGATCAAATAATATATATTTGATGATTAATAAGAATAATAATAAGCAACGTTTCAACGTAGTCTTTCACAATGCACCTAAAACAAATATATATTTACAAGGTTACAATTTAATAATATATTTAATGGTTAAACGAGGCTAGGGTTTCAATTTGGTATTTGAGGGTTTTAATATTTAGATGACGCTAGTTAGTGAGATCTTATTTTAGTCCAAGAACAATATCATGTAAAGAATTTTAAAGAAATAAAAGCCTTTATAACAATTTTGTAAATTTTAACTTATAAAAATATAATTTCTATAGTAGCCATGATTAATATAAATATAAAATGTTTAGTGTCCAAATAATCATTAAATGATTCAAAGAAAATATTATATAAAGTTTATTTTTACATGATTAAACTAGGAAAAATATTTGTTAAAATTTTATTTTATAAAAAAAATTGTTAAGGTAATTATAGAAAATGATAGAATAACTTTAAAATTTTATAAAGTTTACAAAACTACTTTTTATAATTTTCAAAAAATTTTCAATATTTTTTTAAAGGCTAAAAAAGCCTAAAAAAATATGTTGAGGGTGCCCGGGTTCGAACCCAGGACCTCTAAGTTGGAATGTGGAGTGTGAACCGGTGAACCAAGGCTCTCAGCCACGGTATAACCCTGTTCCAATTTGTTTTATCTTTAATCGACCGAACACTCCCAAATCCAAGAACCCTAATTTCGATTGGATTCAATTGACCCCCAAATCAAAGTTTTTAATCGAATTAATGTTAGGGCTTTTGTTCCCCAATAGAAATCGAGCATGTATGTATGTTCAATTACCCGAATTTCGCACCGTTTGATGATGAACACTCGAAGAACACCGCGATTGTGTTGCGATTCGTTCAGGTTACAATCGATGATGAAACTCAAATTCGTTTCACAGAAAGCTTCGAATAAGTTAAATGATGAAAAGCCCTATGTTGATTTTGAGTTTTGAAGCTCTGAAAATGATGTTCGAGCAGTTGCAGGTTCGCGAAAGAGATGGTGATCGAATGCTTATGCCCGCGTTTGATTCCGATGAAATTGAGAGTTGTAATGATTAGTATCAGATTAACGTTCGTTTAGGTTTAGTTAATTCGATTATTATTAGCCTTAAATGTTCAAATGGTTCTTTGCGTTTGATGGTTTCGGTTACTCGATGATTCGAGTAATAACCGACGATTTAACCCAATTAAATCAAGCATTTAAGTTCGAAACGTGCAAAAGGAACGATTTGGGTCGGTTTTGGGTTAAGATTTGAAGTAAAACGGGTAATTTGAAGCCGCGGAGCTCGGCCGGAGGATGGCCGGAGCTCTCGCCGGATTCACGGGTTTAAAAGAGGGCGGGGGTTGGGTTGTAACTTTTAAAGTTACATTTTGGCCCTTGTAGTTTAACTTCTATTATTATTTTATGCCCAAACTTTTATATTAAAGTTTATAAATTAACAATAAACCCCCTTAAACTTATTCCCTCTTAAGTTTCAACCATTTTAAGTTTACCATACCTAATAAATTATTATTATTATTATATTATTATTGTTTATTATTACTATAATTTTTATTGTTATTATTTCATTTATTAAAATCATTATATTAGTTATTGTTACTTAATAATTATAATCTTTCATGTTTAAATGATTAAAAGACCAATTAAGGCATAAGTAACCCATAAGTCTCATGAATGACACAACTAACCATACAAGAATTTAACAAAGCTAACATTAAATTAACCCAAAATTACAAGATGTTACAATAGCAGGATCTGCTTTCAACATTACAATTTAAATTTTTTGGTGGAGATGTAGATGTCACACGGTGGACCTTATGTGTTTGGACTGAGACACTTCTTTGTTAGATGTATGAGTTGGTTTTACAAACTTAATTGCTTTACCTGGTTTTACATCTTTGATCTCTTGTTTACCTGGACTGTGACATGATGCACATGATTGATTAAATTTTATAGTCTTTTTAGGTTCTTGTTTGACTTTGTTTGACCCTAACTTTAAACTAACTTTTCCAAATTCTTTTTCCAGGTTAACACATTGCACCTTTCCTCTTGCCTTTGAAGTGTCCTCCTTTTGTTTAGAATCGGATTGACATTATTTACTTATGGAATCTGGATGATTAACAAGAGGAGTAAACACCACGTGATCCTTGATGGGGGGTTATTGTTAATTGGTTTACTTTTGGTGTTCATCAAGGTTTCAGGTGGCAGTGGAACAACTTTGTATCCCAGTCCCTCCCCATTATTTCTCTCTCTCAATAAGTGTTGGACAATGTGTGATGAGCTTGTCCAACTATGCAGTTTTTGTTTTAATGAGTTGACTTCTACTTCTAAAACTGCTTTTTGCTTCTTAGTGTCATCTAAAGAGTTCAGATAGTACCTAATGTCATTTTCTTGGTTAAAAGCAACTACCTTAGTTTCCCTAACCTGTTTATTTAATAGGTCTATCTTTCCCTTGTAACTGTGCTCGTTTTGTTTCAACACTCTATTTGTCTCTGTGTCTACAGTTCCAGATCCTTTACTAAGCTATCATTATGATCTAATAGCCTAGCAAATTTTGAATATATACTTTCTCTGAATTTATTACATTCTAAGCAAGCATGATTATTAAACAGTTGGTCCGTAGTACTTACCAAAGATGTTGAAGAGGATCAGCCATGAGTGCAGACTCGGTTGTCTCTGGTTCTGGTGATTCAGATGATGATGCAGATTTTCTTCTTCAGGCAGGTGGTTGACCACATTTGCAGTGTCTTCAAAATTTGACATTGCGAGCTCTACTGCTATATCTCCCTCACTTGCAAAATCGTCATCAATATCCTCCACACTAGCTATATTGGACTCTCCTAGTGACACGAACCGAAAGCTCCAGTCCTGTCCTTCATCCTCATTAGCAGTTAAGGCTTTTGGATCCTTACTTGATGAGTTAGAGCTACTAGATGTGGCCTTTTCCTGACGATTAAATGACGAGAAGGGATTGCCATATCCTGTCTTCTTTGGTTTTATACACTCCCTCTTGAAGTGTCCCTTCTCACCGCAGTTGAAACATGTAACCTTTGACTCATCAAACCCAAAGGTTGGGTCTTTCGTTGCAACCAAGTTCTATCCGGTCTTTTTGACAAACTTTTTAGCTCGTCGG
This sequence comes from Flaveria trinervia, assembly GCA_025506515.1. Classification (NCBI taxonomy): domain Eukaryota; kingdom Viridiplantae; phylum Streptophyta; class Magnoliopsida; order Asterales; family Asteraceae; genus Flaveria; species Flaveria trinervia. Next base: position 78,957,836 of record CM046442.1, read on the forward strand.
ACAGCACTTGCCAGGGCCCACATTATGTCCATATGTTCCAACTCCATTTCATCCACCTGCTCATAATCTTCATCTGCCAGGTGGCAGTTACCTATCTTTCCAGCAATTAATCCATCGTAGGATTGAACCACCACAGCTAAAAGGTCCATATGTTCTCTGGCCACCTCCACAGTTACATTCCCGAGGTTGTCAGTTTTAAGCTTTACTGCATTAGCTTCAGATATCATATATTGGGTGCTAGACGACCCTGACATTTCGGATCCTGAAGTTGAGGGTTGTGCTGGATCTGTTGCGCTTGAGATGAAGGCGGTTTGCAGGGGCGCTCCAAATGTCTTGACTGAAGGAGTAGCATTGTAGAGTGTAGGATTCTGATCGTAGTTTGCCTTTTGGGCTCAATACTTCATCCTGAGCTCCTCTTCTCTCAGTTTCAGAATGAAGTCATTTATATCTAACTGGAGAGCATTTCATTCTGTCTGAGATTAGAGACAAACGAAGCCCATTTTTCTAGTAATCCATGAGCAAAGTTGGATACCTTATCCTCTATTGATGTAACCACTCCATGAGTGTGCATCACACTCATCAGGTGATAGAATCTATCAATCACATCATCAAGGCTTTCTTTTCCCATAGAGGAGAAGTTGTCAAACTACTTTTTCAAGGCTTTTGCCTTGATGGCCTTCAGAGAGGCATTTCTATCATACCTCTTTTCCAATGCATCCTAAAGTTTCTTTGCTTGTGTATACTCCGAATACTGATGGAAAATATCCTTCGGAATAGACTGAGTAAGCAACGCATAAAATTCTTCTCAGCATTGTGTTTTACCTTCTGAGCATCTAACATGCCACTTAGAGTAAGTTTGACTCTGTCAGCTCCTACTGGCATGCTATAACCCGACTCGATGGCCTCCCACAAATTCTTATCTACTCCATTTAAGTAGATTTCGAAACGTTGCTTCCATTGTGGGTAGTCGTCTAACGTAATAATTTTTGGGGGTTTATTGTGAATCCCCACTTCGTTCTCCAACAACAGTAGATTCTGAATACATGTGTCTCTACTTGCTGTGTATGCTGATAACTGGTCCTCCATTAGGTTTAACTTTACTGTTTAACAAACTGCTATTGTATGCGAATGGAGGTATGCGATTCAACTTATTCATGCGATTGAACAATGCGCATGGTTCAATTGTGCGACTGAACAAATGCGGAAGAGTCAGTCGCCCGAAAGAACAAATGCGATTGAACAGTCCGAATGAAGTTCTCAGTCGTACGATTGAAGGTACGAATGAGTCCACTCGTATGGGTGGAGAGTGCAAATGAACTCAGTCGTGCGATTGGTCTAATCGTGCGACTGGACTTGATGAAGTTTGATAATTTGTAGGTTTAACTTGATTTGTCCGTAAAAACTCAAATTTTATCAAACCCTAATAGCCGTATGCCGGAAAAACTCAGCTTTTCCATCAGGAAACGTCTAAGACTCCCTTAGACAGAAAAGGATTGCGTTTATGATGCAAAAGCCCAATTTTTGTCTCAAAACTATTAAATCAACACGTAATCAAGAGACAAGGCTCTGATACCACTTGTGGGATATGGTATTTGAACTAAACACCAACTGATTAACGTGTTAAACCAAACCAAATAGTGCGGAATCCTATTTGACTGGCGATCCAATCGGTGAGAACGCATGTAGAAACAATAACATATTGAATCTAACGTCAAGAATCGATTAGGAATCGATCTACAGCGTTCTATGAACTTGGAGTACGAACTTAGAGGCTTCTGGACGGCTAGGGTACGTCTGGAGTCGAGGTGGATTCAATGCTTATGTTTTTCCACGAATTAGGTGGTATGTATTGGTAGGGTTGCTCATTCGGGCAACTGAACCATTAGCATGGTTCATTCGTGCGATTGAGCCATGTGGTTGATCCATTCGCACGACTTAGTGTTCAATCATGCGACTGAGCCAGACGCATGAAGTTGTTCAAGCGTATGAACTATTTAGGTGCATCGACACTTAGTCGCATGGCCATTTAGACACATGAGAACTTCACTTCACCAAGTTTGAATGTATTCAATATTATAGCATTATGCATAACAATTCAAACAATCACAAACCTATATAATCAAGTCAATATGTGTTAAACAACTCATTAATGAATATTAAACGTTATAAACACAACCAAACACTTGTATTTCATTAAGTACCCAACTATTACATTTACATAAGCGTAAGACAATACAAAGATATTACATTAAGATCAGAAACTAGGGACACATGTATCAACAGGGATTTTATCTATTTGTATTTCCTCATCACATTCAGAAAATTTAGAATCTACATCACTATAAGTCTCATACATGTCACTAGGTTTGTTTTTATTTGAAAAAGAATAATTATTTACAAAAAAGATGAATTATTATCTGAAATACATGTAGTACTTGTACCACTTGTACTAGCTTCAGATGATGTTGTTAGCCTTTCATTTGATAGAGAAATATTCATTAGGGTAAAAGATGGAATAGGATGAGAAAAGAATTTTCCAAAACAATTAGTTTTATTTTTCTCGTTACTCTTTATAGTGGAAACATTCACACTATTAATATAATCAGAAAATGTAGCATCATCACAATCCACAGAATTTAAAGATGAAAGAGAAACATCATTAGAACATGATAAGACAGAGTCTTTTATAGATTCACTAGAAACAAAATAAGAATTTAAACTAGATTTTTGATCTAAGACAGGATGCTGAGATTCAGGTGTACTAAGACTAGTGCATCCAAGCCTGCTAGTCGGTCCATAATCGTAGTCCTCACGAACATGCTTAGGATTCACACCTTCTAAACCTGTAGACATATTGTTAGTATCTGTTTTGATCAAATCATTAGAAGGATGACGAATAGGCATAGGAGAATAGAAGTAAGTACTAGGAGGAAGATAAACCTTAGCATTTTCATATCCTAAACCTATTTTAATCCTAGCCCCCTATTGAGATTTACATAATTTATCATGTTTCAACCCTGATATAGTCCATTTATCAAGCTTTTACCGAAGTTTGCTTGTTTCAAATTCAACAAGTGCAACCCTTTTAGTCAAAGTGTTAATCTCAACATTTTTTTCCAAAACTATTCGTGTTAAATGATCATTTTCTGTCAAAGCCTCGTTTAATTTAACAAAATATTTAGACTCATTTGTTTTAAGTTCCTCATTAATTCATTTTAAATCTTTTTAGTTATTAATTAATAAACGATTAGCTTTATAAACCCAAATAACCTAATTTACATGTAGAAGAACAAATATCCTAAATTACCTTATAAGGAAGTCCCATTACCACCTTTTCTGCTACTAAGGCGTTCTCACATTGGCACGCCGGTGTACTTGACTTGCTTTCCTCGACAGTGAGAGTAGCAGGATCTTTTTCTTCCTTGCTCAATGGGTTAACTTCCTTCCTTCCTCATTTCCTCAATATTACTTTCTTTCACTCTCTCATCCTCCTTCACATTCACAGACTCCTCAGTCTCAGCTCTAACTTCTTTGAACAGATTAAATTCATCCTTACAATCGACCTTCCTCTTTCCTTACACAATCTCAGCCACTAGCACTTGGTTAATCTCTTCTCTTGTCTCTTCAGCTTCATCACTCCAATCAAAATTCAAAATCAAAGTTGTCTCTTTTTTGTGACTTATTTCTTCTTTTCCCCTGTTTGAAGCTAGTTGTGGAACTCATGAATTACTAGGATCAGTGATGATTGGAAAAGGACATTCCACGTGTGAAGTGTCCCAACTGTTTGTAGTTAAAACATCTCAAGTTAGACTTTCAAATCCTAGTTTGGAATTAGAGTTTTGACCTTCGAAATTCATTCTTCTAGTGCGCTCCATGAATCTTCTGGCTCTAAGTGTCAACATTGCCATTTTCCATTGAATGTCAGTCTCTTCAAGATCATTAGGGTCCATCTGATACATATCTTCCATCATTATCCTTTTGCTTTTCAACTCCCCTGCCAATAAAGCTTCATAACTCTGAACAAACATACCAAACAATGCCATTGTCTCAGATGGAACTGTAGTTTCAACATTTGCGTTCAAGTGAGCTTGATCTCTCCCAGCACTCCCACAACCTCCTAAATAATCACCAGTATTTACTCCTCCTTAATGAGATGCCTGCGCTAGGAAGCTTGTAATGGAAGACAATAATGCATCATTTTGAGTGAAACCAGATGAAGGCATCTTGGTTTGGTTGAACTCCATTCTTTTCATGTCTAATTCGAAATATTTAAGCTTATTGATGATGTCCATAAGCTTATTGTCAATGAAACTTCTTTCTTGCTTTAGCATTCTCACCTATAGACTCCACTAAGGTAGGAGAGAGTCTAGCAACTTGTTGACTTGCTAACTATTCGAGAGTTTTTCATCGTATTTCTTCAGTCTTCTTGAAACTGTCAGAAAACGATTAGTGAGATGTATGAGACTCTCATTCTTGTATCCTACAAAGAGGTTGAATTCCTTCTCAGCTGGAATACTTTTGTCTTTCACCAGCTCGTCGTTACCATCATAGAACTCACACAGTGCATCGAAGAGAGACTTAGCGTTCTTATGCTCGGCGAATCGATTGTAGATGTCTGGTGCAAGACATAAAGTTAATGTCCAAAAGCTTTCTCGTCTTGATCAATCAGCTTTAAATCTTTCTCGGTGGATGTGGCTGGGTCCTTGTTTTGAGGTACAACATCACCAACAGTGATGGTTGGTATGTGAGGACTAGATATGATAGATTCCCATTGAATGTGGTCTGTGTAGAAGAAAAAGGCCTTGAGACATCTCTTCCAACCTTTGAAGTTATCCCTGTTTATGAGTCTTGGAGGTCTATTGGGAGCAACACTTTCAAGATCTGCAAGGGTGAGTGAAGTCATCTTTGACATACTAGTTTTGCCGAGGATGAAGCAATTTCGTAGAAAAATGATAATTTCACAGAAATGTTTCGCAGAGAAGACTATTTTTGCTGAGTCGCCGTAGTTTCACTAGAAATTTCAGCAGCAATTTCACTACACAAATGCTTAAAACTACTTAGTTTTGCCGACAATTTCGCACGAAACAAGCTTTAACTTTCGTTCAATGGTACTTTTGGCAACAATTTCGCTTGTAAATCACCCACAAGCACTGTTGAACTTTTGTTTAATGATACTAGTTTCACTGGAAAGCTGAGAACAACTTCAAAGTGGATAACACTGTTAGTTTTGCTGGAAGAGCAGCACAGTTTTGCTGAATAAATATCTAGTTTTGCTCGAAGAAGTTGAAAAGCTTTTTCCACACGAAATTGATTTGAAATCTCTAAAATCTCAATGGATTTGAGATCTGATGATTAACAGAGCTTCCCCAACCAAAAACAACCAAACTTCAATCAAATTCCATATAAATATCACTCAAATTTGATCTGAAATTGATGAAATATGATATTGAACAAAAACAACCAAAAACTCAACAAATCATGAGCAATAAGGCTCTGATACCATATTGTTGGTCCATTTGATCAATTGCAGTACAAATGAGTTGTTGATTCATTTAATATCAGATACAGTGATGAGATAACAAAGATGAATAACAATAACAACAATCTGAAAGTCAACAACTAAGAACAATAATGATCAATAATAACAAAGAACAAGTATATTTCGTTGAATAACTGCTTACAATCAGGCTATTGCAAAAATGATTACGATTAGGGTTTTTGCAAGGATGCCCAACAAAGAACAAGATCAAATCTATATATAGCAGTCCTAGTTTTGCAGATAGTTCCATTGTTAGTGAAACTGTGCTGCCAAAACTATAATTTCTCCCGGCAGAAACAATAGTTTCTTCGAGTGAAGTAAACAACTGACTATGAGCGAAACTATAGTTTCGCTCATAGTTTCATTGGACTACAAAACTAGACAAAATAAACAACATTCAAAAATAGACTAACATTAGACCTATTACAAATCAATATAAACATAATCTAATCTAAAATGAGTCCAACCTATACTTGATCTTCAAGCTTTCTTTCTCTTTTTCTCCAATTGATCTTGCTCTTTGCTAAAGAGCCATTAGATTTTATCATTATCATGGATAGATAGTTCTTCTAGAAAGAAAGCCTTTGAGGTTAGGATAGTTATCCTTTCCCTCCTAAGCTGCAGATTAGTTTCCATTTTCTTCCTCTTTCTTTCCTTCTCTAAGGCCATCCTTGCTGCTTCTTCCATTTGTTCAATCACGAGCAGGGTTGCCTTTTCTAGCTTAATTAACTCCTCTAGTGGTAGAAGGAGCACATCTTCCCTAACAGCTCCAAGCTTGATATGCTATCAATGATCTCCACCCTCTTTTTGTTGTTGACAGCCTCCTGGTTAGCTGTAGCTGCTTTGCTACTTGCAGCTAGCAACTTCCCAATTGGGAGTCTACCTTTCTTCTTAAGTATTTCTAACCTTACTTCCACCTGAAGCTCTTCCTAGGTTATGTTCCTCTTTCTTTGACATCTTCGAAATTGCTAGACCTTGGGGGTTCTTGGATGAAAGTTTCAGGCTGAGAGATGGTGGTTAGAGCTTGTTGTAGCGGTGTTGTTTGAGCTAGGGGTCGATTGAGAAAGTCCTCACTATTCACCACAAATCCGAGCTCTAGAATTCGATAAAAAATGATTATTAGATCTCAGATAAGGAGAATAGTCCTTCTGGAACTTTAATCTCAACTTTGGAAGATTGAAGTTGTTCTTCTGAGGCCTTGACTTCAGCTTCGAAAGTCTGAGGGAATGCACTATTTGTCCCAACTATTTCAGTTGCTAGGCCATCAGTCCTCATTTCACCTTCGAAATAATCTCAAGTTCCATGTGGGATTTAGGTTGACGAACTTCTTCCACATTGGTAGAAGGTGCATTTATCCTTTGAAGTTCTTTAACTTCAATGTATATCGTAGCCGCATTAGGGCTAGGCTAATCTAAAGAAGATCCCATTAGGAACTTGGAGAAGATCATGTTAAGATCTCTGAGCGTCCTTGGGTCCATTTGTAGGACAATTTGAGGAGTCTCAGGAAAAATTATTGCTTTGGGAGCCTGGTATCTTGAAGTTAGAGAAGTTAAAGCTTGGCTCTGAGGTTCCACATATGTTTGTTCCTAAACACTCTTCCCTTTTTTGGTAGCATCATCTTGAGAGCTAGATGAGCTAGAGGAAGAGGTCAATGAGACCTGAATTGGTACGTGCCTGACAGACCTTTTAGTCTGTTTCTTAACTAGTTGAGCCTTGAGATTTTCAATCTCAAGTTGCTGAGTGGCAGACCTCTCCTCTAAAGTCTTAACCTTTGATTCTAGGTTTGAGACTTTAGAAAGTAGGTCGTGAATGGTGAGTTGCATACTACCCTCATCTTATTTTAAAGAATCATGGGGAGATGAGGTAACATACCTTGTATGTTCACCCTCACCACGAGATGTTGTTTCTTGGCACCCTGGTTCCCCTTGCCTGAGGATGTCTCTTTCAAAGTCATTAAAAGGCACGGTTGTCATAGATTCAGTCTCAAAGATGGTACCACTGGCCTAAGGATACAATGAGTTTACTTCGGTAGTGGCAACTGAATCTACATGAGTTTCCTCCACATTTGTGGGACTCATATCAATTGGGTTTAACTAATGTTTGCTAGAGACAAGAGGTCCCTCTAGGCTCTGTTGATCCAGAAGAGGGTATTGGGGATTAACTTTATTGCTATGAAGAGACTAAATCTCCTCATTAGATCTTATTAGTAGGTCAGGAAAGGATATGGAAGTAAAACCTAATGACCCGGGACTTTGGTCAATGTGTGTTGGCATTGAGCCTTTGGTGGGGCTGTCCCTTTTTGGTTGCTCCGGGAAGTATAGAGACTTACCTTGAGGGCTTTTAGCTTGTGTTTTAGGCTTAAATGATTGAGACTGAGGAGACTCAATACCTTTATTGAGGTCAAATATGAAGGATGGTGAGACCTCAGACTGAATGGGGGGCCATACTCCCACTCTAGTCTTTTTGGATTGAATAGGAGGGGCTTGCTCAATCAGATTAGATTGAACAAGGGTTCGTTTGGGGCGTCTCTGGTATGTATATTTGATGGGGTGAGAAGGTAGGGTTGGCAATGTGAGGGTAGTTTTTGGTGTGGGTTCATCACCTGAAGGGTTAATAAGGATGTCACCAGGAGCCATTGGCTTAATTATACCTAGAAGAAAATCAGTGCGTCTTCCAGTGTAGTTGGTGGACACTCTTTTCAAGAATTTGAAGATGGTCAACCTCATTTGAGGAACTAGTAGGACAGCTACATAGACAAGTTGACTCTGGTCCAACTCATAGTTGATGATATGCTGAAGGAACCTAGGATACATGAAGAATGTGTCCTTCTGGAGGTTCCCCAAAAGATTAGTCAGCATAAATATTGAGTAATTGAAGTGGAGGCTTTTCACCAACCCATGAACTACGCATCCTAGTTCATATGGGATTTGATCCCATCCCCTAGACATCAACAAATAGTTAAGAACAATATGGAGCTGGAAGTTCCAATTGTATGAGAATTGAACTTGTAAATAGTAAACCTGCTCATATCTCCACTATATTCCATTTCGGTATATGTGTCGTCTATGTCTGATTTGGGGAATGCAGTAGAGCGTCGTCATCATGGAGCTCTAGATGCTCCCTGATTAGTTGTTAAGTAATAATCAACTCCTGGCCACAAATGCTCGACCATATTACCCTATCCCCATTTATGGTTTCAATCGGACCGTTGCTCTAGAATTCAGCCATATGATTTGAGTTATAGTGGGGTTAACAGTTAGAGCGGTGTAGTAGGTAGATTGGGTGAGAAAGGAAATGATATCTGAGAAATCAGCATCCTTAGATAAATCAAGGAGTGCGACTTGGTTGTGCTTAGGGTTAAGCGCCATTAGGGAAAAAGGTTGCAAAAGAGACGAGGTGAAGGAAGCTTATGGGCAAATTTGGTAAAAAGATTAAATAAAGAGTCGGGTTTATTTAAATGGGTGAAATGTCGGTTTTTGGGGGTTGGATAGGTGAAAAAATGGTTTGGGGTAAGATGTGACAGGGGCGGTAAAATCAAAAACCATTTAAAAGCTTCCACATCATAATTTTTTTTTATCTTTGCTTTTTACTGTGTGGGGCCCAAAGATTTCCGGTACACGGTAAGATCTTATTCCGAGTATAAAATATTTCCGAAGGTAATCTTCTTGTGAATCCAATTTTACTTCCGAAGGTAAATTTCTTACTTCCCAGAGTAAAATGTACTTTCCGAATGGATAGTTTTATATGCTTCGGAAGTAGATCTGATATGAAATCAATCACTTCTTTCGAGACTAAAAACTCTTTTGAGAAGAAAATTTTTCTTGGAGGAATTTTGCTTTGGAAGATATATATGACATTTATAAAGGTTTAATTCCTCTTTGGAAGAATCTATACTTAGAAGAATTTTAAAATGACCTTTTGTAACAGGACTTAGATTGTTTTGACAAAAGACTTTAACATTTTAAAAGATTTTCAAATGAGATAAACTAATCAATGTTTATCATCCCAATAGCTGTAATGAGATACTTAAATCTTTGTTCATCAAAGACCTTGGTGAATAAATTAGCATATTGTTCATTTGATTCAAGTTTGATTAGTTTAATCAGATTTTTCTAATGAATATTTCTAATGAAATGATACCTGATATCAATGTGCTTTGTCTTGGAGTGCTTCACTAGATTTTTAGTGATAGAGATAGCATTGTTGTTGTCAATATGGATAGAAGTACTCATGAAGTTCAATCCTTAGTCTATCATTTGGTTTTGAATCCAAAGCAGCTGAGCATAGCAACTAGCGGTAGCAATGTATTTTGCTTCAGCAGTAGACGTTGAAACACACGATTGCTTCTTGCATTGCCATCAGATGATCCTTCCACCAAGAAATTGACATCCTCCTAATGTAGATTTCTTGTTGATATTACAGCCACCATAGTCACTATCTGAATAGCCATAGAGATTGAAATTGTTGTCCCTTGGATACCAGAGACCTAGTTTGGGTGCTCCTTTGAGGTATCTAAGGACTCTCTTGGTAGCAACTAAGTGAGACACCTTTGGAGCAGCCTAATATCTTGCACAGATGCAAGTTGCAAACATAATATTAGGTCTACTTGTTGTGAGATACATCAGAGAACCAATAATTTCCCTATACTGATGTTAATCAGTATCCTCCCCTTCAAAGTCAGGACAAAGATTATGGTTTCTGGGTATAGGTGTCTTGGTCGGCTTACAATCTTTCATATCAAATCTTTCTAAAATGACATTGACATACTTAGATTTATTTATGAAGAACCATTCCTTCATCTGCTTCACCTGAATTCCAAGGAAGAAGTCCATTTTTCCCATGGAACTCATCTCAAACTTTTTCTTCATAATGCTCTCAAAGTCCTTACACATTTGATCATTTGAAGAATCAAATATGATATCATCAATATAGACTTGAACAAGCAAAAGTTCTTTCCCAGACTTCCTTACGAAGAGAGTCTTATTAATGGTACCTCTGGTGTATTAATTATTTAGGTGAAATTGAGACAAGGTCTCATACCACAGCCTTGGTGCTTGGTGAAACCCATAGAGAGCTTTATCCAGCTTGAACACAAAGTTAGGGTGTTGTGGGTCTTCAAATCCTAGAGGTTGACAGACGTAGACTTCCCTATCTATATCCTTATATGGAAATGCACACTTGACATCAAGCTGATAGATAGGGAAGTTCTTGGATATAGCATAAGCAAGGAAGATCCTTACTGCCTCAAGTCATGCAACAGGTGCAAAGACATCTATATAATAAATTCCTTCCTCTTGAGTATATCCTTGAACAACCAGTCTTGCCTTGTTCTTGATAATCAAGCCTCTATCATCTCTTTGATTTCTGAATACCTATTTGGCGCCTATAGGTACTTGACCAGATGGTAGTGGACATAGGTTCCAAACCTTTTGTCTCTTGAATTGAATCAATTCCTCTTGCATTGATTCAACCCAGCTACTATCTTTCAAGGAGTCTTCTACCTTTTTGGGTTCTATCTATGACAAAAAGCATGAGTACAGGCAGACATTCTTATTATGAGTTTGTCCCCTTGTTCTCAGACCTTTAGAGACTTCTCCTATGATGTTCTAAACTAGATGAGTGTTGTGAATCCTAAGAATGGGAATCACCTCTACTTGCAAATATAGATCCAGGTTGGACATATTTTGCTCAAGAGATTAAGCACTTTGACCAGTTGTTGTTTCAAACTCATTCAATTAGGACTGATTGAATGAATGAGAAACAACATCAATGTTAATAGGCTGAGAAGCTGCATTAACAGTTGCATTTTCCTTCAAAATGCTACTTCTATCAGCTTGGTGTTGTTCATTATCAGCTGATGAGTTGTGAGACTCACTTTTTTGATAATTGGTTGAAGTTCCACTAGTTACTGAAAAAATGTTGTTGAATGTACTAGTTGTGGGAGCTTGATATTCAGAGACTCTTGGAGAACTTGGAAAAGGTCTGGGAAACTCGAACAGTTGATCATCATCAGAGTCACTTTGAGTACCTATTCCAGCTGAAACTTACTCACAAGATTGTTTAGAATAGTTTGGAAACAATTCTAAGTCAAAAATATGATCAGGGTCATTCCCCTTAACACAAGGAGTGTGCTCATTAACAACAATGTTGGATGATTCCTCAAATTGTTGATTTTTAATTTTGTAAACTCTATAAGCAATAGAGTTGGAGGAATTTCCAACAAAGATGGCACTATTTGACTTTTCAGCAAATTTTGCCGAATTGTCCTTTGTGTTTAAGTATGGAACACATGTAGCCAAAGGACCTTAGAAAGCCAATGAACGATGTCCTCTTGTTCTATAGCTCATAAAGGGTTTTTCCATGTGGCTTAACTACAAGAACATTGTTCTACACATAGCATGCAGTGTTGACTACCTCTGCCTAGAATGTTAGAGGTAGCTTTGAATCAGCTAACATGGTCTGAGCCGCCTTAATAAGTAACTTGTTTCTCCTCTCAGCAACATCATTTTGTTGAGGAGTTCTATGAGTACTATATTGTCTAGTAGTCCCTTTTGAGTTACATAATGAGTGAAGAACTTGATTCTTAAACTCAGTCCCTTGATCACTTCTGATTATTTTAACCTTGTGATCAATTTGATTTTCTATTTTAAGAATAAAAGATTTTAAAGTTTCGGAAGTTTCATCTTTATTTCTTAAAAAGAATGTTGTTAGATATCGTAACAATAGGTCTAGATCCTTTTGTATAGGCTTAGAACTTTAATCAAAACTTGTAATGAATATTTGTAATTCATTATTTGGATGTATGCTTTATATATATAGGTTAACCCATATGTGTGTTGATTTATGTGTATGATGGCAGGTAAAACATTATATTTAGTCAATTTGTGAAATTGACTAAGTGTAAGAAACATCTACGGATGAACATTTTTGCTCTACAGTAGATATGTTTCTTACAAGACAAACATTCAAAGATCTTCTATGGATGAACATCAGTATTTAATAATGAACATAAGAAGCATAGAAGAAACTGAAGTAAAGACTCCTTCGGAGAACAAGACTCCTTCGAAAGAAAAAGATACATTCGGAAGAACAAACTACCTTCAGAAAAACAAGATACCTTCGGAAGAACAAACTACCTTTGGAAGAACAAAATTCCTTCAAAAGAACAAAGGAGTTGTGGAAGACAAAAGTAGTTGCGGAAGATCAAACACTTGGACTTGCATTCTACAAGTGTTACAAGTCAACAAGTCAACAAGACAATTATGAATCCAAGGATCGCAATCAGGAATTATCAGTGTTAGACTAATGGACTCAAGCTAATGATTATGGAATGATCATTAACTTTTGTTTAATTGTTTTTACGAATAATTATCAAATCAAGTGAATGTTTGTTATGATGAATACAATGATACGAACACAATAAATAAGCAAACAAGATTTGATTCAAAAGTATTTCATTAAAACTAATTAATGATTATAGATGAATAAAGAATGAATGCACTAAACAATATATGCTTTGATCGTATTAAGGTTGATGATGTATTGATATGATGGTTGTTAGGGTTGTGTTTGATTGTGTGAACCGATTTCATGTTAGCTGTTGAATTGATTGTGTTATGGCTCGTCCGTCTCCTTTGATGTGAGACCTAGGATCCATATTTATAGACAGTTATTGTTTCTATTAAGGAAACACCGGATTTCTTGGGATTTGAAAATGTCTTGTTGACTTGTTGACCAGTAACACTTGCATTATTGAAATTGCAAGTGTTTGGACTCCGCAGCTACTATAGTCTTCCGTAGATGTTTGTTCTTCTGAAGGTAGTTTTTCTTTCGAAGCTATCTTGTTCTTCCAAAGCTATCTTGTTCTTCTCAAGGAACTTTGTTATTCCTAAGCTATCTTGTTCTTCCGAAGGTATTTGTTCTTCTGAAGCTATCTTGTTCTTCTGAAGGTATTAGTTCTTCCGAAGCTATCCTGTTCTTCTGAAGGAACTTTGTTCTTCCGAAGCTATCTTCTTCTTCCGAAGGTATCTTCACTTGAACTTCCAGAGCTGGATCTTCATCCGCATAATATATTTGGATGATTTTTTTTGTAAGAAACATATCTACGGAAGAACAAAATGTTCATCCGTAGATGTTTCTTACATTTAGTAAATTTCATAAATTGACCAAGGATAATGTTTTACCTACAATCATACATAAATCAATACACATAGGGTTAAACTATATACATAATGCATACATCAAAATAATGAATTATAATCATTCGTTACAAGTATTGATTAAAGTTATAAGCCTATACAAAATGATCTAACCTATTGTTCTTAGATCTAACAGTGCTCCCCCTTAGGCTTAGACACTTGTAATCAATTCTTTAAAGTTGAAAGCTCCTTCACTCTTGCTATGATTTTGTTGTAAAAGTGTGAGACGTCTTCTTATCATCATTCTTGTAGATGATCTTCATCTAGCTAATCTTTTGTAATGTTTCAAAACTGAGCCCCAGAACATCTTCTTAAGTTGTAAGAGTTTGCAAAACATTGTTGTTGTGGACTATTTCCAACTCATATTCCTCTGAGATCCTTAGCTCACTCACTTCCTTGATGTTAGACACTTTTAAAATCCATGCCTCCTGTCTTCTTCTTTTGTAATCCTTGGCATGTAGTTTGTCAATCACTTGTATAATATGGACATGTAGGAATAGACCATTCTGAGCTCTTTCATGAGTCAGCTTTGGAAATAATTTGTCATGCAAGTATGAAGTGCAGCTGGGATGGAGCAATTTGATTTCCAGAGGATCGAGGATCCTGATCCGATCAGATTTCTTGTTCTCTGCATTCCTCAGTAGCACTAGCTCTTTTGTCTTCTTATCATAACCCCACTCTGTGATAGGATGTGTGTATTGATTTCCAACAATTGACTTTATTGCTGCTATTTTTCTGTTATTGTATCTAATCCGTTTTAAAAAATCATCATCAATCAATTCAGAGGCGTTGGATTTAAACCTTTTCAACCCTTGTATTCTTCTCTTGTGTTCAGCATCCTCTCTCTTTGCTTCTTTCAGCACATCATCTCTAAACTTCATCTTTAATTTACCCACTAATATAGAGAAATCTCTTCCTCTTCGGTGAATTAGGTAGTTAGTGATGATTAAATTTTGTAAATCCTTTATGTCATGTTCAGGCATGCATAATACATTTTTATACATCAAGGAGGTATTGAATCCTTCCTGATGTTCTCTTTAGGACTGGAAAATCCTAGTCTGGATCATAATTCAAGGCCACGATCATGTTTTCTCGATAGAGCTGGGAGTTGTGAGATGATCAAACAACTCTATCAAAGTAGATTTTTGTTTTGTGATTTCTCTAACTGTTGTTCTAAGTGGCAACATTTTTCTAGGTATCACTTCTCTTGGTTCTCTAATCAGTTTATCTTTCCCGTTGTGTTGGCCTTTACTTTCAACAGTGACAGGCTCAGCAGGGACTTTGTTGTGATGTTCTACAGTTGGGTTTGGAGCTTCAATCTGGAAATTCACACCTATTTCAAGCTCAACATTCATTACATGTTCCATCATCCTTCTAAGCTTACTGTAAGCCTAGGTTTCACACTTGAATCAAATAACATGAAGAAATATGGATCAAACAAAGATAAACACAATAAAACCCCAAATTGATCTAATATGATTGCATATGATTTGAACAATATGAAAACCCCAATCAAATGGTCATTCAACCATTTCCAATACTAATGACAAGTAACCTATTTATAGTCTTGACTAATATTCACTAATTGCACTTAACCCCCCTAGACTTAGGCTAATTAATGGAAATTACATATAAAACATAAAAATGACTAAAAACAAGATAAAATATTTTTGTTCACACAAAATATATTTGTTACAATAAAACTCCTAGTCATCTTAATCTTCACGTCTCGTCTCGGTTCTTTGTCTCGAACATGTCGTGTTTGAATTTTGTTGACTTTGACCGTGACGTTGACTTTTGTTGACTTTGACTGTGTTGATAATATAGACTATCTTGTACAGCTCCAACAATACTCCCCCTTAGTCTATCATTATCAACATCTTCAAACAAAATTAGCACCAAGAAGTCAACAGTAGAAAGATCTTCAATTTGAATCTTTTTAAATCTGATTAAACAGATTATTCATCTCATATGCTCCCCCTATTATATGCTCCCCCTTTTTGAGTTCAAGCTTTACAAGGATATTGAAATAGCTTTCCCAAATCTCTAATCTTTAGTGCTTCAGAAGATGTAGGAGGAGGATTCCTAGCTCGGTATCTTCTACAAACTTGAGGAACAAGTTCTCTGATATACACTGCTCAACTGATAATCGGTCGTCACTTAAAGCAAAAATCTGAAACACTTCTCAAACACAATCTCGACATTTGTAATTAGATCATTTCATTTTAACAAAATAAACCTGTGATGTATCTGTGTGTGAAAAACATGCGAACCCGTGTTCGTTTGTGCGAAATTTTTGTGAAATGCATGAAAAGTAATAAAATTGTAACAGTATAATATGGAAGATCTAAAAGAAATATTGAAATGAAAATATATTATAATTTTTATTTTATTATATCATCATTTTTTTATCTATCATTATTTTTTTGTTTTTTTTTAAACCAAGAACTGAATCGATCATGAGATCATATCCTCAAGATATACTTTAGCATAAAGATGAACTTATACATCAACAAGTAATGAGATCACACTGATAACTGAATCTAATCACAGTCTTTGAATGATTTTGAAATTCTAAAATAGATCAATAATGATTGCTGATATGTTTGTCCACTTAAACCCATGCCCTTTTTTTAACAAGCAGAAGATGATTCATTAAGGTTCAATTAAATGTTTTAGAATGCTAGGACCCCACAATCATTTGGCAAAAACCCACACCCAACCTCAGGATTTCTTGAATTTTGTTATGATCTTTATAGAGCAAGGCTTGTGTATTAGTGTGCAAGTGATTATCAACAGAATATTACATTCTATGATGAATTCATTGTTGGATCCTGTATGCCAAGACACATAGAACATTGATGTGGTTAGTACGTCATGATCCAAGTCGGGTCATACCCAATAACAAGCTTAGCAAACACCAATAAATATTGATTGATGATATGATCATGCAATTAAATATATGCACCTAATTAAAAAATAGGTTTTCTAATTTAAAGAAATGAGAGATAGAACAAATTATATGGATAATTTGTTCATGAATTATTATTATTTACATTGTTATTTAATGGTTAAATAACAACAAATAATATGTGTACTTATGTTATATAATCAAAAGGGTTTTATTATATAACATGTTAACATCTTCATGTGTTAGTTGTTTTAATTATTTTAGATTGTATGAGTTATATAATGTGACATCCGGTAAATTTCCGTTACCAACCCCGTTAGTTCCGTTAAGTCTTGTAAACACGTGTCGTGAGCACACACTAGTTGTCGTTGAACGTTGGTGACCTAATAATAATTATTAATGTTAATTTGATGTGAATCTAAGTGATTATGTAAGTATTGGGTTATGTTTATGTGTTTACACATTTATAAACGGTTAATTAAAGAATTTATCGCGTAACGCGGAAACGTGCATATTTGTTCGTATGTCTTGTGTTTTTGCAAAGATAAATTATGTCATGAATTTTATAAGTTTATATCTCTATATTTGAAGTTAAAAACACTTTACAAAGAGTTTAAAGCTTAGTTTTTATAAAATACAAATTACAAGGGTTAAAAAGTAAATATGTAAATTAATATTTAATAAAACAAACCCAACCCTAATCCACCCATTTTCGGCCGCGATCAACCTTCAAACACCCCTCCCACTTTGATTTCAATCAAGAACAAGCAAGGGAACACGAATTGGATTGATTTCAAGGCATATAACTTGTTGGAATCATCAATTGCAAGTTATAACTTGTTTAAAGGTTAGATTTTTCATGTTTTTTTTGTGAGTGTTCATTATGGCCGAACCTAATTTGCGGAATTGACCCTCATTAGGTCGAATTGGTGTTGTTTGATGATGTTTATATGTTAGTTAGGTTGAATACATGTTAGTTAACGTCGATCATGGGTGAATTACATGTTTTTAGTGGATTGATCATGAAATTGGTTTTGAGCAAACCCTAATTCGTAATTGTATGATTATGGATGAATGATGGTTGTTTGATGAATGTGTGGTGATTAATAAGTTGTATGAATGTTAGGAATCATGAATCTTGCAAGAAATCGATGACTTAGGGATGTTCATAGGTTACTAATAATAGTAACTTTATTTGCATGAAATGTTGAATTATGGATGCTATGATGTTATGGGTGTGTTCATGATGATAATTAGATGCTAGATTGGTATTATGAATGCTAGAAATCTTTAATTTGATGATGTTGATCATAGCTTGCCAAAAGTAGAAACTTTTGTTTATGAAGATTGTGGTTGAGGTGTTTAGTTGTTGATCATGCTTAGATGTTAGTATGAGCTTGAATTGGTATATTATTGATGAATTCATGTATGCTTTGGATGTTGATAGATTTTGGGATGTTCTTTCCCAAAAGGGAAACTTTATTTGTGTAAATGTTGAAGTATGATGTTGTGATCATGTTTGAGATGATAGGAACTTGCTAATATGTTCAAGGATGGATCCTAGTGTAATAGAACGTGTTAAATTAGTTGTATGGCATGTTTGGATGATCATGGGTGATAATTGGAATTGGTAATCATGTATGGTTTGGATGTTGTGTAGTAGTAGGACATTATGCTTGGGTCTGGTAATGATTGTTGTGATGTTGTGGATGCAATGTATATGCTTAAAGAATTGGTTGTGATCATTATACACGCGTGCGAATCTGAGGCCCCTACTTAGTAGGATTGGCAGGGTTTAGGATGTGAATTGTGAGTGGCTTCACATGGCATGTGATGAATGATTGAACCTTGTATGACATGTTAGTTGTATTGTAGCTAATGGTTATGTTAATGTGCTAGATTCGCATGACTTGTATAGTACTTGATTGTATGATGATCTATGTGATACACCTGGTTGATATAGCATATGTATGATACTGTTCGAATGCTTATCATGTATGTTGTATGTGCTCATTGGCTTTATTTGAATTATAACTCATAATGTCACCAACGGGTCAAACGGGTCAACTAGGTCAAACGTGTCTATTTGTCTGGAAGCTTGAGTCTTTGATTTTGGTATGATTAGGGTTTCACATGTCTTTTATTTACACGTACTTATGTACTCACATGATCTAGGTAACCTGTGAAGGTTGGCTATCCTCTCGTTCTCAAAATAAACCCTAAGTACTTTGCATACATCAGGTGAGTTCATGCCCCACTCTTTACTTAATCTCTTTTGGGGGAGATAGCATACTGGTATTTATACGAACGCTTTTATGATTTAAGTTGTGTATAATATTAATATAGTGCTGTTTACCATGAGAAAAGTCCTCACACTTTTGAATTGTTAATATTTAATAGCGGGGAAACTTGGGTAGTACTACTGGGTCTGACGAGCCCCACCTGTGTGACTCGAGGTCAACCGGGTGCAATTTGTCCTATTGATCATTGTCACGACATGGTAAGTCGTGACAGGAGGCAACAACTATCACAGTCAGCTTCAATTGCAAAATCACTATGTATTAATATTTACTGATAATAGACTAGCTATCTATTACCATACACTGCTTATATTTATCGCAACTGTTTACATGTTTATTGAACTCAAACTCTTGAACTCACCAACCTATGTGTTGACATTTTAGTATGCTTTTCTCAGGTCCTTAACTTGCTTGCCATAGGAGCACTGCACGGTTCACTTCATTTAAGACAGTATGCTTCAAGACAATGTGACATTTTAACAATTTTGGTTTACTTTTGGTTTGGCACTTGTTTTGCCATAAGTTATACTTTATAGACTTGGGTTGTTTTCAAAAACGCTTCCGCATTATTTAACGTTGGTATTTTGGTTGATTTTTGTATGTTATGGCATATAGAGTCGTTCTGAGTAACTATTGACTGTGATCCTGGTTTGTTCACACGCCTCGCGGTAAAACTCCGCAAGTGGATTTTGAGGGTGTGACAGATTGGTATCAGAGCCATTGGTTATAGGGAACTAGGTTGCATACACACTAGACTATAACCGCACAGTTAGTTAGTTATCTGCTTCTGTTCCATCGACTGTACACTCATTGGCATACACATCACATTATCTGCAGCATGGCATCGTCTTCAAGAGCTCCGGGTAAACGACCCGAATCACCTACACGATCTGAATCCCCACCTCCTGCACCTGTACCTGATGATGGATTCGATTGGCCCAGACTGGCTTATCCCAGAGAGGAGATTGACTGGGATCAACCATTCGCGTTGATGAAGCGTGACCCTCCGCGTGACTGGCGTTCTTATCCTAGGTTTGTTGACCATATCATGTTTAGGGAACGCGTACCTGTCCTAAAGCCAAGGACTAGGAACAATGCCAATCAACCCATGCTTTCACTCCCACGAACGACGCAGTCTAACGAGCAACTGATTGCTGCACTAATGGCTGCATTGGATACTGAACAGCATCGCGTAAGACGACTCACAGGTGATGTCTGTACACTACAGCAAGAGGTGTACAACCTGAGACATCATTGGACGAACTCAAGGAAGAACACGGGAAGACGCTGAACGGTTGTCACCATATGCAAGATGGTGTTATGGCACTCCAAGGACGCGTGACTGCTCGTGAACAGCGGGACGCCATAGCCGATAATAGGATTGCCATATTAGAAGCTCAACTAGCAGCACTCCAGATTGCTATAGCTCCTGCTCCTGCCGCAGACTCTGAGGATGAGGAGGATCCCGAGGAGGGACCCGAGGAAGAGGAACCGGAGGAGATGGAGGATGATAGTGATGGGTCAGACATTGTCGATTGACTTCTTTATATGACTTAGACTACGTAGTGTTTTCTTTTTGAAACCTATGTGGGAAGGGTTGTTTCCCCACACGAACGACAAAACTTCAATTTTGACATTGCTAAATACATTGTGACTTATTGCAATTTATTTACTTTGGTTATTATTTTTGTTATGAATGTTGTGATTGTGATGATATGTTATTTCTTTCATTTACTGTTTACTACGCTTCAATGAGTTAAATGTGTATGATGTTACTCATTATTGTATTGTGAATTTAAAGTGAAAAGAATGGACGCTCGTGGACGTGGACGTGGTCGTGGACGCGGACGTGGACGTGGCACCGGAGAACAGGCTGGTGGTGCTATTAACATGACTCCTGCGGAATTGGCTGCTCTAATTAATGAGCATGTTCAGGCGGCAGTGGCTGCTGCCACGCGGGTAGACAGCAGGACCACCAGTGTGTACATACCCAAGTCCTTCATGGACTGCAAACCACACACCTACAGCGGAACAGAGGGAGCTGTAGGGCTTGTACGCTGGTTTGAGAAGACTGAGTCCGTTTTCTCCAAATGTAACTGTCCACCCGCGGATCAAGTAAAGTATGCCACCGGGACATTGGAGGGTGCTGCCCTGTCATGGTGGAACGCGCAAGTCCAGATGCTTGGACAAGCGATGGCAAATGGACCCCTGGAATGAGTTCAAGGATATGATGATCGAGGAGTACTGTCCTCGAAATGAGGTGCAAAAGTTGGAGATGGAATTCTGGCAGCTCAAGATGAAGGGTTCAGAAATTGAGGCTTATACAACCCGTACTCATGAGCTGGCCACATTGTGTCCAGGAATGGTTAATGAGACACATAAGAGAATCGAGCACTACATACGAGGGTTGGTGCCTGAAATCCAAAGTATGGTAACGGCTTCTAACCCGACTACGATCCAGCAGGCCATCCAGATTGCTCACAAACTTACGACCAGGCGGTAGAGCAAGGGCGTCTACCCAAACGGGGCGCTGTGGTGAGCGTGCCCGACAACAAAAGGAAGTGGGATGCTCCCAGCAACAGCAACAACAAATCATCATCATCATCGTCTGGCGGTCAACAACAATCCCAACAGCAACAACAACCAGCTCAGCAGCAACAGCGGCGGTTCGATAATAACCGCAATTTCAACCAAACTGCCCCAAATAACCAAGGACCCAGCGGTTACGGCGGCAGACATCCCAAATGCCCACGGTGTAACTACCACCACGTGGGACGGTGTGATAACTTCAAGTGTCAACGTTGTGGAAAGATTGGACACGCTGCGAAGGATTGCCGTGGTGAACTAATGAGGAGGCCACAACACACCTCAAGAAACTCCCAAGGGTTGTTTCGAGTGTGGGAAAGAAGGACATTACAAACGAAACTGCCCACAACTGAGAAGGAACGGAAATGGCAACAACAACAACAACACCAACAATCATGGGAACAACAACAACAATGGCAATAATAACAACAATGGTGGAAACGGCACTGGAAATGGCGGCAATAGAGATGGAGCCAAAGGGAGAGCCTTCGTCATTGGCTCAGGTGAGGCTCTAAATGATCCCACAACTGTTACTGGTAGATTCCCTGTTAATGGTTGTTTTGCTACGGTACTATTTGATACTGGAGCCGATAGGAGTTTTGTGTCCTTAAAATTCTGTAGTCTTTTAAGTGATATACCCTCTGCTTTAGAATCTAAATACACTGTGGAATTAGCCGACGGTAAACAAATCCATGTAACGCATATCCTTAAGGACTGTAGGATAGAACTTGCTGGTCATATTTTCGCTATAGATCTCATGCCTGTTACGCTGGGGAGTTTTGATGTTGTGATAGGCATGGATTGGCTCTCTAGCAAGCAAGCGGAAGTCATATGTCACGAGAAGATTATACGGATCCCGGTTGACGATCACATTCTTACCGTCAAAGGTGATAGGAGTGGTGCTGTGATAGGCATCATCTCGTATATGAAAGCTCAAAAGTTGTTACGAAAGGGCCGCGTGGCTATCCTAGCACTTGTGACCGATAAGCAAAAGGAAGAAAAGAGAATGGAGGATATTCCCGTAGTACGCGACTTTCCGGAGGTGTTCCCAGAAGATCTTCCTGGATTACCACCGCAACGCCAAGTGGAATTCCAGATTGAGTTGACTCCCGGCGCAGCTCCGATTGCTAGGGCACCTTATCGATTAGCACCAACGAACTACAGGAGTTGTCGTCACAACTTCAGGAGCTTCTGGATAAAGGTTTTATCCGACCTAGTACATCACCTTGGGGAGCTCCTGTACTCTTTGTTAAGAAGAAGGATGGCACATTCCGGATGTGCATCGATTATCGAGAGTTAAACAAAGTAACAGTCAAGAACCGATACCCTTTACCTCGTATCGACGACTTGTTCGATCAGCTTCAAGGATCAAGCTATTACTCGAAGATTGACTTGAGGTCTGGTTATCATCAACTCAGAGTTCGAGAGGAAGATATTCCCAAGACTGCATTTCGTACTCGTTATGGTCATTATGAGTTCTTGGTCATGCCTTTTGGGTTGACTAATGCACCTGCTGTGTTCATGGACCTCATGAACCGTGTGTGCAAACCTTATCTTGATCAGTTTGTCATTGTGTTCATCGATGATATACTGATATACTCTAGGACCAAGGAGGAGCATGAAGAGCACTTACGAATGATCTTGGAACTGTTGAAAAATGAGCAGCTGTATGCTAAATTCTCAAAGTGTGACTTTTGGATAAGAGAAGTACAATTCCTAGGTCATATTGTTAATGAGAAAGGAATACACGTTGATCCTGCCAAAATTGAGGCGATAAAGAATTGGACCACACCCAAAACGCCAAGCGAGATAAGGCAATTTCTTGGATTAGCAGGATATTACCGCCGATTCATAGAAGGATTTTCTAAGATCGCACAACCTCTCACAGCCTTGACTCACAAAGGAACGACATACAAATGGGCTGAGAGTCAAGAATCAGCTTTCCAATTATTGAAACAAAAACTCTGTACTGCCCCGATATTAGCATTACCAGAGGGAACAGATGACTTTGTGGTGTATTGCGATGCATCCATTCAAGGATTGGGTTGTGTCTTGATGCAACGAGACAAGGTGATAGCTTACGCCTCGAGACAACTAAAGGTTCACGAGAAGAACTATACTACCCATGACTTAGAATTGGGCGCAGTAGTTTTTGCCTTAAAGATCTGGAGACATTATTTGTACGGTACCAAGTGCACTATCTACACCGATCATAAGAGTCTTCAACATATCTTTGAGCAAAAAGAGTTGAATATGAGGCAGCGACGTTGGGTGGAACTACTAAATGATTATGATTGCGCAATTAAGTATCATCGGGAAAGGCGAACGTAGTTGCGATGCTTTAAGCAGGAAGGAAACAGCTAAACCCCGACGGGTGCGAGCTTTACAGCTTACTATCAGTACCCAACTGCCCGAACAAGTTAAGGAGGCACAAATAGAAGCTTTAAAGGTGGAAAATATTGGTTCTGAATTGTTAAGGGGAATGGATAAGCAGCTAGTGATGAAAGAGGATGGAATTCGATATTTCATGGATAGACTTTGGGTGCCTGTTCATGGAAATCTGAGAGATTTAGTTATGAGCGAGGCACACAAATCTAAGTATTCTATACATCCTGGATCCGACAAGATGTATCATGACCTAAAGGCTCACTATTGGTGGCCTAACATGAAGGCGGATGTAGCTACGTACGTGAGCAAGTGTTTGACCTGCTCGAAGGTGAAAGTGGAATATCAAAAACCATCCGGACTATTACAACAACCCGAGATTCCAATGTGGAAATGGGAACAAATCTCCATGGACTTATTACTAAACTACCCCGGACTAGTACTGGTTGTGACACGATATGGGTTATTGTGGATCGATTGACAAAGTCTGCTCATTTCCTTGCAATAAAGGAAACCGACAAGATGGAGAAGTTAACTCGCCTGTACCTCAAGGAGATCGTTTCGAGACACGGGGTACCGATCTCAATTATCTCTGACCGTGACGCTCGTTTCACGTCACATTTCTGGCAATCATTGCAGAAATCTTTGGGTACACGTCTGGATATGAGTACTGCATATCATCCACAGACGGATGGTCAGAGTGAGCGTACTATACAGACGTTGGAGGATATGCTACGTGCTTGTGTGATTGACTTCGGGAATAACTGGGAAATTCACCTGCCATTGGTGGAATTCTCTTATAACAACAGTTATCACACTAGTATACAAGCAGCACCTTTCGAGGCGTTGTACGGGAGAAAATGTCGATCACCGGTTTGCTGGGCAGAAATTGGTGATAGTCAGATAACAGGTCCCGAGTAATTCATGAGACGACTGAGAAAATTATACAGATACGGAACCGTATGGCTGCAGCGCGAGACAGGCAAAAGAGTTATGCTGACAAGAGACGGAAACCTTTAGAGTTTCAGGTTGGTGACAAGGTTTTGTTGAAAATCTCACCATGGAAAGGCGTAGTTCGGTTTGGTAAACGAGGGAAACTAAATCCGAGGTACGTTGGACCATTTGAGATTGTGGAAAGAGTAGGTCCAGTAGCGTATCGATTATCCTACCTGATTCGCTAAGGAATTCATGATGTATTTCACGTGTCAAACTTGAAGAAGTGCATAACTGATGAAACGACGATCGTACCACTAGAAGAAATCCAGGTGGATGAACAATTGCGCTTTATTGAGGAACCAGTTGAGGTGATGGACCGTGAGGTGAAAACACTTAAGCAAAGCAAGATACCTATTGTTAAAATCCGTTGGAATTCGCGACGTGGACCGGAATTCACATGGGAACGGGAAGATCAAATGAAGCTTAAGTACCCTCAACTATTCGAAGGAACGATGCCAGCAGACGAAGGTATTGATTTAAATTTCGGGACGAAATTTCTTTCAACATGGGGATGATGTGACAACTCATCCAAAACTCACACGATTTCGATTTCTGTGTGCCAATGCAGTAGACCAGTGATGGAAACCAGTGATGGAACACTCTCACCATGTAACGCAATTTTCGGGACGAAAATTCTTTCAACATGGGGATAATGTGACATCCGGTAAATTTCCGTTACCAAACCCCGTTAGTTCCGTTAAGTCTTGTAACACGTGTCGTGAGCACACACTAGTTGTCGTTGAACGTTGGTGACCTAATAATAATTATTAATGTTAATTTGATGTGAATCTAAGTGATTATGTAAGTATTGGGTTATGTTTATGTGTTTACACATTTATAAACGGTTAATTAAAGAATTTATCGCGTAACGCGGAAACGTGCATATTGTTCGTATGTCTTGTGTTTTTGCAAGATAAAATATGTAATGAATTTTATAAGTTTATATCTCTATATTATGAAGTTAAAAACACTTTACAAAGAGTTTAAAGCTTAGTTTTTATAAAATACAAATTACAAGGGTTAAAAGGGTAAATATGTAAATTAATATTTAATAAAACAAACCCAACCCTAATCCACCCATTTTCGGCCGCGATCAACCTTCAAACACCCCTCCCACTTGATTTCAATCAAGAACAAGCAAGGGAACACGAAATTGGATTGATTTCAAGGCATATAACTTGTTGGAATCATCAATTGCAAGTTATAACTTGTTTAAAGGTTAGTTTCATGTTTTTTTTGTGAGTGTTCATTATGGCCGAACCTAATTTGCGGAATTGACCCTCATTAGGTCGAATTGGTTGTGTTGATGATGTTATATGTTAGTTAGGTTGAATACATGTTAGTTAACGTCGATCATGGGTGAATTACATGTTTTTAGTGGATTGATCATGAAATTGGTTTTGAGCAAACCCTAATTCGTAAATTGTATGATTATGGATGAATGATGGTGTTTGATGAATGTGTGGTGATTAATAAGTTGTATGAATGTTAGGAATCATGAATCTTGCAAGAAATCGATGACTTAGGGTTGATGTTCATAGGTTACTAATAATAGTAACTTTATTTGCATGAAATGTTGAATA
The DNA here is from genome assembly GCA_025506515.1 of Flaveria trinervia. Classification (NCBI taxonomy): domain Eukaryota; kingdom Viridiplantae; phylum Streptophyta; class Magnoliopsida; order Asterales; family Asteraceae; genus Flaveria; species Flaveria trinervia. The sequence goes on from CM046442.1 coordinate 78,984,334, forward strand.
TGGATGCTATGATGTTATGGGTGTGTTCATGATGATAATTAGATGCTAGATTGGTATTATGAATGCTAGAAATCTTTAATTTGATGATGTTGATCATAGCTTGCCAAAAGTAGAAACTTTTGTTTATGAAGATTGTTGGATTGAGGTGTTAGTGTTGTTGATCATGCTTAGATGTTAGTATGAGCTTGAATTGGTATATATTGATGAATTCATGTATGCTTTGGATGTTTGATAGATTTTGGGATGTTCTTTCCCAAAAGGGAAACTTTATTGTGTAAATGTTGAAGTATGATGTTGTGATCATGTTTGAGATGATAGGAACTTGCTAATATGTTCAAGGATGGATTCTAGTGTAATAGAACGTGTTAAATTAGTTGTATGGCATGTTTGGATGATCATGGGTGATAATTGGAATTGGTAATCATGTATGGTTTGGGTTGTGTAGTAGTAGGACATCATGCTTGGGTCTGGTAATTGATTGTTGTGATGTTGTGGATGCAATGTATATGCTTAAAGAATTTGGTTGTGATCATTATACACGCGTGCGAATCTGAGGCCCCTACTTAGTAGGATTGGCAGGGTTTAGGATGTGAATTGTGAGTGGCTTCACATGGCATGTGATGAATGATTGAACCTTGTATGACATGTTAGTTGTATTGTAGCTAATGGTTATGTTAATGTGCTAGATTCGCATGACTTGTATAGTACTTGATTGTATGATGATCTATGTGATACACCTGGTTGATATAGCATATGTATGATACTGTTCGAATGCTTATCATGTATGTTGTATGTGCTCATTGGCTTTATTTGAATTATAACTCATAATGTCACCAACGGGTCAAACGGGTCAACTAGGTCAAACGTGTCTATTTGTCTGGAAGCTTGAGTCTTTGATTTTGGTATGATTAGGGTTTCACATGTCTTTTATTTACACGTACTTATGTACTCACATGATCTAGGTAACCTGTGAAGGTTGGCTATCCTCTCGTTTCTCAAAATAAACCCTAAGTACTTTGCATACATCAGGTGAGTTCATGCCCCACTCTTTACTTAATCTCTTTTGGGGGAGATAGCATACTGGTATTTATACGAACGCTTTTATGATTTAAGTTGTGTATAATATTAATATAGTGCTGTTTACCATGAGAAAAGTCCTCACACTTTTGAATTGTTAATATTTAATAGCGGGGAAACTTGGGTAGTACTACTGGGTCTGACGAGCCCCACCTGTGTGACTCGAGGTCAACCGGGTGCAATTTGTCCTATTGATCATTGTCACGACATGGTAAGTCGTGACAGGAGGCAACAACTATCACAGTCAGCTTCAATTGCAAAATCACTATGTATTAATATTTACTGATAATAGACTAGCTATCTATTACCATACACTGCTTATATTTATCGCAACTGTTTACATGTTTATTGAACTCAAACTCTTGAACTCACCAACCTATGTGTTGACATTTTAGTATGCTTTTCTCAGGTCCTTAACTTGCTTGCCATAGGAGCACTGCACGGTTCACTTCATTTAAGACAGTATGCTTCAAGACAATGTGACATTTTAACAATTTTGGTTTACTTTTGGTTTGGCACTTGTTTTGCCATAAGTTATACTTTATAGACTTGGGTTGTTTTCAAAAACGCTTCCGCATTATTTAACGTTGGTATTTTGGTTGATTTTGTTATGTTATGGCATATAGAGTCGTTCTGAGTAACTATTGACTGTGATCCTGGTTTGTTCACACGCCTCGCGGTAAAACTCCGCAAGTGGATTTTGAGGGTGTGACATATAATTAAAAGGTTAATTATATATCTTATCAATTAACTAATACATTATAATGTATACTTATGTTATTTAACTAAAAGGGTTAGTTATATAACTTGTACACACTTTTTTAAAAAATATACATGACCTCACCACTTCTAATGTGTTACAAAGTAATTCAATGGAGGGAATGTGGTTTTGAATCCAGATTTTCGGCCCCTTTAGGTTGTATGGCCTTCCCCATTTGTCTTGAAACAGGTACACTCATTATGATGTGATTGAGTGCAAGTCTCAACATATCTCTCTCTCATTGCACAAATGAACTTCTAGAGAAAATCCATATGCTCTCTATTTTCACAGCTGAAAAGGTGTTTTAGAACTCCTTTTGGTCGTTTCTTGGGTTCTCTCATGACTCAAGTTATGCTCCTTCATTTGTGCAAGAAAGGAAAAATGATTTCCTCTTTCTCCCAAAAGTTCTCACGGCTGAAAACGTTTTCAGCAGGCCTTTGGGCATTTAAATCCTAGCAACCATGATGTTTGCTTAGAGGCTTGTGGGTATGGACACTGAGGACTTCTACCCTTGAAGTCTTGGCCCTTTTCAGACTCATTTCTGCCTTCTCTTTGGTCGTTTTTGACAGCATCTAGAAAGGTAGTAATATGGTATGAATGTCATGTTTTTGGGGTGTCTTGTTCATATTGTATGCTTGCTTTTCACATAATAATGATCCTTTTGTCTATGGGTTTGTTGGTTTCACATGATAATGGTAATTTTCAGAAACTTTAACATGTTTAAAGTAGTATATTCCGCTACGTTTCATATGTTTAAATGGTTAGACAAGTTGTAAATGGTCAACCCCTTCAATGCCATCTAGAGCCGGTTATGTGGAAACTAGCATCATTATCCTTGTAAAATCGGTTTTAAAGGATGTTTATCCACTCATTAGAGGCTGATTTTGGTTGATTTAATAAACCCTGTGTCTTTCAAAGTTATATCTTCATGCTTATGATTAAACTTTGAAAGATAGGAATGTCAATTGGTTGATATGTTTTGGTTATTGTTTGATTGGACAAACAAACCCTAATTTTCAGTTTATGTTAGCTGAAAATTTGGGGTTTTATGGGGTTTATTTTGTTTGTTGAATGATGTTTGTGATTGTTCATTTGATGGTGCATAACCTAGCTTTGACCTTGTGTTGTTTTGGTTTGGTTGCATGTTTGTTTTGGTTATTTTGTTCAATTGGGTTGTAAGTTTTGTGCTTGTAATTTATATATTTATTCATTGGGATGTAATAATAGATTATGAGTATTTCTCTTTTACTAGAAAAATATGTATTAGGATATATATTATGTAAAAGAAGATGCTCGGGAAGGAAGCACAAAAGGAAGACACAAAGTGGACTTGAAGCATACGGATGCAACATCAAGTGGGAGATCCATTGTGATCTCAATTTTGTGTTGATAACCCTTAGGAAAGACCTAATGACCACACTTGTGATGGCAAACAAGTGTGGTCACAATAGTAGCTATAGTTATGCACATGTGGTTGTTTATATTATGCTTGTTTGATTGTGATTTTGTGAATGATTGTGTGATATTTGGATATGATAAACAATCTTAATAAAATGATCTTAACAAGCTAATATAAAAATTGCTCTTAATCAAAGTGTTAATAAATGGTTATTAAAAGGATTAATGATTTTATAATAAAATGGGTTTTATTAAAAGAACCATAGGGTACCAAGTATTTGTAAGCATGCAATACAAGGTACATTGAGTTTTCAAAGTCTAGAATTAATGGAAACTTAAATCCCTTGGTAACAAGTCTATCACCATCCTTTTACACGACACTCGAATCACTTGGGAACTATTTGTGGGATAAAGGTCACCTAACCACTTGTAGGGAACTTGTATCTTTGAGGTGAGTCTAACGTACTTGTGGGATAAAGGTCACCTAACCGCTTGTATGTGAAAACTCACATGTGTGTAAGTAGGACGACTTGAATTGGAAACCATGTGATTAGGGTCACCGAAGCATGGCGTATAATGGTGTTGATAGGATTAAACATGCCGACTTAACATATGATGTTTAACCGATCCCATAAGACTAGAAGTTGCAATAGGTTGCAATTGTCAACTGTTGACTACCTTGTTAATTTAAATAATGGGATAAAGGTCACCTAACCATCATTTAAATGTAACGTTGGATTCTAGATTTTAATTGTTAATTGTCTATGAGACATTTAAGGGTATTAACAATCAAAATAAATTTATCAGAAATGCTAAAATGAACTTTGTCAATTATTGTAGTGATGACCGCTAACTATAACATTACCACCCCGATCGTCCCTTCCTTATCACTAAGATCTATTCTCGAGAGGGATCTTCCTAACCATAATTACCTTATGGACTCAATTTTGAAACTTGAGAATCGTTCGCAAGAATGAGTAAAGGCCTATGTCCTTGACCATCCCATACCTCACCAACCAACGTTGTTGATGTTAAGGCTTTTTGACGATTGGCTTAGGCACACTAAGGATTCTGTGCAAGTATCCTACCTCATGTTGGGATTATGATTCCCAAACTCCAAAGGGTTTGGAGCATCACGGGGCATATGACATGATAATCTAGTTGAAGGAAATGTTCCTTCAACAAACTTTAGTAGATTGCTTCGAAACGGTTCGAGCACTTTATGCATGTCACATGGAAGAAACCCAATCGATATCATTATATATTCTTAAGATGAAAAGCCATATTGATAGCCTCAAGATGCTTAACTATCCTGTCTCAAAGTATTTGGCCAAGGATTTGATCCTTGATTGCCTAACTAAAGGTTTGAGACATTCATAATAAACTGTAATATGAACAGGCGGGACAAGAGCATCCGTGAACTTCACGCAATGCTCGAAGCAACCGAGGCAGGGATGGGTAGAGAGGTTCTGCCTATTCTCTCAATCAATGAGGAAGGCTATAAGAAATGGCCAATCCCGATCCTAAGGAAATTATTGCCAAAGGAAAGGAATACATCAAAGCAAAGGATAAAGCGAAACCTCGAAAAACCTAAGCTTATGAAGCCTAAGGTAACGGAGAACGATCCATGCTTTGAGTATGGAGAGATAGGACAATGAAAAGGAATTCCCTCCTATCTCAAGGAGTTGAAAGACAAAAGGGATGGGGCAAACCTCAAATACAATTTCCATGATTCACACATTGTATTAAATGTCATTTCTTCAAACACATGGGTATGGATACGGATGTGAGACTCATACTTGCAATTGTTGCAAAGGGGTTCAAAAGAAATGTGCGCTTCAAGGAGGGAAACTCTATTTTGAGACTTTCAAATGGTTTGGAAGTTGTTCTCAAAACATTTTCTATGCACCTAGTTTGACTAGGAACATAATTAATGTTTCCTATTAAAACAATATGATCATGAATTAAAGTTTGTAAATAATGGTATTAAGTTTTATGGATGATGTATTTCATTTTAAGGATATGCCTTTTAATGATATCCATGAATTGGTTCATGATAATTCATCCTATAATAACTCATTATACACATTAAGCACCAAGAAACTTAAAATGGGTTTAAGTTATTATTATCTTTGACATTGCCATCTTGGTCACATAAACAAGAATTGGATTCAAACACTTCAAAAGAATGGTCTTTTGGAAAGAAATGAAAATGTTTCATTTGATAAGTGTGAACCAAAAGACTTATTAGGAATGATACATTTGGATGTATGTGGTCCTTTTAAGACAATGAAAAAGATTGGTGAAAGATACTTCATTACTTTTACCGATGATTACAGTCACTATTATTGTATGCACTTGATGACACATAAGTATGAAGCTTTTGAAATGTTCAAAATCTTCAATAATGAAGTAGAAAATCAACTCTACATAACTATCTATGTTCTTCATTCTGATAAAGGAGAAACTAAACCTATTTGGATATGGTTCAATTTATTATGGCTATGAGCTTACCATCTTTATCATTTTGGGTTTTCGCATTGCTCTTTAAGGCTCATATTATGAATATGACCCGGACCAAGAAAGTGTATATTAGTTGAATATCCTAGAGACTGTATAGGATACTGTTTCTTCGACTCAACAGAGCAAAAGTATTTATTGCTCGAAAGGCTAAGTTCTTGGAAACCGAGTTCCTTATCGAAGGAATGATATATAGAACTATGGAACTTGATAAGGATCAAGATCCACAAGCCGATACACTTATGGTTGACACTAGCTATCAACAAGAGGTTGTTGATGATAATCAAGAGGTTGATCAATACACACAAAACGTTCACAAATCTGGTAGAGTTAGTATTCCATCTAAGAGATATGGATATTCCAAGAATGGATGCTATGTGGTTGACCCCTGTAGGCTAACCATATACCAAGATGCTATGTCCAATTTGGATTGGGACAAATGGCTAGAAGCCATGAACCTAAGGATGCAATCTGTCACACCCCAACCTTGACGGCGGAAAGTCGAGATGTGAGGGTTAAGATTGTTCACAACCACATAATGCTATAATTAAATGTAAATATTAAAATTATAAGTTTCAAAAGGAAATACAAACATAAGTATCAAACATGAAATAAGTTCAAACATAAATCAAAACAAGACATAACATTTTAATTTATTAAACTAGGTCCAAGTCCTAGTTTTATTGCAAGCTTCAAAGGTCCACTTTAAACTTGGGGATTTCCTGAAAATGATAAAAATAAAAGGTCAACTATAATAGTTGGTGAGTTTCCAAGGTTTTCATACATAATATGATAAAGTTACAAGTAGCAATTCATGTCATAGGTCATAAGCAAGTAAGATTATAGAACACATATCGTTACAACCAAACCTCGACTTGATTACAAGTATAAAAGATTGGCTAAGTGTGTTTGGTTCCCATGATGAACAAGCATACGTCATCAGGAGTAGGCAATACCTCGACTTTAGCACCAAATAGGCTTGTAAGGCCCAAAGATCTAAGACGTCGCCAGGCTAGCAATAGTTAATAATTGTAAACAAACTATGTATCTCATATAATCACTTACAACACACAAATAACCATGACAAAAATATGAATTGCAAGTGCTTTACAAGTCTCAAACGTTTATAAGTGTACGATGTATAAGTATCATGTTTCACCCCAAAATAGTGTGAAAAATGTAAAAAGGGGCAAGGAAAACTCACATGGCACTAAGTATAAGAATGAAGATTAGTAAGATTGATAATAAACGTTGTTCCAAGATAAATCGTCACAAGGCACCTAAATATATTACAAGATTTAAGTTAATGATAGAATTATTGATTTATTGAGAACTAAAGTTTCAAGTGGAGTTTGAGGATCTTTGTAGTAGTCTAAAAAATGTAACAGAAATATACCATTTATGATTATAAAGAAAATAACATAAATCATCCATAATAGCTAGTGAAGTTTAAATATAAACTTGAATAAACACTTGAAATAATCATGATTTTAGCGATAATAATTTAATGGTAATATTTGAAACAATAATAATTTATTAATTTATTATTTAAAATCTATTTTAATAGAAATAATCCAGGAACAACCTTTGTTAAAATGCTTTTAGAAAAAAATAAATAATAATAATAATATAATAATAATAATAATTAATTAAATTTAAAAAAATTACAGAAACTACTTTGATGTCTTTAAAAATATTTAAAGTTTATAAAAACCATTTTTATATTTAATAAAATTTTCTATAATTTATTTAAGGGCTGAAAAGCCTTAAAAAATGTTTGAGGGTGCCCGGGTTCGAACCCGGGACCTCAAGGTTGATGTGTGCGTGCGTAACCGGTAGACCAGGGCTGCAGCCTTGCTAGAAAAGTGGTTCCTAAATTTTAAAAACACAATTACAAAGGATCCCCCAAACCATATGAACCCTAATTTAAACACAACCAAATTGATCATCAATTCACTATCGGTAATGAAATTAACACTAGGGTTTTTGATCCCCACATGGTTTCGAGTCTATAGACTCTGCTAATTACCCAAAATGATGTTTAAATCGATGAGAACCGATGCAGGTGAGACACGACCGAAGCTTGTTCTTGTTCGATGTGAAATTGTTGTTGTTAATCAAATTAACTTGAGGCGAAGCTTTGGGTGAAGCTCTTGGTTCTAAGCCCTCTACTAATTGAAGTATAAGACGTTCGATTGGTGATGAACACTCAGTTGCAGGTCGCGGTGAAAAGGGGTAATCAAAAGTGATGCTTGCGTTGGTTTCAGGTGAAATTGAGTGTTGAGTTCGATTAGGAATAGGTATATGATCGTTCATGTTCGATTAATTAGATTATAATTGAGATTTAATGCCCGAACGGTTATGGGTTTATGATGCTATGGTTACTCACTCGATTGGGTATCATTCGACGTTTAAACCCCAATTTTTAACCGTATTAAGGTTTGAATTAAGTTCACGTACGATTCGAAACGGCTTTTGGGTCAAAATCGTGGCTAAAAGGGCCGTTTTGGCCTCGTCGGAGTTCGGCCGGAGGCGCCGGCCTCCTCTCGTCGGAATTACGGGGAAACAGGGGGGAATTTAATTTTGAGTAATTGCACATTTAGTCCCTGTGGTTATTAGTTTGACATTTTATGTGAAAACCATTCTTTTAAAGTTTCCCAAATTGACAACTAAGCCCCCTTAACTAAATTTTTAACCTTAAATCTTAATTTGTTAACTTCTATAACCTATATTAACATAGTTATTATTATTACTTTATGTTAGCTGTTATACTAATTATTATTATTATTATTATATTATTATATTATTATTATTATATTATTATTATTATTATTATTATATTATTATTATTATTATGTTATTATTATTATTATTATTTTAATCACAATTATTTTTAAGATTTTTATTACTTTAAGTTAAGTTTTATAATATTAAGTAAACATTATAACACTTATAATGTTATTATTATTTATTAAATTAGTTTGTTAACCACCAAATTAATTATGAAGCACAATAAACCCTCAATGTTTCATAAAAGACATAAAAGGTCCTTTTATAAACTTAATGAAGTTACCCTTTTAATTAACAAAAATACAAGATGTTACACAATCCATGTATAACAACCAAGTTTGGGAATTGGTTGACCCTCCACTTAACTCCAAACCGGTTGGATACAAGTGGGTTTTCAAGATGAAAAATATATACATGGAGACTTGAATACTTATAAGTCAAGACTTATAGCATAAGGTTTCCATCAAACTCAATTGGTTGATTATGATGAAACTCTTACGCTCGTGGCAATGCTAAAGTCGATTAGGATATTATGTGCCATAACTGCATATTCTGAATATGAGTTTTGGCAAATGGATGTCAAAACCGCTTTTCTTAATGAACATCTCGAAGAGACTGTCCATATAGTTCAGCATGATGGTTTTGTCGATCCATGACATCCTAATAAAGTATATAAGATAAAGTGCTCAATCTGTGGATTGAAACGAGCATCGAGAAGGTTGTGTATATAAGAATGCCAGTGGGAGCATAGTTACATTTTTTGGAATTGTATGTTGATGACATACTACTATTTGGAAATAATATTCCAACCTTGGAAGGTGTTAAAACCTAGCTTGGAAGATGTTTTTCATATAAGATCTCATTTAAGCCACCCATATTTTGGAATAAGGATCTATAAAGATAGATCGAGGTGGTTGATAGGGTTAAACCAAAGTGCATATATTGATAAAATCTTGAAAAGGTTCAAGATGGAAAACTCTTAGAAAGGTATGGTACCTATTCAAAGAGGGAAAATGTTGACTACGTCTCAATGTCCAAGCTCATAGGATGAGCAAAATCAAATGAAGGATATCCATACGCATCTGCTATAGGATCCATCATTTGTGTGATGATATGCACTAGACCGGATGAGTCATGCTTATTAAGTATGACAAAGTAGATACCAATAGAAATAACCATTGGATGGCTGTTAAAAGTATATTGAAATACCTTAGTAGGACTAAGGATATGTTTCTAATATACGGATCTGTTGAAGAGGAAGTCGTTGTAAAGGTTACACGGATGCAGGCTTCCAAAGCTGATCGAGATGATTCTCGATCACAATTGGGGTATACTTCCATTATGAATGGAGGAGAAGTGTCCTTGAAAGGTTCAAAGCAGGACACGGTAGCATTGTTCACTACAAAATCCGAATACATAGCCGCTTCATTGGCAGCTTGGGAAGCTGCATGGATAAGTTTGTCCATTGCTTATCTAGGGGTGGTCTCTACCACTCAAGACCCCTAGAAATCTTTGGTAATTACGTGGATGTGATTGCTCAAATCAAGGAACCCCGTACTCATCAAAAGACTAAACACCTTGAGCGGAGATTCAACATTATAAGGGATGGAGTTGAAAAAGGGTAAAGATATGTATTCATAAAGTTCGTAAAGGTCAAAACATTGCGGATCCACTCACGAAGCTCCTTGTGAGGGCAAAGTATGAGGGTCATACTTGTGCCTTAGGATGTTTACATCCATGAATATGTTTATTATTCTAAATGTCCGTAGTCAGTCATATTTGTGGGAACAAATATGAATGTAAGACTATTATGAACATGGATTGGTAGATATTCATAAGGTATGAATATAGTGCAATTGGTTGCTACCAAGGTTCATAGATATTTGTGGGATGAAAATATTGGACTGACCCGTGTCTCAAATTTTACTACATAGAATCTCTTTGATTGATCATAAGTAATTTTGAGTAAAGGCGAATATCATTTAGTATCCTCAGACCTGAGATGCATATTGGGTTTTGATATTCACCAAATGTTATACCTTGAGTTAGTTTTTCACTGTTCTGAAATAATGGAAAGTACATAAGGCTATGTTCAGGTTTGACACAAGGTGATTGTGAGAAATGTATGCAGTCAAGATGGGAGTTGTTCCTCTTATTCGTTGAGAGCAAGATGTCTAGGGCTTGATTAAGTTAAATCAACAAGGAATGATCATTCTATGTCCTTGGATTTAACAGGACATCTGTAACAAAAGGATAGATGATCGATTCGCATAAATCATTTCAAGTTTGGAACTTGAAAGGGATGATGTTAATGATGTTAATAAATATTTGATGATGATATGATCATGCAATTAAATATATGCACCTAATTAGAAAATGGGTTTTCTAATTTAAAGAAATGAGAGATAGAACAAATTATATGGATAATTTGTTCATGAATTATTATTATTTACATGTTATTTAAATTGTTAAATAACAACAAATAATATGTGTACTTATGTTATATAATCAAAAGGGTTTTATTATATAACATGTTAACATCTTAATGTGTAGTTGTTTTAATTATTTTAGATTGTATGAGTTATATAATTAAAAGGTTAATTATATATCTTATCAATTAACTAATCACATTATAATGTATACTTATGTTATTTAACTAAAAGGCTTAGTTATATAACTTGTACGTACCTTTATAAATATGTAACATGACCACACCACTTCTAATGTGTTACAAAGTAATTCAAATGGGAGGAATGTGGTTTTGAATCCAGATTTTCAGCCCCTTTAGGTTGTATGGCCTTCCCCATTTGTCTTGAAAAAGGTACACTCATTATGATAGTGGTTGAGTGCAAGTCTCAACATCCTATCTCTCTCTCGTTTGCACAAATGAACTTCTAGAGAAAACTCCATATGCTCTCTATTTTCACAGCTAAAGAAGTGTTTTAGAACTCCTTTTGGTCGTTTCTTGGGTCCTCTCATGACTCATGTTATGCTCCTTCATTTGTGCAAGAAAGGAAAAAGGATTTCCTCTCTTCTCCCAAAGTTCTCATGGCTGAAAACGGTTTTCAGCAGGCCTTTGGGCGTTTTTGGTGCTTGAAATCCTAGCAACCATGATGTTTTTGCTTAGAGGCTTGTGGGTATGGACACTTGAGGACTTCTACCCTTGAAGTCTTGGCCCTTTTCAGACTCATTTCTCCCTTCTCTTTGGTCGTTTTTGACAGCATCCAGAAAGGTAGTATTATGGTATGATAATGTCATGTTTTTGGGTGTTCTTGGTCATATTGTATGCTTGCTTTTCACATAATAAAGATCGTTTTGTCTATGGGTTTGTTGGTTTTCACATGATAATGGTAATTTTCAAAAACTTTAACATGTTTAAAGTAGTAGATTCTGCTGCGTTTCATATGTTTAAATGGTTAAACAAGTTGTAAATGGTCCAACAAACCCCTTCATTCATCGTTTAGATGATTTGACATAACCTAGATTAAAATGGTGAGAGCTCCAGGTCTATACTCACATATAACAAAGGAGATGACCATTTAATCATGTGCCGATGAGAACTCCAGGTCAGTACTACCGTACAACAGAGGGAGATCATCACTCCAGGTCAGTACTACCGTACAGCAGGGGAGATGAGCACAGACACAAGACCATAAATACACCAATCAAGGCACAAAGATATAGCTTATAAGATTTGTATCATGGTGGGTGAAAGATCAATTCTCAATCCAATTTTTGTCGGGACTAAGTTTTTGTGCAGGTCAAAAAAGATTGCGTAAATCCAGACGTCCTTAAGCATATATTTTAATTTAAATCATGATGCTGCTGTTTACTTTATTCTTCAGGTTGAGTCTACCAAGATATCATTAAAGAATCTGTTTGTTTTTCTATAATTTGCAATTAAAAATAAGATGTGAATCAGATACCATTATTAGTTACTATCATTTCTCATTTTAAAAATGCAAGTCATACAAAAACAAGCATTTCAAGAAGATATACAATCATTTCTCAATCATCTCGAATCAAGAATCAAGTTCTTAGTTCTCTTTTCATTTTTATTTACTCATACTTTCCCTCTAAATTTTTATTTCTGCAAACTTTTATTTTTATTATTTTTTTATTTATTTTTTTTCTAAAACTGTACAAAAATAAAAAAATTCAAAGAAGGTCTTCCAAACTACACCGATATGAAGATAAGAAATGAATGCTTAAGAAATATGCAGTGATTGTGTAGTGAGAACTGTGATTGTATAGACAAAAATCCAGATTGTGGATAAAATACCATGACCTTAACCTGTTTGTTCCGCTTCAAATTTGAATTATGAACAATCCGTGTTAGTAAATAGGATTACTAACAGTCCTCCTGAATGTTCCTACACTCATTAACAAATTAGTTAGAAAGGGGAACCCAGGCCATCGTAGTCCTGGAAGTTCCTTTTTCATCAAGATAAGTAGCAAGCTTCTGCACACAACCGTTCAAACAATCGGGGATTGTTGTATCCTTCTTTTTAGTTTGCCAATTTTTTTGGTTCAATTAACTTGGATTTGAATGAATTAAATTTGAAAATCATTTTCTGTTTAAGACCAGAAGGAAAAGTATTTGGTTTTGAAGCTTTGGTCATGTTCACCTTTGTATCATGTGAAACCGGCTTCACATGTAAAGGTTTGGATGGAGGGTTTTTCATCAAACCATTCAAAGATGTGTGTTGTTTACCTCTTGATCCAGAGAAGCAACCCGTGGCCTTACCATCTCGAACATTCTTTTTAGACTTCATTTGGAGAGGCAATTTGTTTTGCCTTTACCATTCGTAGCAAGCCTTTAAGGACATTTCTTTACCACATGACCTTCTTTGCACACTCAAAACAAGCCTTGAATGGCTTTTGATGCTTGACTGAACCATGGTGAGGTGGGATGAGGATTGCTTTGAGCTTGTAGCAGATTCTTGCTTGTTTTGGCATTTGCTATGCTGAACAGAGAATGAGATCTTCACTGATTGAGTGGGTTGTTTTGCAGTTGGAGACCAGATTCGTATTGGTCTAATTAAGCTTTTGGAAGCTTTTGAGACTTGACAATGTCTAGAGATATATGATCTGTGAGGAACCAACACACTCCTCTGTGTTGATTCATCATCTGAGCTTATCCAGTCTCGTATACACAATCTGCTTCCAAAGGATCTTGATTGACACATCCATTGTGTCGGCTTCGGTTATAGGATTATGATTGCCTGACGATTCAACAATTGTTCCTTCTTTGACAAACCTGACACGAACAAACGAAGGAATGTTACATGTTTTGAATTTGTTGAAGAAGGTTAGAGAAGCAACTGATATTGATTTTGGAGCATCAGAGGTAGAATCGTCATTAATCTTCTTATCAGGCCCCTGCCTGAGAAATCCCAAACCTACTGGAGAATCACGCACATCTCTAACCTCTTTAAGATTAACGTTGCTTAAACCGGAATTTAAACTATTAGTTTCTGCAGCTTCAATCAAATCATTAGATGGATGACGTTGAGGCATAGGAGAGTAACAATGGGTGCTACAAGGAGGATAGACGTATGGATTTTCACCACACCTCACTCCCGTTTTAACCCTAGCTCCCCTCTGTTTACACAGTAGCTCTTCCTGTTTCATTCCGGATATGGTCCATCTATCAAGCTTTGTTTTAAGCTTGCTTGTTTCAAATTCAGCCAAAGTGACTTTTTCATTTAAAAGATTAATTTCAACATTTCTTTCAAGAAGTGTTCGTTTTAAATGATCATTTTCTTTTAAAGTTCATTTAATTTTATGAAATACTTGGCTTCATTCTTTTTAAATTCTGTGTTTATGGTGGTTAATTCCTTTTGGTTATCTAAAAGTAACCTTTTAGCTTTATGCACACCAAATAAACAAATTTTGCAAGCAGAAGAACACATATCCTGAATAGTCTCGTATGGAATATCCAGGATGACTCTTTGAGAAGTAAGAGCCTTCTCGTAGTTACAATCTCTACTATTTCGCTTTCATTCCTCTTCCTTATTATCATCGCAAACTGCATCATTCAACTCAGCTCCACCTTTACCCATTGATGTCTGCTTAAGACCCTCTTGTACCTCTTCAGTTTCAGGTTTCGGTAAACCATCAGAATTGGTGTCAGAATCTGATCTCTCTTCTAGTTCTCTTTGGAGTTTGAAGTGATCATTGGAGTTAGATATGTTGCTTCATAGTACTCACGACGTTTTTTATCCAACTCCATTTCTTTCAGTTTTTCGATCACCTCCATTAGTTTGTAATCCTGAAAACCTCTATCTCTTTTAATCGACTTGCCGTGTGAGCTCCATTCTGATGGGAGGGAATCAAGCAATCTTAGAACTTGTTCATGATTTCCTAATTGGGCATCAAACTTCTTCAGATTACTTGCCACCAATAGAAAACGATCAACAAAATCAGACATCGTTTCATTCTTTGTAGCTGCAAAATTATCAAACCGACATTGTGCAATTATGAGATCATCATATTCGAAGGATTTAATCAGTTCTGCAAAAGCCATTTTTATTATTATTTTGTTTAAACATTGAATGCCCTAAAAATATTTTTCCAAAAAAAATTAGAATAATTCTCCCCCGGGAATAATATTTATTTTTTTTAAATGACAAGCTAGAAAATCTTAACAACTGGGGTCAAGCTTTAAACGTATTATAACCCAACCAACAATTTTTTTTATAAATCTTTTAAAATCATTGAATATTTCTTTATCGTGTTAATCGTATTATAACCCAACCAAAAATTTTTTTATGATATTTTTTATATATTTTGTATGAATGACTCAATTTGAGGCCAACATAAAAATTTTTAAAAATTAGCCCAATTTTAAATCTACTCTTGAAAAACCCAGCCCAAAAAATATCCCACAACTAAAAACCCTAACCCTAACTCTAACAACAAAACACAACACAAAACACTTCAATCACAACACACACACACTGAGTGAAAAGAGAGAGGCGGATGATGAGAAACCCCTAGGGTTCCGGCGACCGGCCACCGCTCCGGCAAGTCTCCAGCAGCGAGTGGCGGCGAGTCAAAGATATCTCTGGGTAGATCTCGAGCCCCTGAGTACGATGATGGTGATTATTTAGGTGTCTTCATGGCCACAGCGATGCTAACGCTAGAATCCGGCAACAATAAAGTGACCAGCGATGGTTGTGTTGTAGTTGCAGTCTCCTTCAACGATTAGATGACCACCGATAGTGGTGGCGCATGATGCGCTCCGGCGAGCACCTGGTGGTAAGAGGGGTTGTCTCCAGATGGATCTTGACCGATGACGATGATGGTGGCTCCAGATTCAAGTAGCAGCAGTCGCAAGAAGGTTGTAAAAATATAGCATAGATGATGAGGTTATGTGGTGGTTCATGGGCAGCGATGATGTGGTGTTCGACAAGACTGATCTATGAAATCTGGTGAGGCTTTAAGTTGTGTAAATGTTTCTGCAGGTTTTATTTGATAATAGATGTTCTCGTGATGCGTTTGGTCTGGAGATGTGGGTGAAGCTCACGGCTGATACGGAGATGTGGGAGATGTGGGCTGATCCGAAGATGTGGGAGATGTGGACTGATGCGGAGATGGGGAGATGTGGGTTGATCCGGAGATGGAGCAGCGGTGGTCCGGAGATGCGTTTGGGTAGGTTTTAATCTATGAATCCGGAGATGTTCTCGCAGCTTGATATTTATAATTTTGCTGATTTTTTTAATTTCGCAGGTTGATTGTTTCGCCAGAGTTGCAGTTTTGCCGGAATAGTTTCGCTGGAATAGTTTCGCTGGAATAGTTTCGCTGGAATAGTTTCGCCGGACGAAACTGCACTTTCGCCACTTTCGCCGGAGCAGTTTCGCCGGAATTGCGCAGTTTCGTCGGAATTTGCAGTTTCACTGGAAAAGTACAATTTCGCTGGAAAACGAGCGAAAATACTAATTTCGGCTGTAATTTCATCAGAAACTTTACACTTTCATTCAAAATGACTCTAGTTTTGCTGGATGAAGATGTTGAAGCTCCAAGAATACCAAGAACACACACTAGTGTGTGTGAGAGAAACTTTTAGATCTAAAGTTTTTCATTGATTTTTCTTGTACAAACGATGATGTAGAATCAATATATGTGTAGATAATGATATATCTAATGTTGTTGTTGTTGAATTTGTAGAAATTTGAACTCAAATCTACTTTCTCTCTTTAGAACCCCAGCTTCTCTCTCTAAAAATTGATGAACATCTTCAAAAATCTTCAAAACTTCAGCAACAAATTCTTCAAATCTTCAATGTATTTGATCTAATAAGGCTCTGATACCAAATAATAAGCCCAGGTTTCATACTTGAATCAAATGACATGAAGAAATATGCATCAAACATGGATAAATACAATAAAACCCCAAATGGATCTAATATGATTGCATATGATTTGAACAATATGAAAACCCCAATCAAATGGTCATTCAACCATTTCCAACACTAATGACAATTAACCTATTTATAGTTTAGACTAATATTCACTAATTGCACTTAACCCCCTAGACTTAGGCTAATTAATGAAAATTACATATAAAACATAAAAATGACTAAAAACAAGATAAAATATATTTTGTTCACACAAAATGTATTTATTACAATAAAAGTCCTAGTCATCTTAATCTTCACGTCTCGTCTCGGTTCTTCATCTCGAACGTGTTGTGTTTGACTTTTGTTGACTTTGAGGGTGACGTTGAGTTTGTTGACTTTGACTGTGTTGATTATATAGACTATCTTGTACAGCTCCAACACTTACCAACTTTTCTTCCTTTAATCTCATGTATTTTATAGTTATGACCTTGTAGCTAGCAGGTCATATTGTATTTGCTTAGCTTTGCTATGTCGCAATGACCTAACTCCTTCTTTATTCTCTGAATTGATTTAAATGTTATGAATGCTTCATAGTTATAATTTGGGATCATAAATCTAGCAAGCTCAAACTCTTTCAGCAGATCCTTCATTTCAGTCAGATTCATCCTATCAACCATGTCATATGGAAACCCATGGTTGATAAATGTCATAAACACAGTTAATTCAGGCCTTTCTTCCAACATGTCTTTTGTTATTAGTAAATCATCAGCCTTTGATTCTTCTTGTTCTTTTGGAGAGTCCATCTTGGTAAGCTCATTCCATTCATCATAACTATCACTATCCTTATGATAAATAGCCTTCACAATAGATAAATCTATTAAAGGACTGTGTTCAGGGGACATGGATCTTGATCTTTTGGATGAGTCTTCAACCTCGATTACTTCCTTCTTGAAGGACCCCAAATACTTCCTTTTTCTTGAAGTGTGATTATTTTCTTTGATGTCTCAGAAGATTCTTTTGGCTGTTTTGATGCAGTGGCATTTGACTCAAGGTCACTTATCTTCTCTTTCAATTCTCTATTTAGTTCATGCAATGCATCAATTACTTCATTGTTAGTTTAAGCATCTTCTCTCAGTCTTTTTAGTGTTGCTTCTTGTTTCTTTAGCTACTCATCCTTTTCCTATATGAATGCCTTCAATTCTTGTATTCATTGCTTTCTTTTGTTTGATTTGACAACATGCTTGTTATATTCAGCCACAAAATGATTTTTGCTTACAGGGATGTCCTTATCACTAAGATCATCTTCATGATAGGAAATTACATCAACATAGTTGCCTTCTTCTTCTCCTTCTTCATGATCAGCAGCAGTCTCATCATCATTGACATCAGCAGGGGCTGCACTTGCAGAGTTTGAGCTGGACTCAATACCTTGATCTGTTTTCTCTTTATGAGATTGTTGTAGTTGTTGTTGAAGATCAGTGATGGGTGTAACTGGTTCAGTTTGATTAGACAAGACTATGTTTTGTGAGTTGGTGATTGAGAGTGGGATGGTGCTAGCATTAGAAACCAACTCAATCTCATCGGTGTGAACTGAGTTTTGAGACTGCGTAGTAGAGACAAGCTCTGTGTGTGCACTCTCAGGTGATTGAGGTTGAGAAGTTTCATGGTGTTGATGACCGGGTGATAGAGGTAGAATTTGAGAGATTGGTTGGGTGTTTTGACTGGCTGGTGAATGATGTGGTGGAGATTGATGATGTCGGTGAATGGGTGATTGATGGGGTGAATGTGAGGCTTGCACAGTGTTAACAGGTGAACTCTTTTGTTGGTCTTCCCATACCAATTCTTGGGGTATGTTACCATTAGGATTAGTCATATGTGCAAACATGGGCATATATCCTCCTTCATACTTCCCACTGATCTTATTTAGTACAGATCTTCCGAAATGTGCCTAAACAAACACATCACCATCTCTAGCTATTCCAAGTAGATCAGCATTGATGATTAGTTGCAAAAACCTTGGAAACATATACATCTTATCAGCCTTTTGCATTATGATGTGATCACATAGACAACTGAAAATGTACTTTGAGTAGTTATATGTCCTTCCCTTAAAAATATCAATTATCCCAGATGAAATATGCCTAAAGAATCTGTCAAGCCCAGACAATCTGTTGGAGAAGCACTTTAGGTACGTGTGACATAGGAATCTGTATGGTTTGCATAATCTCCTTTTCTTTATTTCTCCTTTTCAAAATCACCATCATAACCCATCATTAGAAATACTTTCTCTATGTATTCATTCTCGAACACATGAGAGAGACTAGCTTCTTGTTCTCCTAACTCTAGAACCCTCCTAATAGTCTGATTATCTATCCTTAAGTGCTCAGTTCTTATATATGCTATAATGACCTTTGATTCTCCATCCTCCTCTGTTCGTGCAGAGTTCCAATATCAATTATGTGCGCTTGATGAATCATAAGTTGTGTTGTTAAAGCATAAAAGAGCCTGGATCATCGCATATATCTGATAATGTCTCGACACCCTTCCGATACAGGGTCATCGGCATCGAGAAATACATACACATTGTGTTCTTTAGCAAATCGATTAGCATCTTCAAATGAGATCAAGTTTATGTGTTAGTTTGAGGTTTTGATTTGATAATTTTGAATGTTTAAGAAAGGGGGAAAAGATTTGTTAAGTCCACTTTTCTAGGTCTGAAAAAGTGAATAATGAATGCTTAAGTCAAAACTATCATTTATACTCAGTCGAACACATTAAATTCATTTATTTAATGATGTGGGACCCTCTATCCTTATTACTAAATTTACTGTTTCTGTAGTTTTTAGTTCTTCCGTAGATCTTCTATGGATTCTGAAGATCAACTACGGATGACTTAGAATTAAAAACTCACTTTTGCTTAAGTATAATATAAATTTTCATAAGTTACCAATCTATGAAAATAAATTATTTTTTTTAAAACCATAACTCATCTGTAATTTACCAATCTACGAATAGTCACATTTTATTAAGTTTCACATTGTAGCTTCCGTTGATGCTAAAAATACACTATAGCTTCTGTTCATGCTAATAATACAGTGTAGCTTCTGTTGATGCAAAGATTGAAACTTCTTTGATTGTATGGTCCTAATCAACTAATAGACCATTTATTGCTATTGGACCTTGTTGACTTTGTTTTCATGACAATTGTGCACAAGAAGGTTTATATTTTGAAAACTTCATGTACCCATCAGCCAAGTTAGTGCTCAGGCTCCAATTCCTTCATTTAGGTTTTATGTTTTAATGCAATAACTACTCCCCCTACATTTTTTATTAATGATAAGATGTATCATTTATCATATATTATGAAGAAATTAGCATGAAAGGCACATGACAGTCCAAATGTTATAAAACATCCTAAGTTAAAAACAAAATAAAAGAATTACTATAGACATGCATATAAACACAGAAATGGGATCATACTATGGCACTAAATTTCATCCTGCTAGATTTGTTTGATAAAATATGATTTGTTTCTAGTCCACATTGCAAGTATGTTGGTCCACTTAAATTCAAACAAGTGTATTGTATCAACTAGGCATCTATTTATCATGTTTCAGTGTTTACAAGAGTTAAATGTTATGGGCTCCACATTCAATTCACTTTATAGTTTTCCTCCTTTTGTGAATCAATTCATCACTTTTTTACACTTAGAAACTATGTACATTAAGTTATAAATACTATCTTGAGACAAGTTTGATGTCTTATTAATGCTTTGTTGCAAAAGCTGTTTAGATAATATACAATTAATCAAAATGGATTCTTATGAGAGCTCAGATATGATCATTATCAGGTCACCAGGTCTTTACTTACGTAATATAGAGGTCCCTTTAACCTAGGTCTTTGTTTACACAAAATAGAGGGATGATGAGGATCATCCATTATACACTAGTTGGGTATAGGGGTACACCAAGGTATTCATAATCCTAGGTCTTTGTTTACACAAAACAGAGGGAATATGATATGCAAAGATAGAAGTTATAAGTATTTTACATAGTGTGCTTGAGTGAGTGAGTTGATCAGATCAGAATAAGACTTACTTGCTTGATCCTTAAAATGAAGTTTACCACACACAGTCACCTTTTCATTATGTTAAGCATGCACTAAGGGTAGTTTCCACTCAATTTGAACCTACTTGCATATCAAAAGAACTTTTGATTAGATTTAAAGCAGTTAATTAATCAGGAAGTAAATAAAGGCATAGTGTGCTATCATTTCCCAAACATATGCCATGCTCATAAGGAAATAAAGACAATAATTTTGTATTTTTTCTATTTTCTATATGTTTTTAGATTTTATATTTAATATTTACAAGGACAGTCACATGCTTTTCTTTGTTGATAATGATTTAATCTAAGTTAATCATGCCCAAAGACTCAATTAGTAAGTTAAATCTAACTGAATCAAAGGCTTTAGGGAATAAATCAGCAAGCTGATTTGTTGTATCCATTTGATCAACTTGATTAAACCTTTTTTCTAAGCAATCTCTCAAAAAATAGTACATGATTTCAATATGCTTTGTTTTGCTATGTTGAACTAGATTAGTAGTGATAAACATAGCAGTTGAATTATCAATATGAATTGGTGTTTGAAGGAAATTGTAACCATAATCATGTAAGGTTTTGTAGCCAAAGTACTTGTGAGCAACCAGCTGAAGCAGCTATGTACTCAGCCTCAACTGTGGATACATACATTTGTTTGCTTCTTGCACTGCCATGAAACAAGTCTTGGTCATATGAACTGACATCCACCAGTGATGGATTTTTTTGTTATTATGCCATCCTCCAAAGTCACTATCTAAATATGAGTGTAGAGAGAAATCACCATCCTTTGGATACCAAAGATCAAGGGCAGGTTTTCCTTTCAGATATCTAAAGATTCTCTTTATAGCATTCACATGAGACTTTTTTGATCAGATTGGTAGCTAGCACAAACACACACAACAACATTATATCAGTATGCTAGCAGTTAAGTACATAATGGATGCTATCATTGATCTATACAGTCTTTGATCAACAAATTTTCCAGTGGAATCAGGCATAATCTTGTCAATTATGAAGCACGAGTCTTGCATGAAGATTTATGAGCAAGGTTGTATTTCTTCAATATTTGATAAACATACTTTTCTTGATTGATGAATATTCCATCTGATTTCTAAAGAACTTGAAGACCAAGGATGAAAGTTAAGTCTCCCATTGTACTCATCTGAAATTTAGATGTCGTCAACTCTTCAAAGCTGATACACAATCTCTTGTTAGTTGATCCAATAATAATGTCAACTACAAAATTTCGAACCATTAAGAGATCTTGATGTTCTTATTTGAGAAAGTGTCTGATCAATAGTCTGACTCTTATATCCATGCTTGAGCAAGAAAGATGGTAATGTTTTATACCACTTTCTTGGTGCTTGATGAAGACCATACAAAGCTCTGCCCAGTTTGTATACCCTGTATGGATATTCAGGATCTTTAACACTAGGAGGTTGAGCTACATATACTTCTTCATCAATTTTCCCATATACAAAAGCACACTTAACATTCATTTGATAGACTATAAACTTCTTATATGATGCATAGGCTAGGAATACTCTTATTGCTTCAATTCTTGCAACAGGTGAAAAAACTTCATCACAGTCTATCCCTTCCTCTTGTGTATATCCTTGAGCAATCAGCCTAGCTTTGTTTCTTACAATTATACCTCTGTCATCTAGTTTGTTTTTGATGAGCCACCTTGTCCCAATTGGATGTTGACCTTTAGGTAGATCAACTAGATTCCACACTTTCTGCTTCCTGAATTGTTGAAGTTCTTCCTGCATAGCTTCAATCCAACTATTATCTTTTAGAGCAGCAGTGATGTTTAGAGGAACAACTTATGAAATAAAACAAGTGAAAAGACAGATGTTTACAGCTCCCCCTTGACTTCTTGTTGTTCTTTCATTAACATCTCCAATTATGTTGTTTATTGGATGAGACTTATGAATTCTGGTTGTTGGAATAGATTCAACTGGAATAGATGATTCCAAGTTGGTCATATTTATTAATGTAGATGGATTATCTGAGATGATGAATTTATCAAGTAATCAAGGAGTTCTTCATGTTCGTCATTGGAAGTAGAATGAGCTTCATGAGTTTCTACATCAGCTGGATTGTGAGTATCTTCCGTAGGAATTTCTAAAGAAGTATTTTGTGCTTCCGTAAGAGTTACAGTAACATCTACGGATGGTATTTGTTAAATTTCTGTTGAGGCATTAACCATATCTTTGGATGTAGGATGTTCATCTGCGGATGCTAACTCATTTGCTGCTGATGGAGTGGTTCCATATGATGATGTAGATTCACTTTGTTGAACATGTGCACCATTATTGGTTGTTCCTTGATGCATGCTACTTGATAATTGGGTTCTTGGAGGATCAGCTGATAGAGAGACTTCATTTAGATTTGGAGGAACAAATGGATAACATGTATCATCAGATCTTGCATTATTCAAATAACAATAGTTAAATGAATTTATTAGAGCATCTATATCAAACAACCATGATGATCCTTTATAGATTTATGAAATAAGGATTCATCAAATGACACATTAGGAGTTTTTTCCACAATATTTTGTTGTGGAATGTAAATCCTATATGATTTAGATGAAGAGTATCCAACAAAGAAACCATCATAGACTTTCTTTGAAAATTTTTACAATTGTTCTTTTGTATTAACACCTAAATGATTTAAGATATCCTATATAAGGTTTTCTTTTAAATAAAAGC
Organism: Flaveria trinervia; assembly: GCA_025506515.1. Lineage (NCBI taxonomy): Eukaryota > Viridiplantae > Streptophyta > Magnoliopsida > Asterales > Asteraceae > Flaveria > Flaveria trinervia. The sequence continues at coordinate 79,008,040 of CM046442.1, forward strand.
TCATAATATGTTTTATTATGTTTTTTGACAATTAATGTTCGATTTTGAACATTGCATGTTGTGTTCACTGCTTCAGCCCCAAAGGTGATTGGCAATTGTGAATCAGCTAGCATTGTCCTTGTTGCTTCAATGAGTATTCTCTTTCTTCTTTCAATAACTCCATTTTGTTGTGGAGTTCTTGGTGCACTGAATTTCCTAGCAATGCCTTTATTCCTGCAAAAAGAATCTAAGTCGGCATTAACAAATTCGGTTCCATTGTCACTCCTAACAATTTTAACTTTTAAATCAAGTTGATTCTCAATCTTGACAACAAAGTACATCAATGTTTCTGATATTTCACTCTTATGTTTTAAGAAAAATACCCATGTAAATCTAGTGAAATCATCCACTACCACTAAACAATATTGTCTTTTGCCAATGCTCATCACATTGGTTGGACCAAAAAGATCCATGTGAAGCAATTTGAGTGGTGTAGTGTTGGTATTGATAATTTTGGATTTGTGTGACACTCTATGTTGTTTTCCTTTATAATAAGAAGGACAATTATTTGAACAATAAAACTCATTCTTTGGTAGTCCAATCAATAGGTCATTTTTCACCAATTTATAAATGTTCTTCAAGTTGGAATGAACAAGCCTTTTGTGCCATTGTTGAAATTCATCTTCTGATGACTTAGATAGCAGACTTGTTTCATTTCTTGTGAGTGTTGTATTATTCATATCCAAAATTTCGTTTTCTTAATGCTTTAAGAAGGATCCATTCTTCTGGAACTAAATAACCTGGCTTAAGAATATAACAATTAGTGTTATCAAACAATGTGGTATAATCTTGATCACAATTTAAGACACATTCAATAGATTATATTGTAAATTTTCACAATAGTTTACTTTCTCAAATTTGAGCACATCATTAGTTACCATTTCTTCACCAACTATTTTACCTCCCTTCTTATCCCCACCAAATGCCACATATGAGCCATTTTTATGCTAGAAGTCATGGAGAAGAGAACAGTTTCATATCATATGCCTGGAACAATCACTGTCAACATACCACGTTTTGTTAGCTCACCACGATTGTTCCTGCACAAATAAAGGAATCAGTTAGAATTGACAATCGAAGCCTTAATGATCTTGGGTTTACCAGCAGTGTCTAAAATTGTTATTCCTTCATGAATAAGTCTTGAATTTTCAGTGTTAATTTTAGTCTTAATTGATTCATTCTTTGTTGTTTAGGTGAGGATGAATCTGTTGAAGATGAGGTTGTTGAACTTGGCTCTGGTTTCTCACTCTCTTCTTCATTCACCTTATCTTGGTTGATTTGTTGCTTTTGTTTTGATAATGAACCTTTATTATTGAAAGTTTCATCATCTTTTGATTTTGAATGAGGTACATCAGTTCCTTTTTCAAAATTATCAAAGAAAGCATGATCTGCATTTGTTTCTTTATCACTCAAATCCACCCTTTTGTGAGGTGTTTTGGATTGCTGAATGATGTTCTTTGTTTCAAAGGTTTGTCATTAGAAGATATTTTCTCCTTTGGTTTGCTTGGGTTTTTGTTGTTTCTTCTTTGTTTTTAAAATTTCCTTACTTTCATTAGATTAAGAGTCTGATTCACCCTTCTTCAATTGTGACTTCTTTGTGCTTTTTGTCTTGTTTTTCTTGTTGAAATAACATTCCTGAGTTTTGCAAATTGCACAGTGTTTGTTGAAGTAGTAGTCAAAGGTCATGTGATTGTTCATATTGCAAATAGAACAATAGCTGGTGAAGTAACAATCTTCAATATTATGATTTTTCATATCACACCGTTTGCAATACATTTCCTTTGATTCTTCATCAGAATTGGCTTCTTTCTTTTTCTTATTCAGCTTTTGAAGCTACAAACCTTTTTCCAATTTTTCCTTGCCTTTCCTTGGCATACTGTCAAAAGATATTGTTTATCATTTGTTGATTTTTGCTGCTGGAAGACATCATTTTCTGATTTGATTTGTTAGTTGTTACTTTTGCCTTCCGCAAATCTTCTACTGATTCAGTAGATTTGGTCTTCTGCAGATCTGTTGCTGAAGAAGATTTCTTCTTCCGCTGAAATTCTGCTGATTGTTTCTTCTTGCTCTTTTCTATGGAAGATGTGTGTACTTCCTTAGAAGATGTACACTATTCAACTCCTTCAGTTGATGGTTTTTGTTGTTGATGAAGTTCTTGAACACCTTCATTTAGCTGAGCTATTCTCTTGCAAATAGTCTTCAACATTGTAGAGATTATATGAAGAGGCTGATACAACCCAAACACCCAAAGTCTCTCCTGTATGCATGCACATAAGTACTGAAGAAGAATGCTTCAAAAGTTTCACACATACAATAGAAATATTCTAAGTGTCAAATCTTCTGAAGCCAATACCAATATCTTCTGAAGCCAAAGATGAAGTTTTACGAAGCTTTAGTGAAAAATTCTTCTGAAGCCAACACTTGAAGATAGATTTCTTCTAAAGACTTTTAGCACACATGCTTTATCTGACGTACTTTTCCATAAAGCTGGACCCCTTTCGGCTGCAACTATGTAAAGTCACAATCTTTCACAAGTTGGTGAAAAGGTCCATGCTTTTGGTAACTGCACATTGAGGTGTTAAGTCTGTAACTTTCTACTTCATGTACGTTATCATTTTTGTAATATATTAGGATGTGAGCTATGGCATGTCATAGTCACAAGTCAAAAGGCAATCTGCCTTTTGACTCTACAATTGATTTTATTTTGTGTCTAGTCAATTGTATCCAGCTAGCCTTCAAAGTATGGACAGCTGTAGGATGTAGCATATGTATCTCAAGTACTTGTAACTTTCCTTTATGCTTTGTCACACTTGTAAAAGAACTTGAGAAGGCAATATACTGCAATCTTGAAAACCATCTCCTAGTGTATTTTCCTATCTTGTTCTGTCTCTTATTTACTTGTGTTCTTTGTATCATCTCTAGTGATTAATCCAGTCTCACTGTTTGATTAGTCAAGTTAATCTCCTTTTTGTGTTGTTGTGTTGTAAGTGACCACCCTTCACCGGTACTGCATTTGGTATCAGAGCATTCCAGGCTCTTGATATAAGATCTCACCATCTTTAAATCCCCTCACACACACAAATACTTAACTTTTCAAATGGCAGCCATTTCCAAAACTAATATGGAAACTGGAACCATGAACAAGTCCCCACTGATCACTCTTGATGACTTTGACACCTGGTGCCAAAGAATGGAAGGTTTCATCAGGTCTCTAGACTCAAGAATGTGGGAGTCTATTGAGAATGTACCTTACATACCAAGCACCTCTTCTGCTACTATTGGCGGTATGATCCCCAAGGTTGTGGCTCACTACTCAAATGAAGATAGAAAGAGAGTAGAGATTGACGAGAAGGCCATGACAGCCCTTTAGACTGCTCTTCCTAACTCTATGTATAAAGGTTTCAAGAAATGCAAAATAGCTAAGCAACTATGGCATGCATTGAAACTAATGTATGAGGGTTCCTCTGAAGCCAAGGAGAACAAGAAGGATCTCCTGAAGCAGCAGTTTGAAAATTTCACCTTCAAAGCAGGTGAAACCATGACTCAACAATACTTTAGGTAGGTTGAGATAGTGGATACCTTAGTGGATGGAGGAGTTGCTCTTGAGAACAGAGACATTGTAAGGAAGTTCATGTCCTCACCTCCTAGGCAATGGACACACTACTGTGTGGTTATCAAGAGAACTGAGAACCTGAAAACTCTCACTCTGACAGAGTTATATGGGATTCTTAGTGGCTACCATATGGAGATGAACATGCAAGGTTCATCTGGAAACTCCAACAGTCAAATGGGTTCAGCCGTTCATGTGGTTGAAAAGGATAGCATAGAACCCCAACATCATCTCATATGCTACCCTGACAACTCACAAAAGAGTCCTTTCATCACCTTCCCAGAGACACCAAGGGGAACTGCATTAAAGTAAGCCCATTCCAAGAGACAAGTTCTTCTCAAGCCTTTGTGTCTTCTGATGAAAGTTGTGGTAACTCTCTTTTCACCCTTGAAGACCTGGACTGTATCCATCCAGATGAATAGGAGTACATGGAAATAGTCCAGCAGATGGGTCTTCTCACTCATATAGCCAAGTTGTTCTACAAGCAGACTGGAAGCAAGTTCCCTAGCAATGTGACTAATGGAAAGTTTGGACCGGACAAAAGCAAAGTCATGTGTTACAATTGTAACTTGATGGGTCACTTTGCTAGGGAGTGTAAGGCACCAAGAATAAATGGTGGCCAAGCACAATCCAGACCAAACTACACTAACAAGGCTGCCCAGAATGAGAAGCCAAAGCAGCAAGCTGCAGTTGCTGTTGAAGAAGGAGGCTTTGACTGGAGGTTTCAGGTGGAAGATGCTTCTACGAACCCAGCACTAATGGCAGAACATGATGAAGCCAATGTATTGGAACATCTCTGTACCCCTGAATGCATTGCTAAAGTTAAAAGATACAGGTCCTACAACTTAGAAATGAGATTTGATCTCGAGTTCTAAAACTGAAAATAGAGGACTTAGGCTAAGCTTGTTATCAGCAAAGTCAGGGCAGAAAAGTGTGCTCTTGAAGAAGAGACCTTCAAGAGCATGATATCCTCGTCCCTGCACAACAAGGTTTGATATCAAAACAAGCAGGGACTGGGATCTAATGAGATAGCTCCTCCATACACAATCTTGTCTGTAAGATCACCCAGGTGTTGAACTTGTGAAGATGAGTTTCCTTGTAACTCCAGCATAAACATTTGAATTAAATATTATGAAGATTTGTAAGATCAAACAATGATAATCACAATAAAACCCCTTTGATCTATATTGATTGCATATGATTTGTACAAAGTGGAAACCCCAATCAATTGGTCATTCAATCATTAACCAACACTAATGACAATTAACCTATTTATAGTCTAGACTAATATCCACTAATTGCACTTAACCCCTAGACTTAGGCTAATTAATACAAAATTACATATTAAGCATAAAAATGACTAAAAACAAGATAAAATATATTTTGTTCACTCAAAATATATTTATTACAATAAAACTCCTAGTCATTTAAATCTTCAACATCTCGTCTCGGTTCCTCGTCTCGAACGTGTCAGGTTTGACTTTTGTTGACTTTGACTATGATGTTGACTTTTGTTGACTTTCACTATGTTGATAATATAGACTATCTTTTACAGCTCCAACATTCCTCTCATAGACCGCTTGAGTGAAGAGGATGAAGAAGTGATAGTGATGAATCTTTCTAAGAAGAGTGAAGAAGAGAATTCTAAGAAGGGTCATTATCCTTTGGAGGAGAAGAAGAAGACTATGATGACCAAGTCAACGAGAAAGAACTTGATCAGAAAATGCAAAAGAATAGCTAGGAAGGCTCAAGAGATCAAGACTACTTTTGACTCTAAGTAGAAATAAGTTTTTATCTCTGCAGGGTTTGAAGTAGTGAAGACTGAAGGCATCAAACTAAACTCTTCTACTAAGAGTTCTGGTTCATGTTGAAATCATCTCAGTACCAAGAAGAAGGCTGATCTGTTGTGTACCACTGCTACACAGGCTGGACCATCCAACTCCAAGAATAGTCCTCAGCCCAAAAGGACTGTCTCAGCATCTGCAAAGATAAAGGTGGAGAAGGGATATGACCAAAGTCAGTCTTGTTCTCAATAGAAGGCTCTTGGGAAGAAGAAAATGGAGTGTGTCATGTGTGAAAGTACTACTCATCTTGCTAAGGATTGTCCATACAATCCTAAAGGTAGTCTTCATATGACTAAGGCAAGGACTTCCAAGAGTTCCAAGAAGATTCAAGCTTTGGAAGGAAAACCTATTTCCTTTGGAAGCTCCAAAACTAAGAAAAAGGCAAGTGGAAGATTGCCTTCAGAAGAAATTTGGTCTCAGAAGGAAGGAATACTTCCGAAGCACTGAAGTCTCCTGCAGTGTCTGCAGAATCTTCCGAAGGTTCAATCATCAAAACTTCTGAAGTCGCAAAAGCTTCTGAAGTGTTGAAGGTCAAGTCCAAACTTCCAAAGGTGATGTGGAAGTCAAAGAAAGTCCAAGTGACTGGATGTTCCACATCAACAACAGCTCAAGATTCTCATAGCACAACTATAGGATCTATTACTATGGCATTACCTTCTGTTTCTCTTAGTGAGCTCAAGACAAGTAAGGCTTAGGTTTTCAAATGTAACTAATCATTTTCTTTGTGCAGGTACAACTCAAGACAAACAAGAATGACCGGATCATCAACAGTGGTTGTTCCAGACACATGATAGGCAATAGGTCACTACTCCAGAACTTTGAAAGGATTGATGGAGGGCCAATTTCTTTTGGAGGAGATGAAGGTGGTTACATTTCTGGAAGGGGCAAGGTAACAAATGGTAAGCTCAGCATTGAAAAGGTAATTTTGTCAAGGAGCTTGGGTATAATCTTTTGAGTGTATCCAAATTTGTGATTAGAGTCATAACATGCTCTTTACTAAGCATGAGTGCATTGTTCTCAAGCCTGGGATGGTCATTCCTCATGAGCATATTCCGATTAGATCCCCAAGGAAAGGGAACATGTACAAGATGGACTTGCAAGAAACATCTCCCTCTGGAGAGGTTTCATGCTTTCTGTCTAAAGCCAATAGTGATGAGTCTTTCCTATGGCATAAAAGAATGTGCCATGTAAACTTTAAAATGATGAACAAATTGATTAAGAATGATTTGGTAACTGGAATGCAAAACACAAATGATGATTATTATGTTGCATGCCTAAAAGGGAAGCAATATTCATGCTTTCTGTCTAAAACCAATACTGATGAGTTTTTCCTATGGCATAAAAGAATGTGCCATGTAAACTTTATAAACATGAACAAACTGATTAAGAATGATTTGGTAACTGGAATGCCAAAGAAAGAGTTTACAAATGATGATCATTGTGTTGCATGCCTGAGAGGGAAGCAACATAAGGTATCTCTTAAGCCTAAGGAAAGAAACTCCATCAGTAGACCCTTACACTTGTTACTTATGGATCTCTTTGGCCCCACTAGTGTAATGAGTCTAGGAAGGACCTCTTATTGTTTAATGATCACAGATGACTTCACAAGATACACTTGGGTCTTCTTCCTTAGAACTAAGGATGAGACTCCTAAGATTCTGAAGAATTTCATCCTAAAGATTGAGAATCAATCTGATCACAGACTCAAAATCGTAAGATATGATCAAGGAACTGAATTCAAGAATCAAATCCTTGATAAATTTTGTGATGAAAAAAGTATTACAAGACAATACAGTGCTCCCAGGACTCCTCAGCGGAATAGTGTTACTGAGAGAAGAAACAGAACACTAATTGAAGCTGCAAGAACCATGTTGTCTGACTCTAAGCTGCCCATCACCTTCTGTGCAGAGGCAGTCAATACTGCCTGCTATATGTAGAACAGAGTTTTAGTGGTTAAGACTCATGGCAAGACTCCTTATGAACTTTGGCACAAGAGGAAACCTTTCATTGGTTTTCTCAGGTCATTTGGATGTCCTTGCACCATCTTGAATACCAAAGATCAAATTGTCAAATTTGCTAAGAAATCAGATGATGGACACTTTATTGGATACTCTTCCCAATCTAAGGCTTATAGAGTATAAAATCTAAGAACTAAAATTTTTGAGGAGTCAGCCAATGTGACTTTTAATGAACACACACCCTGTGTAGATGGTTCTGGTCCTGATTGGCTGTTTGATCTTGATTTAGTTACCAAATGTTTTAACAAATCTTGTGAGACTATTTCAGGATCTGCAGATACCTTATCAACAGGTGATCCTGATCCAAGATTTGAGCTGAGAAGACCTTCAAGTAACATATCTTCAGCTTCAGTTGTAACTACTTTTGCAAATGAAGTGTCTATCAGCACCATAATGACAAACTCAGCTGATACATCTGGGATGCCTTCAAATTCCAGCTCAGAGGCTCCATAACTAGATAAAGATATTTCAAATGTAGAAGAAAATAATGGAGGTGGTGATAGTGATCAGGAATTTCTTCATGTTGATAACCACTTAATAGATAACAACATCAATGATGTCACACACTCAGTGGTTCAGGTTTCTCTTGATAAGTGTGCTGATATGGTGGGAGAAACATCTATGCCAGATCTAAATTTCTCTAATTTAGATCTCTCTCAACAACTTGCTGTGATCCCTCAGCTAAGGATCAACAAGTCTCACCCTACCACAAACATCATTAGAGATGTTCACACAGGGGTAAAAACAAGAGGACAAGTCCATGAAGCAAATGTTTGTCTTCACTCTTGTTTCTTATCCCAGATAGAGCCAAAGAAAGTTGATAAGGCTCTCAAGGATGGAAGTTGGGTTGAAGCTATGCAACAGGAGTTGCTTCAATTCAAAGGCAAAAAGTTTGGAACCTTTGTCCTCTTCCTCATGGAAGACTACCATTGGAACCAAATGGGTGTTTAGGAACAGGAAAGATGATAGAGGCATTATCATCAAGAATAAAACAAGACTAATTGTTCAAGGATACACACAAGAAGAAGGGATTAACTACACTGATGTCTTTGCTCCTGTAGCAAGACTGGAATCTGTTAGGATATTCTTGGCATTTGCTGCATTCAAGAACTTCAAGGTCTATCAACTTGATGTCAAGTGTGCTTTTTTTATGGAGTGATTGATGAAGAGGTATATGTCAAACAACCACCTAGTTTTGTAGATCCTAATCATCCTGATTATGTCTGCAAGCTTGACAAAGCTCTTTATAGACTGCATCAGGCACCTAGGAAGTGTTATAAGACTCTACCTCAGTATCTCAACAAACATGGATGTAGGAGGAGTACTATAGATGGAACTCTCTTCATCAAAGGATAGGGAAATGACTTGATGCTAGTTCAAGTATATGTAGATGACATCATCTTTGGTTCAACTAATCCAAGGCTCTGCAAAGACTTTGAGAAGCTGATGTAAGGACATATTTGAAATGAGTGCCATGGGGGAACTCAATTGAGTTCTGGGAATTCAAGTGAAGCAAGTTGAAGATGGCATCTTCATTAGTCAGTCAAAGTATGTTCAAGACATACTTAAGAGGTTCGACATGACTGATTGTAAGATTGCTAAGACAACCATAGCTAGAAACCACTCCCTTGAACTTGACCTTGAGGGGGAGTGTGTGGATGAACACCTTTACACGACTATGATTGGGTCTCTTATGTATCTTGATATGATCAATGAGAGCTTTGATACCATTTGATAGGATCCAATGTACCAATCTATGATGATGTATGAACACAATTCAAAGAAATACAAACAAAGTAATCATATCAAGCAAGATATTAACAAAATTCATAGTTGCATTAATATCAAGCAAAGACAATTACAAAGTAAGTAAGCAGTTAAACATCTGTTGTTCGTCACTCCACTCACTGCTACAAGTCTAAGCTATTTATAATGAAACACAAGGAACTAACAAATTACAAAACTAGTCCCTATACTATTACAAATAGCAAAAAGACACATAAAGAAAACATATTAATCTTTCTAGAGAACTAACAATACTCCGATTAAGATTTACATGGTCTTCAGTCTGCAAAATCTTCAATCTTGTCTTCTTTTTATCTTTCGTTCAGCTTTAGCTTTCATCTTCAGCTTTCAAGGAAATCTTCAGGTTCTTCCTTGATCTTGAACATTGGCTTCTTTTTATACATCTCTTGTTCTTTCAAAGCACTAGCAATTGCAGAATTAAATTTGCTAGCTAGAATGCCTTGTTTTGGTTTTGATTCATTCGACTTTATCTCCATTTTGCTCATTCTTTCCAATGTATCTTTTAATAGACATGTGATATCAATATTAGCATATAACTCAATAGGATTTTGACTTTCCTTTGAGTATATTTCTAATACTCCTTTCTCTTGAAATTCTCATGAACTCAATGTCTTTGATATCCTTCTTAACAATATTTGCATAAGCAAGAGCTTTCCTTAATGATATTCTTTCCATTCCATCATTCATTACATTGATAATGGATAGAAAATACTTCTTATCTTGCTCTGCAATCTCTGGAGATACTTTTTCAAACTTTGCACAGATAAAAATGATATATAACTTGGATGCAATTGTTCAGTTCAAAAGCACCAAATAATGCAATCATATCCTCATCCCATTGTTCGAGATTTCGGACCAGTTTATGCTCAAAAGTCTCAGAGTTATAGAACCATCTGAGAATTGGTTTTGACTTTTGATTACCATCAATCACCTTTAGACCAGGAGTTGTGACTTTTTCAAAATACTTATCATAAAATTCTATCATGAAATGTTCTTCTTCACATTGTAATCCTTTAAGCTTTTTGTTGTTCTTTAATGTAGCAAAGTACTCCTTGTCTTCTTGATCTCATCTTGTTTGAAGAAAATTACTTGATCTATCCATTCCTCTTCTCAATAATGCTATCATCATCTTACCACGTTTAGAATCAGATAGATTAATTAGAGGTAATATGCTTAACTCTTTCAAGTCTTGCATTGGAAGTTTAATGATGCTTGAGTAAAAATGATATACATAATAAACTGCATTTACTCTTTTTATCAAAAATGCATCAAATATCTCATCATACTTCCATGCTATTATCTTTACTTGGTTTGTGAAATCAAGAGCAATCATAGCTTTTAACAACTCAGCAACTGATTGTCCTTTTTGCAATACAATTCTCACTAAGTCTCTAGTAGATCTGGCATTATCAAAAATTTGTCTTTGTTCACAAGAGGCTTTATATGCTTGCCTTTCAGTACCAGGAAACATTTTAATCAGATCTTTTCTGCTATCATGAGCATCTAATTTTCTTGCCATCTGTTTAATCTCTTGAGGCTTCAACCTCTTGTTCTTTTGGTAATCTCAAGGTATTGAGGATTATCAGTATCAAGAATGATCATCTTCTTAGATTGTTTTTCAGTTTCTTGAAAACTTCTAACAAGATTTCTCAAAGATAGAGATTGTAATCTTTTCAGTTTCCTCCATGGGTAATTCCTAGCTTGCAACCAAGACCTTAATGCTAGAATACTCATATGATCAGGATCATGATGGTGCAGCTCAGAGCTTGATACTTCATCCACATTAATACTTTCTTTAGCTCTATTCCATTCACCATGTTCCATTATAATCTCATTTGGATCAATAGAAGCAACTGACTCTGCAGCAATGCATTTCTCATATTCATCATTTATTTGAGAAACAGTCAGTCCATCCAAAAAGACTCTATTGTATTTCATATTCACAAGGTAGTTGTATCTATCTTCAAAATCTTGTGGAATTTCATCTTGATCTTGAGTTGGTTCTTATAAAGAGAAATTTGATACAAATTGAGCTTCATCTATGTCTTCTTCATCTAAGACTTCATCATACCAGTCATCACTAAAAACTTCTTCAATGTCTTTTAAAGCTTCAATTTGTTCTTGAATGTTTTGCTCTTCGACAGTTTCTTCTATTCTTTGTACTTTTGAAGATGACTCTGTTAAAATTGTATATGCTACATCATCAAGTTTCCTTTTGCCTTTGATCACCTCAGGATTCTCTTCAACAATCATCTCAGAACTTATCATATGATCTAGTGAGATAGGCTTTTGAGATTCTTTTACCTTTATTAATTCATCTTTCAATTTTTCATTTTCATGAGATAATTTCTTGAATTTCTCTTCAGGAATGTCCTAATCCTTTATCATAACTTCAAAATTTTTGATAAAATCTTCTTTGTCTTTTGCATAGCTCACAAGCTTTTCATCTTTCAGTAAATTTTCTTCTTTCAACTTAGAATTTTCATCCTTTAACTTTTGAATTTCTTTTTCAAGAGATATATTCATCTCTTTCAATCTTTCATTCTCAAATTTTAATTTTTCAATTTCTTTCACTTTAATCACATTTTCTTCTTTCAAATTCTCCATCTCATCTATATCAACTTCTCCTCTATTTGTACTGACACATTGTGTGTTGTACTCACAGGAATTTCTTCAACATTTTCAGTCATTTCATCTAGAAACACTAGTTCAAATAACATATCATTCATGAAATTGATAGGGTTTGAAAGAACACTAAAACATAGTTTAACCTTTTAAACTTTTCAGAAAACGCAGCGGATGTATAGGATTATAACAAGTTTATAATCTGAAATTTTCGTGTTCTAAGTGTGGTTTTAAGATGGAAAACAAAACCAAATCAATAGGGATCTTAAATATATGAATGGACAAGCTATGAACAAACACTAATGTACATAAAGTCACAGCCATATGAGGCTGTGAATTGCTACCTTTCTCCAGCAGAAAAGTCGACTTAGAGGAGTGTTTTGGATGCTTGAATCGACCAAGAACTCAATGTAGAGATCCTCAAGCTTCGTATACCCCAAGCACTATTACAAAACACCTTGTATGCTAGGATTAAACACCAAAAACAAGCTGCTGGAACTCCTTCTTTCTGCCTTGTTTCCGAAACTAGAGAGGGGAGAGAGAGAGAGTTCTTTTGCATGTGTATGCTCCAAAAATGGCTGGTCAAGAGGCAAGTAATAAGACCCCTTAATTGTTGGTATCTAATCAACAAAGTGGTCCAATAGGAACACAAGAAGGGGGCGGCCAAAAGGCCTTTGAAATGGGGTTCCCCCCTTATTTTTTAGACACATTACAATGTTACATGGTCTTATAACTTGGTATCTCTTAGTAAATGTATACAACTAACCAATTAATTGTATAACATATGTAGCCATTTTAATTTGTAATGTCATCTAACTAATATAAATAACATTACAAATAATATAATTGAACAAAATATCCTAATAAATTGTTCATGTCATATGCAACTTGTTTAGAAAACCCATTTTCTAAATTGGTGTTAATATTTTATTGCATGATCACATCATCAATTAAATATTATTTGGTGTTTGCTAAGCTTGTTATTGGGTATAACCCGACTTGGATCATGACGTACTAACCACATCATATTCTAAGTGTCTTGGGCACACAGAATCCTACAATCTCCCACTTGCCCAAGATTCATAGAAGATTGATGCAAGCAGTAAATACCGCCTAACAACGGTTTACTACCCTTAATACGCATGACTTATAGCCATTCAATAACATCATCCCTTTCAAGTGCCCTACTTGAAATGATTTAGGTGAATTAATCATTTATCCTTTTGTTACAGATGTCATGTTAAATCCAAGGACACAGAATGATCATTCCTTGTTGATTTAACTTAATCAGGCCTTAGACATCTAACTCTCAACGAATAAGAGGAACAAATTCCATCTTGACTACATACGTTTCTCACAAACACCTCGTGTTATACCTGAACATATCCTTATGTACTGTCCACTATTTCAGGACAGTGAAGAATAGGCTCAAGGTGTAATACTTGGTGAATATCAAAACCCAATATGTATCTCAGGTCGGAGGATACCAAATGATATTCGCCTTTACTCAAAATTACTTATGATCAATCAATAAGATTCCATGTAGTAAAATTTGAGATGCGGGTTAGTCCAATATTTGTATCCCACCAATATCTATGAACCTTGGTAGCAACCCATTGCTCTATATTCATCCTTATGAATATCAACCAATCCAAGTTCATAATAGTCTTACTTCAAACTTGTTCCCACAAGTGTGAACGGCTACGGACATTTAGAGTAAACATTTTACTCATGGATTAAACATGCTAAATTGGAATATTATTTGAAACATTATAACCAAATAGTTTTATTCAAATAATAGAAAGTTCCATATATCCAAATACAAAATTTACAGATCAAATCCAATCACTAGAATATCGAAGTCCCATGGCACAAGTATGACCTTCATGTTTTGCCTTTTCAAGGAGCTTCGTGAGAGGATCCGCAACATTTTGATCCGTGTGAACTTTGCGAATACATATCTTTCCCTTTTCAACTTCATCTCGTATGTAGTTGAATCTCCGCTCAATGTGCCTAGTCTTTTGATGAGCACGGGGTTCCTTGATTTGAGCAATCGCACCCTCGTTATCACAAAAGATCTCTAGGGGGTCCTGAATGGAAGGGACAACCCCTAGATCGGCAATGAATTCTTCAACCATGCAGCTTCTTGGGCTGCCAATGAGGCGGCGACGTATTCTGATTCTGTAGTTGACAGAGCCACCACATCCTGTTTGGAGCTCTTCCAAGAGACAGCTCCTCCATTCAGAATGAAAATGTATCCCGATTGAGACCGTGAATCATCACGATCGGTTTGGAAACTCGCATCCGTGTAACCTTTTACAACGAGTTCCTCGTCACCAGATCCATAGATTAGGAACATATCTCTTGTCCTCCTTAGGTACTTAAGTATGTTCTTAATAGCCATCCAATGACTGTTTCCAGGATTCTGCTGGTAGCGGCTTGTCATGCTTAAGGCGCATGACACATCCGGTCGAGTGCATATCATTGCATACATGATGGATCCAATAGCAGATGCGTATGGGATTGCCTTCATTTTATCTTGCTCATCCTTTGAGCTTGGACATTGGGTCGTACTCAACATCGTTCCTCTTTGAATAGGTACGGTACCTTTCTTAGAGTTTTCCATCTTGAACCTTTTCAAGATTTTATCAATGTATGCACTTTGATTCAAACCAATCAACCGCCTTGATCTATCCCTATAGATCTTTATTCCCAGAATATAGGCGGCTTCACCAAGATCCTTAATGGAAAAACAACTTCCAAGCCAGGTTTTTACACTTTCCAAGGTTGGAATGTCATTTCCAAATAGTAGTATGTCATCAACATACAATACTAGGAAGGTATTATGCTCCCACTAGCCTTCTTATACACACAAGCTTCATCAGCGTTTTTGATGAAGCCAAATTTCTTGACCTCCTCATCAAAACGATGATTCCAGCTTCTCGATGCTTGTTTCAATCCATAGATTGATTTCTTTAACTTGCATACTTTGTTAGGATGTTTTGGATCAACAAAACCTTCAGGCTGAACCATATAGACATCTTCCTCAAGATATCCATTTAGGAAAGCGGTTTTGACATCCATTTGCCAAATCTTATAATCATAATGAGCAGCTATGGCAAACAATATCCTTATAGACTTTAGCATCGCAACAGGTGAGAAGGTTTCATCATAATCAACCCCTTGAGTTTGAGTAAAACCCTTTGCTACAAGTCTAGCTTTATAAGTATCCAAGTTTCCATGCATATCGGTTTTCTTCTTGAAAACCCACTTACTTCCAACTACTTTGGAATTAAGAGGTGGTACAACAAGTTCCCAAACTTGGTTGTCATACATTGATTGCATCTCAACGTTCATGGCTTCTAGCCATTTGTCACAATCCGATTGGACATTGCATTATGGTATGTGGTTGGTTCATCAGAATCTACCACATAGCATCCATCCATGAAAAATCCATATCTTTCAGGTGGATTACTAGTTCTACCACTTCTGCGAACGTCTTGTGTGTGTTGATCACCCCTTGATCATCCTCAACATCCTCATGTTGAGTGCTAGTTTCTACCAAGCGTGCATCGGGTTGTGGTTCTTGATCCTCTTCAAGATCCACTGTTCTACTGCCAGTTCCTTCCATAAGGAACTTTGCTTCTAAGAACTCACCTTTCTGGCAATAAACACCTTTTGTTCCAGTGGATCATAGAAATAATATCCCATAGAATCTCTAGGATATCCAATAAAGATACACTTGGTGGATCGGAATTCCAATTTGTTTGGGGTGGGAGTTTTAACATAAGCCTCACAACCCCAAACCCTTAAGTATGATAGGGATGGAACCTTCCATGCCATATCTCAAAAGGTGTCCTTTCCACCTTTTTGGTTGGGGCCATATTTAGAATACGGGCCGCGGAGAGCAGAGCGAAACCCCAAATGATAGAGGTAATGTGCTTCTAGCCATCATAGATCGGACCATATCCAATAAGGTTCGATTCCTCCTCTCAGACACACCATTATGTTGTAGTGTTCCAGGTGGAGTGAGATGTGAGACAATCCCACAACTCCTAAGATGATTTTGAAAGGCATCACTTAGGTATTCACCTCCTCTATCGGTACGAAGAATTTTAATTGACTTGTTGAGTTGATTCTACTTCATTTTTGAAGATTTTGAACATTTCAAAAGCTTCGTCTTTGTGCCTTAACAAGTACACATACCCATAGCGACTATAATCGTCGGTAAAGGTAATGAAGTATCTTTCACCATTCCTAGTCATTGGCTTAAAAGGACCACATACATCCGAATGTATGATTCCTAATAAATCTTTTGCCCTTTCGGTAGTTCCACTAAAGGGTGCCTTAGTCATCTTACCTTGTAAACAAGACTCACAAACATCAAATGAATCACATTCATTTGTTTTAAAAGACCATTCTTTTGAAGTGTTTGTAAACGTTTCTTGTTTATATGACCAAGACGACAATGCCAAAGATAGGTATCACTTAAGTCCAACTTGAGTTTTTTGGTGTTAGTTTGGTACAATGAACTATTTAAAGTATTTTCATGAACCAATTCATAAATACCATTAATTGGAATAGCTTTAAAATAGAACATACCATTTAAAGAAACATGAATATCATTTTCAATAAAAGATAATACATAATCATAATGTCTTAATTGGGATACAGAAATAATGTTCCTAGTCAAACTAGGAGCATACAAAACATTCTTCAAAATAACTTCCAAACCACTTGGAAGTCGTAGGATGTAGTCTCCACGAGCTTCAACTAAGACTTTAGTTCCATTTCCCATGAAGAGGCTAACATCCCCTTGTTTGAAGTCCCTACTTCTTGTGAACCCCTGCAACAATTGCAAATGTGAGTTCCACATCCGGTATCCAATACCCATGTGTTAGAAGATGCAACATTAAGATCAATATGAATCATGTATATTGTACCTGAGGTCTGCCGGCATCCCTCTTTGCTTTCAACTCTTGGAGATGGACCGGACAATTCCTTGCCCAATGTCCTATCTCCCCACACTTGAAGCATGGGTCATTTGTAGCAACCTTTTGCTTCTTCTCTTGTGGTTGGGTGGTACCCTTACCACCCCTTTCCCCTTTCCCCACGCAGGTCCCTTACCTTGGCAACCTTTGCCTTGGGTGCGGGATGATGCCTTTTGTTGTTCCCACCTTCATGATGGTGAGAACGGGTAAAACCCTTTTACCCATGGCCGCCTCGGCCGTTTTGAGCATTGAGTGAAGCTCACCAATGCTTTTATCCCAAGCATTCATGTTGTAGTTCAACACGAATGTCTCGAACCTTTTGGTAAGGCCATTGAGGATCAAATCCGTGGCCAATTCCTTCGAGACGGGACAATTAAGCCTCTCGAGGCGGTCAATATGACTTTTCATCTTAAGTACATAAGATGAAACAGATTGGTTGTCGTCCATACGACATGCATGGAGTGCTCGAACCGTTTCGAAACGCTCAACCCTCGCTTGCTGTTGGAACGTTTCCTTCAGCTGGGTTATCATGTCATAAGCCCCGTGGTGTTCATACTCCTTTTGGAGATCCGGAGTCATGCTCGCTAGCATGAGACAAGACACTTGGACGGAGTCCTCAGTGTACTTTAGCCAATCATTGAAGGCCTCCTCATCATCCTCGCTAGGTTGATCAGGGATAGGGTCGTCTAAAACGTACGATCTTCTCTCTTGCTTGAGAACGATTCTTAAGTTTCGATACCAATCGATGAAGTTGTTGTGATTTAGACGTTCCTTTTGGAGGATCGCTCGTAAAGATTGGTTGGACGCGGATGAGTTATCGGAATTATCATTATTAGAGGCCATCTACAAAATTTAACAAAGTTTTATTTAGTATTTTCGATATTATCAATTTTAATAATTAATGCCTATTAAGGTCAATTATATATTAAAATCTAGAACCCAACATTACATTTAAATTGTGGTTAGGTGACCTTTATCCCACGATTTAAATTAATAAGGTGGTCAACGATTGACGTTGCAACCATTTGCAACTTCTAGAGGTATGGGATCGACTCTTGAACATCATATGTAAAGTCGGCATGTAAATCCCATCAACACCATTTGGAAACCACATTGTAGGTGATCCATTTAACATGGTTTGCAAATCAAGACATCCTACTTACACCCACGTGTGAGTTTGCCAAAAAAAAATTGTTAGGTGACCTTTATCCCATAAGTAAGGCATTCTCACCTCAAATCACAAGTTCCCTCAAAATGGTTAGGTGACCTTATCCCACTAAGAGTTCCCAAGTGACTCAAGTGTTGTGAAAAAGGACGGTGTTGATCTCGTTTTTAAAATTTTAGAGATTTCTTAATTCTAGTTTAGAAAACTCTATGTACTTGTATTTGTATGCTTTCAAATACAAGGTACCCTATAGTTCTTAGATTAAAACCAATTTTAATCTTTAAAATCATTAAAACATTTTAATAACTTTTATTAACTTTAAAGAACCAACATTTTCAGCTTGTTAAGTTTGTTAATGAGTTTGTTATGAATATTCAAATACAAACCAAACAATCAAAACAACAAACAATCAACCAAGCATAAACATTAACAATCAGATGTGCATAACCATAGCCCTTATGTTGACAACACTTGTTTGCCATCACAAGTGTTGTCTATGGTCTTTCTAAGGGTCAAACATATCATAAAGGTTCCAAGAACCTCCCACTAGAAACCGCATCCAAATGCTCCATGTTTCTTGTGTCTTTGTGTCCATCTTTGGGTCTTGATCTTGTACATATTCCTTTTACAAAATTGTATCCTAATACATTTTTCTAGTAAAGGAAATGAACCTAATCTATTATTACATAACCAAATGAATGAATAATTACAACCCAAATGAATAAACACAAATATTACAACCAAATTGAATGAATAAAACGACCACTTGAATCATCCAAACAACACAAGGCCACAAGCTAGGTTATGCACTTTAACAACCAATGATCATATCATCTATTCAAATAATGAAAACCCCATTTAAAACCCCAAATTTCAGCCAACATAAACTGAAATTTTGGGTTTTAATCATTGTCCAAACAACCAACATTTCAACATACATATCTTTCAAGGTTTAATCACAAGCATGTGTAATGTAACCTTGAAAGTTGGGGATTTCAACAAGACATAATGTACCAGCCCAAAAACAGCCTATAACATATCTAATATCATCTTTTAAAACCAATTTCAAAAGATGAATCAAGCAAGCCATCCATATAACCGGCTCTTGATGCCATTGATAGGGTTTGAAAGAACACTAAAACATAGTTTAACCTTTTAAACTTTTCAGAAAACGCAGCGGATGTATAGGATTATAACAAGTTTATAATCTGAAATTTTCGTGTTCTAAGTGTGGTTTTAAGATGGAAAACAAAACCCAAATCAATAGGGATCTTAAATATATGAATGGACAAGCTATGAACAAACACTAATGTACATAAAGTCACAGCCATATGAGGCTGTGAATTGCTACCTTTCTCCAGCAGAAAAGTCGACTTAGAGGAGTGTTTTGGATGCTTGAATCGACCAAGAACTCAATGTAGAGATCCTCAAGCTTCGTATACCCCAAGCACTATTACAAAACACCTTGTATGCTAGGATTAAACACCAAAAACAAGCTGCTGGAACTCCTTCTTCCTGCCTTGTTTCCGAAACTAGAGAGGGGAGAGAGAGAGAGTTCTTTTGCATGTGTATGCTCCAAAAATGGCTGGTCAAGAGGCAAGTAATAAGACCCCTTAATTGTTGGTATCTAATCAACAAAGTGGTCCAATAGGAACACAAGAAGGGGGCGGCCAAAAGGCCTTTGAAATGGGTTTCCCCCCTTTTATTTTTAGACACATTACAATGTTACATGGTCTTATAACTTGGTATCTCTTAGTAAATGTATACAACTAACCAATTAATTGTATAACATATGTAGCCATTTTAATTTGTAATGTCATCTAACTAATATAAATAACATTACAAATAATATAATTGAACAAAATATCCTAATAAATTGTTCCATGTCATATGCAACTTGTTTAGAAAACCCATTTTCTAAATTGGTGTTAATATTTTATTGCATGATCACATCATCAATTAAATATTATTTGGTGTTTGCTAAGCTTGTTATTCATGTTGTCTCTATCATTTTTATCATCAATTATTTGAATTCTGATTATCATTAATTTTATTTTTCTTTTTTTTATTCAAAAATTGAATTTGTCTAATCTTCTTCTTCTTCCTTCGAAGAACCCGACTGTTCAATCTATTATCAACATCATTCAAAATTTCAGTCAATGAACAATATATCAAAGTGCTCGAAATTTGATACATATCAACAATCCAGAATCAATTTTAGATATGATTGAGATTTGATTAGTTAAATTTTGAATGTTCAATCGTATAGTGTTCGAACACCCGAATAGCAGTCGAACGATTATGCCAATCATCATGTTTTAACCAAAATATACTGATTTGAGTCACAAACTTAAGTTTATAAACTCAACTAATATCTAACAATCAACAAAGATTTGCTTCAATCAATGAGAATCTGAGAGATCGATGAAGACCGAGAGTTGATAGTTCAGAGAGTTTTGTTTTCGGAGAATTTTGATTGTGAATGATAAACAAGTGTAAGTGTTCAATATATATTAAGTGAAATTTTAGACGCATAAGCACTGTTTGTGTGTATGAAACCCTAAAATTCACAAAATAATGAGACGTATGAGCACTGTTTGTGCGTATTGACTCAGAAGCATGAGAAGTTTAGACGCATTAGCACTGTAAAGACGCATAAGCACTGTTTAGGCGCTTTTGCACTGTTCAGCAGCATTTGCACTGTTCAGCCGCATGAAGTTCCTGAAATATCTAACACTTGGTTAAAATTAGACTCATTATCACTGTTTAGGCGCATGGTTTTGTGTAAAACGCCCAAACACTTGGTTAAACTCATGGACTTATTGCAACTGTTTAGGCGCATGGGAATATGAAAAACGCCCAAACACTTGTATAATTTCCTGAAAGTTCACCATGCTCCTATTTAGACGTATGAATACTATTTAAGCGCATGAGTTGACTTTGAGATGACTTTCATGAGTCTTACACTTGTGTTTTTCAAAATTCTTCACCTGCACACTTTTTAAACATATTAGTAATATTTCATACTTATATTTAAACATTTTAAGCATATTTTTGAATTTCCCAAAACTTACATTTTAGTCCCTCAAACTTGAACTTTTACATTTTGCACACTCAAATTTAATTTTTTTAACAATTTTAATTCTTCACTTGTTGTTTAACTTTTTTTAATTAAACTTTCCCTTCATTTTAGTCTCAAAACATACTCAAACATCTATTTTTCAACTTTTGAAAGAAACATTTCCACTTGCAAATTTATATAGGTTCATATTATCATTTTCAAAAGTTACATTATTAAACACACATATACTTTGAACATATAGCATCATCCTTTCAATTCAACATTTTGACTTTGATTTTGATTTTCTGAGAAACAACTCTTCCATTTTTAGTCTCAAAACATACTCAAATATCTATTTTTCAACTTTTGAAAGAAGCATTTCCACTTGCAAATTTATATCGGTTCATATATCATTTTCAAAAGTTACATTATCAAACACACATATACTTTGAACATATAACATCATTCTTCCAATGCAACATTTTGACTTTGATTTTGATTTTCTGAGAAACAACTCTTCCATTTATTACTCCCCCTAAACTTTTAAGTTTGAACAACTAATAAGTTTCCTAGGTAACATAATAAGATCACACATCTCATTGTTACATTGCCTTCACACAAAGAAAACATGCATAAAATCAAAATGGAAGCAGAATCAAAATCTAATATAAACAAAAGAATTAATGTATGCAGTGAGATCATATCAATGAAGATCGGCACATTAAAATAGAAAAATGTGAATATCATAGACAATGAATAATCATGATCAAGTGTGTTCCAGGTTAGTGATATCACAGCAAAAGAGACACAAGATCTAAGGATAGAAAATGAGTGTTTTTGGCCAAATATCAACTCACTTACTTTTTCAATTCTTGGATTGATTAGGGTATATTTAGATATGACATGATGTAGTTCATACAGAGACTTAGAGAGCTCAACTATCATCAAGACATGCAAGAAAGAGCACATACTCAACTTATACCTGAAACATATGTATAACCAGAGCTCATGTTACTTCAATGAATAGAGAATGATCAGGGATAACCATTTGATCAGCTCTAACTATCCATTTGAATAGATTGTGCACATTGGCATCTTTTGCATCAAAGAGAAAATCCAGGTTTGTAATGACTTACAACAAAGGATATCTTGGCACTTCAGGTCTATGATGACTCATAACAAAGAATTGATATGATGCTTCTAACAGATCTCATGATTAATCACATCACCATGAGGTGTGAGTGGTGTAACTTAACAAGCAATCAATCTGATAAGCCAATACATCTCAAAAGTACTCAGATGAATACACAGAAGCATAAAGATTTAGTGTAATCACAAGAATTTACTTTTTCAGTATATTAGCATGATATTGTCTACACATCATATCTGATCATGTCAGGCTTTATTAATGAGAGAAATATGCAACTGATCTCACTAATGTACTATCATTTCTCACATATTTCATAAACATATTCTTTTCTAAAAATAAACTGACAATTAGAAAAAGACTCTATTTTTGGAGTTTTGATTTATACTTTTGTATTTGGTTTTTCTTAGAAAACACACACACACACACAAAATACAAATAGGGAATTAACATTGAGAAGATCACTTATGATGATCTTTTGATTTAGAGAGTTCACATATGATTAATAAGACCAATTGACTCCACTAAATACTCAAACCGTCCTTGTAGGAAGGCTGGTCAAGTAACAAAAATGTTGTATTTTCGGGTACATCATTATGGATTGGATTAGTCTTTCTGGTGGGTATCCTTAATTCTCTCATCTCTTGAACCTATTTTCCTAGATCCAAAACCAAAATGACCCTCTGAATTATTCTTGGTTGTGAGACACATTCAATATAAATCCCCAAAATCAAAATAAATATAAGAAAAAAATAAAAAATGAGATTAGAAGGGGGGCCTGAGGGGGGGCCTGTTCTTGTTGTTGAAAAAAATGAATATTTCATTCAAATTAATAAAAAATTTCGGCTCAATCTGAAGTAAATTGATCCGCCAACTGTTTTTCCGTTGCAATTTGAATCAATATGATTAACCCTTTTTTAGAGTTATCTCTGAGAAAATGATATCGAATTTCGATATGTTTTGTTTTTGAATGTTGAACAGGATTAGTCGTAATGAACATAACAGCTGTGTTATCAATGCAAATAGGTGTTTTAAGAAATTGAACCCATAATCCAGTAGTTGATTTTGCAACCAGAGGATTTGAGAACATCCTACTGATGCAGCAATGTACATAGCTTCCGCAGTTGAAACAGAGACATTTGTTTGTTTCTTACATTGCCACGAGACTAATCGGTGACTAAGAAATTGACACCCACCCGAAGTTGATTTTCTATCTTGACAACATCCACCATAATCACTATCTGTATATCCATGTAGTTCAAAGTTACCCTCGTAAGGATACCAAAGACCTAAATCGTTAGCAATTAGGCATGTTGTTTCAGTTGAAGGATCAACTTGAGACATATCCAGCTTGTATACATCTCTATCCCTTTCAGCTGTAACAATTACCCAATCTTTGCTTATCTGAAAACCTGGCTTCAAAACATAAAAGAATGAATCATCAAATAGAACAAAGTATGATTTATCACATATTTGGGATACACTTAAAAGATTAAAGTTCAACTATGAACAAAAGTTGACTTTGTCAAAGCTTATTATCCCATTTGATACTGTTCCTTCTCTTGTTATTTTTCCTCCTGTATCACCACCAAAGGTGACGTGTGTTCCATCCTTTAACTTAAAATCTTGTAACAAGGCAGGATTGCCTGTCATATGCCGGCTACACCCACTATCCACATACCATGTATTAAGTGGTCTTCTTGGGCATACCTGCACAACAAGAAAATTAAGTTGAGATATCCACCCAAGCTGAGATGGTCTTGGGTTTTCCAAATTTATCAATAATGGTAAATTGTTTGTAATGAAGATTATTCAAATCAGGTTTATTCTTGATGAGTTTACCAATCTTGTTTTGAAAATTGTTTTAGAAAAATTGTTTGAGTTATTTTTGAGAACATTCATACCATTTGATTGATCAATTTTTGACACGTACTGATGACTAACCTTTTTATTAGTCATTCTTACAGATCTTGGTATTAATTGTTCTTGCATATTTTGTTTAGATCTCATAATTGTTCTTTTGAAAAGATCTCAAACCTAAAGAAGGTTGATTAGTTAATTTTTGAAATCCATTAGTTTGATCTCATATATTGAGGATTAACATAACCTTTGCTCATGTTTGAATTTGCAAATCCTCTAGTATGTGATCTCTTTCTAAAACAACAATTTGCAGTATTGTGAGTCTTCTCATCAAAATAAGTACAGTATTTGTTAAAATAACAATCTGCTGTAAAATGATTTCTCATGTCACATATGTGACAATACTTGTTGAAATAGCATTCAGCAGTATTGTGATTTTTCATATCATATATTTCACAATACTTTCGTGGAGTTATAAACAAGTGTTTGTTAACTTTTGACATTGATACTATATTTGATTCATTTTTATATTTTTGTATCAAATAGTTAAACTGTTGTTTTTCATTTTTCACATTTTGATTTTGTGCCAAATTATTTTGCATCTATTTAACTTGAACTTCCTTCTTGAATTCCTTAGGAACAAATCTTTTTGCTACAACGGAAGTCTTAGAATCTGAGCTTGATTTCAGATCGGAGTGAGATTTGTTCATTGTATTTACCTTATTGTTTTGAAGATAATTCATATTTAACAAACCGGCTGACACAAATTTTATCGGTTTAAGTTTTGTTGCCTGATTTGTTGCTTTGATTAACTTTTCTGAACTTTTGTTATGCTCATATTTTGTTTTTGATGATTTCTTTCTTCTTCATTGATTCTTTGACTTAGATGAACTTGGTTTACTTCCAGATTGAACATCATCAGAAGAAGATTCCTTTTCAGATTGAACTTGTTATAGATTAATAGTGTTTGGATCATCTGATGTTCCTACCTGTTGTTTATCTTTATCTTTGCTTTGAACTTTCACTTCTTCTAATATAGAATAAATATGATCAGAAGTGTTTTGTTTTGTTTGTTTTGGTTCATAAGATTTTATCTTGATTGGATGACCATTTTTAATCTTTTCTTGATCGTTTTCAACAAAAACTTTTACATTTTCCTTTTCTTCGTCTGAATTTTTGTTTTTGACCTGGAATGCTTTAAGTTTAGCTTTATTCTCAGGAGAATAATCATGTGTATTAAAGTTTCTGGTAAAGTGTTTGTAATAGATTCAGGCATTGGTTCATGAGTGAAACCTAACCCTGCTTTCTGTTTATCTTTTCTCTCACTTACCAGTTTTTCTACAATCATTTTTGAACTTTTTACTTTAGCAAGATCCATTTGAGTAGCAGCATGTGCTATCTTCTCCTGTTCAAGATTTTTGATAGTCTCTTCCATTGGTTAGAAACAATTTATAATTCTTTTAGTGTTTTGTTTCATGAAGTTTGAAGAGAAATAATCTTTTGATCTGCTGTTTTATCATCAGATTTTAGTTTGTTATGCATTGACTCTTCTTGTTTTAGTTTCTCACGGATTTTATATGAGTTGTTCTATAGTATTCAACATGTTCATAGCATGATTTTGTGTAGAGTTTTTCTCTCACTTCAGATGGGATTTCAGGGAATTTTGGAGATAAGGTTTCAGATTTTGAAGATGAAGTGTCAACCTTAGGTTGATCAGACTGTGCCATTAGAGCACTTCATCTGTATCCTCCTTAGGATCAGATTTGTCACTCCAATTATAGTCATTTTCTTCATTCTCACCTTCCACCTTTGGATCATTATTTTCTGACCAATCTTCTCCCTGGATTTCTGCAACAAGAGATAAACTTGATGTTAAATCATTGGTAAACTATTCACATATGCACTCTAATCATAACCATCTTTAATGCTGACTACTAAAGCTTTCTTGGTTTCATCAGATGATTTTGTTTCATCTTTAAGCTCAGGCATATGAAGACTTTGATAAGGCTTTTGAAAAGTCTTCCGAGCTGGTTGAAACCTTTGATTGTTAGAACTTGATTGAGCATTTTCACCATTATTCCTTGGAGCTTTGCATTCTCTGGGGAAATGTCCATAACTATTACAGTTGAAACACCTTGATTTTGACTTATCAAACCCAACAGTCTTGTTAGCACTTGGCTTATACTTCCTGTTGACATATGAGTGTTTTTGTGTCCTGTAAGCAATCATCACCATCTGCCAGTTTAAGTCCATCTCTTCAACATATTCAGGATCCATTTCAAACAAATCCTGCAAAACAAGGTCTAATTGAGTTAAATGGCTACCTTGATATGCTTGAAAACTAGCCATAGATGCAGTGAATGCAGTTTTAGACTCTTCATCCTCTAATAGGATGTTTATCACATCTTTAACTTTGCTAGATTTAGCAGAGTTAGATGAAGAAGTCTCTGTTTGAACATTAGATATTTGAGACTGAGATTTAGGAGGAGATTGAAAATAAGACTGTGTTGTATAAGCAGGAGCACTAGTAAATGATGAATCAGTGAAAAATCCTGCTCCAACAAATAAATCTCCCTCTTCTTCTATAATTTTCTCACTTTTTGCCTTGAATGCATTTTCAATAGTGTTTGCAGGAGAAGCAACAAACTAATACTAAGACATTGATACTGCTCTATCATTATTCCTTGAGCTTTCATCAATCTCTACCGACTCTATCTTGGCAATGAGTAGATCTAGATCCATAGGGAACTTCTCAGTATGCTTTATTAAGGTTACTGTTTGTTTCCATGATGAGGGTAAAGCACTGAGTAGTCTAACATTTAGATCTTCAAGATCAGGCTTAATACTAGCTGTTAACATCTCAGTTGTAAGTTGAACAAATTTGTTCATCATCTGATTTATGGTTTCTCCAGAGAAATGTTGAAACAATTCTGGTTGCGTTTTTAACATTTGTTTCTTGAGATTTTGAATCTCCTTGCCTCCTTCACAAATGGTCTTTAAGGCTTTATACATGTTGTATCCAATTTGATATCCATCAAGCCTTGCAAGAACTTCCAGAGGTAGTCCTTTACACATCAAGGAATATGCTTTGATATCATTCTTTACTCTCTTTACTCTTCTCAAATCATCTCCTTGAAGACCATCTTCAGGATAGGGTTCTTGAGAATCTTTAGTATAAACAAACCCTCTGTCAGGCCCATCAGTGATTATAGGAATGTATTGTCCTTTCTCTATAGATTTTCAAAGATCAGTGTCAATGGAATTTAAATGATGTTTTAACCTAAGAGACCAATTTTTGAAATCAGCTCTGTTTTTAAGTTTTGGAACTCTATTTTCAGAATCTTCTGATTTCACCATCATATATTTTTGTTGTTCTTCTTAGATTTTGAATTAAGAAAAGAAATGAAAAAGTTTTTGAAAAATTTTCTTAAAAAAATTCTAAGTATCAAGGGTGATACGCCTGAACAGTAATCAAACACCCAAACAGTTAATGGCCTAAGTTGAGAGACGTCTAAGGGAATGCCTTAGAAAAATTTTCCAAAACGCCCAAGTTGATGCGTCTGAATAGTAGTAAAACGCCTGAACAGTTGTAATGCGCCACAACAGTTTTCAACCGTCTAAACAGTTCTATTACGCCTCAACAGTGATGATACATCTGGACTTTTACTCTTCAAAAGTAGTCAAACGTCTGAACTGAAAACACCTAAACAGTGTTAATACAACTAAATAGTAGTCAAACGCCTAACACTTAGACAATTTTTCAGCAAACCTCAACTCTAATGCGCCACATTCATCATGTTCATATGAATGTAACTAACTCAAATCTTCTGAAATTCTTCAAAAGTTGATGAATTGGTGTAAGGCCCCGGCACAGTATCAGTCTTCGGACATGAGCCGGGGCATTGCATGAGACAGGATACAGATCGCGTACTCCGGTACTGTGTCAGTCTTCGAACATGAGTCGGGGGTTGTGAGCAGGCCCCGGCATAGTATCAATCTTCAGACATGAGTCGGAGTATTGCATATGACGAAAGTGACGGATGATGAGATCCGTGTCGCGTATCCTGGTACTGTGTCAGTCTTCGGACATAAGTCGGGGGTTTGTTTATCAGGCCCCGGCACAGTATCAGTCTTCGGACATGAGTCGGGGATATTTCATGAGACGAGATAATGAGGTGAGCGACTTTATGTTGCAACAGACTTGAATGGAGTTCAATCCCTGTGATTGACTCATATGGATCTTTGTCGCGTATCCCGGTGCTGTGTCAGTCTTCGGACATGAGTCGGGGGTTTGTGAGTAGGCCCCGGCACAGCATCAACTTTCGAGCATGAGTCAGGGATATTACACGAGACAAGATTCGAGTAACAAAGAGTAATGAACGAAAGATAATGATGGAATGAACGAACGTTTTAAATGAACGTAAATGAATTATCGTAGTAAAGTACTAAACAAGATCCTCGTCATTCGACCTCAGTAATCGTGGCTGGGTGCCACGAAGAGGGTAAAGTCTGACCGGATCTAGAAAGAGAAGTGAACAATAATGTAATACGTTGAATGAACAAAGTTAATGAACGTAATGACGAAGATAATAATGATATTATCTCTATGTACGTATGATGCATGATCGCGAACGATTGTAAAGTATAGTATGATTTGAGATAAAGTAATGAACGGTTTTAACAAAGAAAAGTATTTATTATTAAAACTAGAACTCACTCAGCATCGTTGACTTTTGTATGCATGATAGTTGGCAGGTATATGTTGATGCTGAGGAGTTGCAGGCATGGATGCATAAGCTACTGGGAGCATTTTGAGGCTGGCATCCGTATTTTGACATGTCATTGTATTTTAAGATGAAAACGAATGTTGTAAATGATATGTTTTTAGTTATTAATGAAAGTTTTAAATTCCGCTGCAAAATAAATGTACGTTTTAAAATGTTTTATGTGCAATTAATGACCAACTGTGAGGTGCTCGGGAACGGGGCCTTACAAGTTGGTATCAGAGCAAAAGTTTAAGTGAATTGGGTAAATATTTTGAAAAACCTAATCTTAAACTGAGAATGGCACTAAAAGGAAAGGGATGCCAGTCCTAGTAGCTACATGCCTGCAGGTAAAGGTTTTATGTAAACGTTTATAGTAAGTTAATGTTAATTGGCATTATGTGCGCATGTTATGTGGCTTGTGTGCTATTGTGTAGATTTAGATACTGATTAAGTCAGGATAGGAGATGCTTGGGTTATGAAGAGTAAAGTAAGTGGCTAATCACAACTGGCCACTATAATTAGGGACTTACTATGCTTGACATAAACTGAGTTATTACCTTGAATGACCGCGTTAGTGTTTGAGTCTTATAGTGTGCTTTTAGAGGATGGCTGGTGGTAGATATTCAAAAGCTTCACGAGGTGGAGGCGGTGGTGGACGTGGTGCTGAACCACGGGTCACAAGAGGGAGGTCTAGGGCTGAAAGAGTAGCCCATGAGGAACCCGAGACCCCTCATTAGGAGGGTGGTGATGAGAATGCAAATCAGAAGGCCTCAATGAGAGAGGCGGTCAGGGAGGAAGTGCATCAGGTTATGCAAACAATCCTACCGCCTGTGGTGACCGAAGTTATAAAGGTTTTTAAAGATGGGGAGAGACATGAAAGGGGTAGACCTTCGGGCGAAGGGAGACAACCCGAGACTGAAACAGTTTTCATCGATGACGAAGAGGAAGAAGAGGAAGAGCCTGCACCAGAGGCGGCACAAGGCTGTAAATATGGGCCGTTTCAAAGGTGCAAGCCCCCTACCTTTTATGGAAATGACACTGCTACTACTGCTCACCAATGGGTGAGAGAGATGGAAGTGGTATTGAACATTAGCGAGTGCCGGGAGGATCAAAAGGTAAGGTTTGCTGCCCATTCTTTTGTGGACTCGGCTCTGTGCTGGTGGGTCAATATAGTCCAAGCTGAAGGTAGCAGAGCTATTGGAAGGATGAGATGGCCGGATTTGAAGAGGTTGGTAATTGAGGAGTTCTATCCTCACCGAGAGATGGACAAGGTTGAGAGGGAGTTCCTACAACTGGAGGCAGGAACCCTAACACATCAACAATACACCACAAAGTTCAACGAGATGGCACGCCTGGTGCCGGATCAGGTGGCACCTCTTTCACGAAAGATCAAGAGGTATATTCAGGGCTTGCCGGCAGACATCCGTAGGCACATGATCACTGCCCGACCGAGCATGTTAGGTCGGCCGTTGACCTGGCGGGAAGGTTGTACGATGAGCGAGGGGCGGTGGCGATGACAGACGAAGGGGAGGAGCAAGCCTATGTTAAGAAGGGAAAAGGAAGGCGAGACAATGATGGTGGATTTGTGTATGAAGGTACGATGATCGCAAGAGAATAGAAAGAAAAGGAGAGATATGCAACAAGTGTGGTAAAGGCCATGAGGGGGAGTGCAAGTAGGGACTGAATGTATGTTTTTAGTGTGGAAAGGAGGCCACAGAGCGAGGGACTATCAAATGGCTAAATGCTACGACTGTGGCAAGACAGGACACATGAGCAGAGACTGCAAGAAGTTGAGGGTAGGAAGCTATGGTACGAGGAAGGAAAACAGAGGGTGAAGGATACAGCCTTCGCTATGACTGGGAGGAGGCTAGGTCAGACTCCGAGGTAACGTCAGGTATGTTCTTGCAAGTTAGATTTATGCATCTATGCTTTAATTGTGACGCTAGTAGTAGTTTTGTTGCCGCTATTTTCTATGATGTTGCACGTTAGGGGTAGTAAGATCGATGAGCCCTTCGATGTAAGAATTGTTATTAGTAAGTCTACCAGGTTACCTAATGCCCTAGAGGATTGCACGATAGAATTGAGAGAGAGCGCTTGTCCCTGCTAGGCTGTTCAAGACAGACATAGGTAGGTAGACATGCATCTCTGGGTGAGTTGATCAGTAGTCTATGACTCAAACCCCAAGTGTTGCAAGAAGATGGATTGCTCAACCGTGCACAACCAGAGTTTGGTGATGACCTACGACAATGAAGTATGAGGAAGGCTTCGACCAGGAAAGCGGATTGCTTGATTTGGAGTCGAGTAAAGCTAGTACTAAAGTGTAGAGGGTCATTCCTAGTTGTTGCTCAGGTAGGAGAAGTGACACATCGACTGGAGCTACCCGATGAGTTAAGTGGGATTCATCTGATGTTCCATGAATCTCGTCTAAGAAAGAGCTCAACCGATGAGGATATGATCATGCTACCAGGGAACACTGAGGTGGACAAAGTATCCAACCACGAGAAGCAACTGGTGACCATTACTAATAAGAAGAAGAGAATAGGCTAAGGAGGATGATGGTTTCACTTGTACGGGTGCAGTGAAGCCTAAAGGGATCTAAGTTTAAGTGCAAGATCAAAGAAGAGGTGAGACAGTGTTACCCGTAACTGTTTGAGAAGCGACGGGCTTTGGGGACGAAACCTCTTAAGGGGGTAGACTTGTAACACCCCGAAATTTCTATTTAAATGGATGGAAAAGAAAAGTAAATAGAAATAATAGAAATTGTGCACAAGTGGAGGGGGATAAAGTGTACAAAGTACAAATCTTATTATTTTAAGAATTTAAAGGGCATGGTCGCCCATATCAAAGCAGAAAGCTGCTTTGCTCTTGGAGGAAGAAGAAGAGAGAGAGAGCCTGGTTCTAGAGAGAGAAAGAGGAAGATGAAGCTATAAAAGGTAAGTCTTATCTTATTTGAGCTCAGTTTCAGCTGGGTTTCGAGTTCTTGACCGAAGTTCTGGTTGTTTAGTGTTTGTTTTCGGGATTCAAGAGCTGAATCGAAGGTGGGTCTCAAACTTGAAGTGTGTTGCTCAAACTGCTCAAGGTGAGTTTCTAGAACCCCTCTTTTACTGATTTTTCAACTGATTTGGGGCTATTATGCATACTAAGTAAACATTTTGAAAGAAATCGTGGGTTTACAGCCTTATGTTCGAAATGATGTATGTATGTATGTATGTTATAGTGATGATTATGGGTTAGTGATGATGTTTAGCATGCTTAGATGGCCTTAGTATGTTAGATCTGTGCTTCGGTATCATTAGAATGTCAATTGGGTGATGTTGATAACATAGAAAATATTTCAGAATGTTTTGATGAACATGAACAGTGGTTCATGCGCCCAAGAGTGGGTCATGCGCCTGAACAGTGGCCCATGCGCCCAGCATGTTGGCCATGCACCTAAGTGTTGGCCATGCGCCTAGAGGTGGTCTATGCGCCTAAACAGTGGCCCATATGCCCAGCATGTTGGCCATGCGTCTAAGTGTTGGCCATGCGCCCAAGTGTTGGCCATGTGCCTAAATAGTGCCCATGCGCCCAGATTGTTTTACACTTAGAATTTTTATGCCCATGCGCCTGGAAGGTCCCATGCGCCCAATTTGGACTCGTGGTTTTCTAAGTGGTTTTAAGGGGTAAATTGGGGAGAGAAGCCTGGTTATGATGTGATGGCTTATGTTTGATGTGTGCTATGTATGCTTGATGTTTCCTGTATAGTGATTGTGTATGTTTATGTTTATGTATATGTTCCTTATTATGTATGTATGTCTTCCCTTGGCTTTGCGTTGAATGTTAATAAATGTAATAAAAGTATTATGTAACGTAAAGTGGAAGATAATGAAAAGAGGACGTAATGAATGAATGCATGCATGAATAAATGAATAAAAGAGAAAGTATAGAAAGGCTTGCAAGCACATGTATGAGGTGAGCGACTCTGTGTCGCAACAGACTCGAAAGAGGTCCTTGTCGCGTATCCCGGTACTGTGTCAGTCTTCAGACATAAGTCGGGGGTTTGTTTGTCAGGCCCCGGCACAGTATCTGTCTTTTGACATGAGTCGGGGGTATTGCATGAGACAGGATACAGATCGCGTACTCCAGTACTGTGTCAGTATCAGTCTTCAGACATGAGTCGGGGGTTTATGAGCAGGCCCCGGCATAGTATCAGTCTTCAGACATGAGTCGGGAGTATTGCATATGACGAAAGTGACGGATGATGAGATCCGTGTCGCGATCCCGGTACTGTGTCAGTTTTCAAACATAAGTCGGGGGTTTGTTTATCAGGCCCCGGCACAGTATCAATCT
The DNA here is from genome assembly GCA_025506515.1 of Flaveria trinervia. NCBI lineage: Eukaryota > Viridiplantae > Streptophyta > Magnoliopsida > Asterales > Asteraceae > Flaveria > Flaveria trinervia. Next base: position 79,041,301 of record CM046442.1, read on the forward strand.
TCGGACATGAGTCAGGAATATTGCATGAGACGAGATAATGAGGTGAGCGACTTTGTGATGCAACAGACTCGGATGGAGTTCAATCCCTGTGATTGAATCATATGGGATCTTTGTCGCGTATCCCGGTGTTGTGTCAGTCTTCGGACATGAGTCGGGGGTTTGTGAGCAGGCCCCGGCACAGTATCAGCTTTCGAGCATGAGTCGGGGATATTGCACGAGACAAGATTCAAGTAACAAAGAGTAATGAACGAAAGATAATGATGGAAAGAACGAACGTATTAAATGAACGTAAATGAATTATCGTAATAAAGTACTAAACAGTATCCTCGTCATTCGACCTCAGTAATCATGGCTGAGTGCCACGAAGAGGGTAAAGTCTGACCGGATCTAGAAAGAGAAGTGAACGATAATGTAATACGTTGAATGAACAAAGTTAATGAACGTAATGACAAAGATAATAATGATATTATCTGTATGTATGTATGATGCATGATCACGAACGATTGTAAAGTATAGTATGATTTGAGATAAAGTAATGAACGATTTTAACAAAGAAAAGTATTTTATTATTAAAACTAGAACTCACTCAGCGTCATTGACTTTTGTATGCATGATAGTTGGCAGGTATATGTTGATGCTGAGTAGTTGCAGTCATGGATGCATAAGCTACTAGGAGCATTTTGTGGCTGGCATCCGTATTTTGACATGTCATTGTATTTTGAGATGAATACGGATGTTGTAAATGATATGTTTTTAGTTATTAAAGAAAGTTTTAAATTCCGCTGCAAAATAATTGTACGTTTTAAAATGTTTTATGTGCAATGAATGACCAACTGTGAGGTGCTCGGGAACAGGGCCTTACAATTGGATTGAAACTTTCCAATTAGACATGTTTTATGCCGATAATCATTCTTCTAACATCAATTTCTTTCAATATCAACAACAAATCAATCTATTTTGTAATTTTCAATTCGAAAAAATAGTGAACTTTTCGAACACAAATTCAACAAATTATCTCGAATTTGATGAATTTAAATGCTGATTATGGTTCAAAACATGTTTCTGATGATGACACACATCTTAAATCCACAAATTTTCAATTGAGTTGTCTATCAATCACAGATTCATTGAGCTTTTGAGTTTGAAAGTTTGACAAGCCTCAAAAATCACTCAACCAACAGCTCTGATACCAATTGATAGGATCAATGAGAGCTTTGATACCATTTGATAGGATCAAATGTACCAATCTGTGATGATGTATGAACACAATTCAAAGAAATACAAACAAAGTAATCAAATCAAGCAAGATATCAATAATATTCATAGTATCATTAATATCAAGCAAAGACAATTACAAAGTAAGTAAGTAGTTAAACATCTGTTGTTCATCACTCCACTCACTACAAGTCTAAGCTATTTATAATGAAACACAAGGAACTAACAAATTACAAAACTAGTCCCTATACTATTACAAATAGTAAAAAGACACATAAAGACAACATGTTAATCTTTCTAGAGAACTAACATATCTTATAGCTACCAGGCCTGATATCATGTTTACTACATGTATTTGTGCAAGATATCAAGCCAACCCTAAGATGTCTCACCTTATCACTGTCAAAAGGATTCTAAGATACCTTAAAGGTGCTTCAACACTTGGTATGGTATCCTAAGAATTCTTACTTCAATTTGTATGCTTATATAGATAGTGATTATAGTGTTTGCAACATGACTGCAAAGTCTACATCTGGGGGATGTCAGTTTCTTGGTGGAAGGGTTGTCTCATAGCAATGCAAGAAACAATCTTGTGTCTCTACATCAACTACTAAAGCTGAATACATTGCTGCTGCAAGCTGCTGTGCTCAAGTGCTATGGATTCAGAATCAGATGCTTGACTATGGATTAAACTTCAAGGAGACTCCCATTCACATAGACAACAACAGTGCTATCTCTATCATAAAAAAATTGTGCAGCACTCAAGGACCAAACACATCAATATCAGGTATCATTTAATTAGAGATAATTTTGAAAAGGGATTAATTAAACTAGTCAAAGTCCACACAAATGAACAATATGCTTATCTGTTTACAAAAGGTTTTGATGAACAGAGATTTAAATATCTTATATCAGCTAATGGGATGATAAACTTTGAGTAGGTTTTTATTAAAACTAGTTATTATTATTTCTTAAAATCTATGTGTCCTAAGTTGTCTAGTTCTTTACTTTCACAAGCTCTTGTTTTCTTTGGATGAAAATCTTTTTGAAGACTTTCTTTAGATTTTTGAAAATTTCTAATCCTTCGGAAGATATGCTTTTATCTTCAGAAGAAAATCATGACTTCAAAACAAATAACTTTCTAAGAAATTTACCTTCGGAAGAAATTTCTGAAATATCTTTCGAAGCTTAATACTTGTCTCAAACACTTATATGCTTTCAAGAACCATTTTCTTCCAAAGCAAAATTAACTCTCGGAAGCTCTGTTCCTTTGAACAAAGCATTCAAGTTTTAGTTTTTCTTCTGAAGCAAATTTTTCACAACTCTTAGGAAAATCTTCTGAAGTCATTTTAGCTTCGGAAGCTTTTTCACTAAAAACTTCCGAAGATAATTTACCTTCGGAAGCTTTTTGGCTTCCAAGAAAACTACTTTTTGAGCAAAAGTAAACTACTTTTTCAGAGGGGGACCGATATCTAGATTTTAGAGTTTATCCTCTTTTATTAAACTTTATCTGAAATCCTTTTCACATATAAATCCAACGGTTTCCCCCTCTTTCTATCATGTCCTTCTTCCTCTAGACCTAAAACCCCAAATTTCTCTCTGAAATTACTTTCTTTCTTTCTTCATCATTAAGCTTCCTCAAACATGGCCAACCTTAACCACAAGAATGATCCAAACTTCTCCATGCAGTTACACAGGCAACACAACCAAGTTGCTCTCTTACACTCTGAGAAAGATCCTCATTTCTTAGAGGTTTGCCGATTCTTAACTATATCCAACTACTTCACCTCCCTAACCATTGATCCTACTCTTTATGAGGATCAACTGCTAGAATTTTGGAAGACCTGACAAGAGGTTCTCATGGATAGGGAGAAGGCACTGACTGCCACAGTGCAGCGGAGAACAATCTTCATCACTCCGGCCATCATCAACATGCATCTTCAGTTGGATAATGAAGAAGGTGAGGTGTTCTTTCCTAAACAGCAGTTAACCAATCCTTCACATAGATGGGCTATGAGGGAGACTTCTCTGTCAAGACCTTCAGGAAAGGAAAGGTCTCATCGCAATAGAAATTCCTACTCCGTGTGGTTATCCACAGCTTATCAAACAAGCATGGTGGATGGGACCAGATTCCTAACCAAATCAAATTCTCTCTTGATACGTTGAGGATCTTTCCTTCATTGTTCATGGGATGGTTCAAGGAGTCATGTTTAGGTATTCTCAATCTATTTATACAAATCTCCTTGCAAACTTGGACTCCTTATAGTACTATATGTTCCTAGATATGTTCAACACATTCTTAACTATGAACTTGGCTCACAGTTAAGGGGAACATGTAATACTCTTAAATTGGGACAGATGAAGCCCAACATCTTTAAAATACTATGAAAGCCCACTGTTGGCTTCTCTGGGGTAGAAACAGCCATTGTCCCAAAAATGTTAGAGCTCATTGCTCAAGGTGACAACCTAGTAGCACCAACTAGTGTTGGACCCACACCTTCTACATCCCAACCACCTCAATAGCCACAAATCACCCTCACCTACCAAAGAAAACACAAACGAACCCCTACAAAGACTATTTAGTCTGTGCAGGTCCCTATATACTCACCCACATAGGAAGAAGTGGACACTAGAGCTCCCACTTCTCCTGAGGAGCATACCACTCCCATTCATTCAGTGATCAGTGCTAAGGTTCCTCATGCTCAGCCTGATGAGCTCATAAGCCCAAATTCCTTAAGCCATCACTTTGAGTCTCAATACTTAAGTGATCAACCTTCAGGGAATAGTTACCATCCCTAGCCTTTAGACTTAAACCAAACAATCCCCAACCTTGACTTTTATGTTGATAAAGATTTCAGTTTCAGTGAGTACCATGAGCCTCTCTTCTTTTCCCCTACTCAAAGAGAGATGGGTGCTCCTGAGTCTCCTACTTCTATTCCATATTAGACACCTAGTATTGAGGTGGACACTTCTGAACCTGTTCAAGATGTCCATATGGAAGAAGCTCTCACTTTTGCAAGTGATTCCATCATTAAGACCTCAACCATGGCAACTCAGTCCACTGACACCTCAACTGAGACTGCCAGTGAGCAGAGGAAATCCAGTAACCAAGAACTTGAAGTGGTGATGAGAGCGAGGACTCTACTCCGATCATCTCATCCCCTAATGATTCTTCTGATGAAGATGAGGGGGATTTAAGACTAAAGGTGCAAAAACTGTCTAAAACATGCACCTATTTAGTCTCCAAGGTTAGTCATCTTGAATCTCAAGTGACTACCTTGCAAAATAAGGTCAATGATCAAAAACTTGAGATTTCTTATCGTAAGGAAAAACTAGATGGGAGACCTGTTAGGATCAGTGATCTAAGTTTGATTGATTAGAGTAGATTGCAGCAGAATTCGATCAATGAATTAAACAATTTTGCAAGAACACAATTGATATTCAATGGAATAGTTCATGGTTATAGAAAAAGAGAGAATTCTGCAAAAGGAATATTTCATTCAAATACTTTCGTGGTGGCTTTGTAGGGATTTAACAAGATTATCAAAGTCCATATAAGCTAATTTATAGGAAAAACGCAACGGTTAAGAGTTTAAAATCTTGTTAATGTATAGATATCAAACCCATTTGTAAGCTAAACCCAAACCATGGATCCATATACGAAATGCATACAAACAACCATAAGATTTTAAGAATCTACTTTCTACCTGTTAGAAAACGAGCTATAAGGGCTGAGAATGATGAACTTTGTAGCTTATTTTCAACAAAGAAGACCTCAAGTAAGTGATACCCAAGCCACCAACAAACCCCTTGAAATGCTAGGTTTTCGACACCAATTTCCAGCAACTTCAACCTTTGTAGTTGCTGAAATGTTCTTCTCTTGTTCCAGCTCCAAAAACGTTTTTAGAGAGAGTTTTTGAGAGGAGATTTCAGCCTTTGCATGCAAGACAGAGAGGGTGCAAGATTGGATAGTGTGTTTATTAAGTCTTGCACAACTCAAGACAAAAGGGTGGGACATTTAAGGCCCCTTGGGCGGCCGAAAACATAAATGGATTTTAAAATCCATTTACCTCCCTTTTTATAAAAAACACACTTAATCTTATATTTATAAAGTTGAAACCAATTTTAACTTAATAAACTTAGCACTCTTTTATTTTTATTATTTAACAAACTTAAATAATGAAACAAAAATACTCATGAACAATTATCCATATAATGATGTTCATCTACAAAAGCGATGTATTTAGAAAACCCATTTTCTTAAATTGATGTCAATACTTATTTTATGATCTTATCAACGAATAAATTTTATAGGTGTTTGTTTAGCTTGTTATTGGGTATGACCCGACTTGGATCATATCACACTAGCCACATCAACTTAATATGTATCTTGGGCAGATCAAGTCCTTCAATCTCCCACTTGCACAAGATTCATAGAAGGTTGATGTAAGCAACAAATATCGCCTAGCAACGGTTTGTTACTCCTATGTATATGATTAAGTGCCATTCAATAACATCATCCTCTTCAAGTACCTTACTTGAAATGTTTTAGGTGAATCAATCATCTATCCTTTGTTGAGATGTCATGTGAATCCTAGAGACACATAATGGTCATTCTCCGATGATTTAACTTTAATAGGTCTTAGACATCCAACTCTCATGAATAAGAGAAACAAATCCCATCTTGACTACATACGTCTCTCATAATCACCTTATATCATACCTGAACCTAGCCTTATGTACTGCCAATCTTTCAGAACAGCAAAGAACTAAGTCAAAGCACAATACTTGGTGAATATCAAGACCCAATATATATCTCAGGTCTGAGGATACAATGATATTCGCCTTTACTCAATATCTCTATGACTAATCACAAAGATTCTATGCAGAAATAATTGAGAGCGGGTCGGTCCAATATCTATATCCCATAGATATCAATGAACCTTGGTAGCAACTTTTGCTTTACATTCATACCTTATGAATATCAACCAATCCAAGTTCATTATAGTCTTACATTCATAGTTGTTCCTACAAGTATGATCGACTACAGACATTTAAAATAACTTATTTATTTACGGATTTAAACATGCTAAAAGGAAGAACAAATGAAATTTATAACCAGATAATAAGGTCAAATAACATAGTTCCAATATCTAAATACAAAATTTGATCAAGTCCAATCACTAGAATATCGAAGTCCTAGGGCACAAGTATGACTTTCATGCTTTGACCTATCTAGGAGCTTCGTGAATGGATCCGCAACGTTTTGATCGGTGTGAACTTTGCGAATACATATCTTTCCCTTTTCAACTTCATCCCTTATGTAGTTGAATCTTCGTTCAATGTGCCGAGTCTTTTGATGAGCACGAGGTTCCTTGATTTGAGCAATTGCACCCTCGTTGTCACAAAAGATCTCTAGGGGGTCTTGAATGGTAGCAACTACCCCTAGATCAGCAATGAACTTCCTAAGCCACGCAGCTTCTTGAGCTGCCAATGAAGCGACGATGTATTCTGATTCCGTTGTAGATAGTGCCACTACATCTTGCTTTGAGCTCTTCCAAGAGACTGCTCCTCCATTCATAATGAAGACATATCCCGACTGTGATCGAGAATCATCTCGATCAGTTTGGAAACTCGCATCCGTGTAACCTTTACAACAAGCTCCTCCTCACCAGATCCATATATAAGAACATATCCTTAGTGTTCCTAAGGTATTTCAAAATACTCTTAACAGCCATCCAATGACTATTACCAGGATTCTGTTGATATCTACTTGTCATGCTTAGAGCACATGACACGTCCGGCCTAGTACATATCATTGCATACATGATGGATCCTATAGCAGATGCATATGGGACTCCATTCATTCTTTCTTGTTTCAACCTTTGAACTAGGGCATTGAGATGAGCTCAATATAGTCCCTTTCTGAATAAGTACTAACCCCTTTAGAATTCTCCATCTTGAACCTCTTCAAGATCTTTTCGATGTATGCACTTTGGTTTAAACCTACTACCGCCTTGATCTATCTCTATAGATCTTATTCCCAAAATATAGGTGGCTTCACCAAGATCCTTAATGGAAAAACAGCTTCAAGCCAGGTTTTTACACCTTCCAAGGTTGGAATGTCGTTTCCAAAAAGTAGAATGTCATCGACATATAATACAAGGAAAGTAATAATGCCCACTAGCTTTCTTATACACACAAGCTTCATCAGTGTTTTTGATGAAGCCAATTTCTTTACTTCATCATCAAAACGGTGATTCCAACTTCTTGACGCTTGTTTCAATCCATAGATTGATTTCTTTAACTTGCATACCTTGTTAGGATGTTTTGGATCGACAAAACCTTCAGGCTGTTCCATATGGACATCTTCCTCAAGATATCCATTAAGGAAAGCAGTTTTGACATCCATTTGCCAAATCTCATAGTCATAATATGCGGCTATGGCAAATAATATCCTAATAGACTTTAGCATTGCCACAGGGGAGAAAGTTTCATCATAATCAATCCCTTGAGTTTGAGTGAAACCTTTCGCTACGAGTCTAGCTTTATACGTATCTAAGTTTCCATGCAATATCGGTTTTCTTCTTGAAAACCCACTTACTTCCAAATATCTTGGACTTAAGAGGTGTGTAACCAATTCCCAAACTTGGTTATCATACATGGATTGCATCTCACGTTCATGGCTTCTGCATTTGTCAAAACAGGTTTTGACATTGCATCATGGTATGTGGTTGGTTCATCCGAATCTACCACATAGCATCCATCCATGAAAAATCCATATCTCTCAGGAGGAAACTAATTCTACCAGATCTACGAACGTTTTGTGTATCTTGATCATCCATATGATCATTCTCAACATCCTCATGTTGATTGCTAGTATCAACCAATTGTGTATCATTTGTGAATCTTGAACCTCTTCAAGTTCCACTGCTCTTCCACTAGTTTCTTCCGAAAAAACTTAGTTTCCAAGAACTCTGCTTTTCGAGCAATAAACACTTTCTGCTCTGTTGGATCATAGAATAATATCCAATACAATCTCTAGATATCCAATGAAAACACACTTTATGGATCGGGCTTTCAGTTGTGTTTTGAGTGTATTGCTTAGGATAAGCATCACACCCCAAACTTTTAAATATGATAATGATAGAACCCTTCCATGCCACACTTCGAAAGGTGTCCTTTCAACTTTCTTGGTTGGGGTCATATTTAAATACCGGCCGCGGAGAGCAATGCGAAACCCCAAAATAATAGAGGCATGTGCTTCTAGCCATCATAGATCGAACCATATCCAATAGAGTCTGATTCCTCCTCTCAGACACACCATTATGTTGTGGTGTTCCAGGTGGAGTAATTGTGAGATAATCCCACAACTTCTAAGATATTCTTGAAATTCACTACTAAGGTATTCACCTCCTCTATGTGTTCGAAGAATCTTGACCGTTTTGTTGAGTTGATTTTCTACTTCATTCTTGAAGATTTTGAACATTCAAAAGATTCATGTTTGTGTCTTAACAAGTACACATACCATATCGACTATAGTCATCGGTAAAGGTAATGAAGTATCTTTCACCATTCCTAGTTGTTGGTTTAAAAGGTCCACATACATCCGAATGTATGATCTTAATAAATCTTTTGCCCTTTCATTAGTCCCACTAAAAGGGGCCTTTGTCATTTTACCTTGTAAACAAGACTCGCATACATCAACGAATCATTTTCATTGGTTTTCAAAAGACCATTCTTTTGAAGTTTTTGCATACGATTGTTTATGTGACCAAGGCGACAATGCCAAAGATAGGAATCACTCAAATTAAGTTTGAGCCTCTTGGTGGTTGCTTGGTACATAGAGCTATCATATGTTGTGTTATTATGACCCATTCATAAATACCATTACAAGGTATAGCTTAAAATAAAACACATGATTTAAAGAAACATGAATATCATTGTCAACAAACTTGAAATCATAATCATATTGTCTTAAACGGGAAACAGAAATAATGTTCCTAGTCAAGCTAGGAGCATACAATACATTCTTAAAATGACTTCCAACCACTTGGAAGCTTCAAAATGTAGTCCTTGGGCTTCCACGTGAACCTTTTCACCATTGCCATAAAGAGACTAATTCCCCTTTGCATAATGTTCACTTCTTTTGAACCCCTGCAACAAATTGCAAATATGAGTTCCACATCGGTATCCATACCCATGTGTTAGAAGAAATAACATTTAACTCAACATGTATCATAAAGATTAGCACATGAGGTTTGCCTCACGTCCTTCTTCGATCTCAACGCTTTGAGATAGACCGGACAATTGCGTTTCCAATGGCCTACCTCACCACACTCAAAACACGGGTGTCATGAGCAACCTTTTGCTTCTTTTCTTTCGGTTTGGGCAGTTCTACACTTGCTTTACCCTTACCCTTTCCCTTGACGTGTCCCTTCCCTTTGGCAACATTTGCCCTAGGGTCAGGGAGGTGCCTCTTCCTACTACCACCTTCATTGATCATAAGGACCGGTAGAACCTTTCTACCCATGCCAGCCTCGGCTGTTTTGAGCATTGAATGAAGCTCACCAATGCTCTTATCCCATCCATTCATGTTATAGTTATAACGAAGCTATCAACTTCTTGGATAGGGAGTTGAGGATCAAATCCGTTGCCAACTCGTTGGACACACGACAGTTAAGCCTTTCAAGGCGATCAATGTGGCTCTTCATCTTAAGAACGTAAGATGATACCGATTGGGTCTTGTCCATTCGACATGCATGAAGTGCTCGAACCGTTTCGAAGCGCTCCACCCTTGATTGTTGTTGGAACATTTCCTTCAATTGGGTGATCATGTCATAGGCATTGTGGTTCTCAAAGTCCTTTTGCAAATCGGGTATCATACTCGCTAGCATGAGACATGAGACTTGCACAGAGTCTTCGGTGTACTTAACCCACTCGGCAAAGGCCTCAACGTCATTTCATCGAGTTGATCAGGAATGGGATCATCTAACACATAGGACTTCTTTTCTGTTTGAGAACGATTCTCAAGTTTCGGTACCAATCCATGAAGTTCCCATGGTTTAGACGTTCCTTTTCAAGGATGGTTCTTAGTGATAGGTTATGGACGGTCGGGATTGCGTTGTTGTTGTTGCCATCTACAATATAACAAAGTTCAATTTTAGTATTTTTAATATCAAAGTATTTAATTATTAATACCCTTTTATGTCTCATAGACAATTAATAATTGAAATCTAGAATCCAACGTTACATTTAAATATCGGTTAGGTGACCTTTATCCCTTTATTTAAATCAACAAGGTAGCAACGTTTGACAATTGTAACCTATTACAATTTCTAGTGTATGGGATCGGTTTAAACATCTCATGTTTTGTTTGGCATGCTTATCCCATCAACACCGTTTGTACGTCATGCTTCGATGATCCTAATGCATGATTTCCAAATCAAGTCGTCCTACTTAGACACACGTGTGACTTTACAATATAAGTGGTTAGGTGACCTTTATCCCACAAATATGGTAATTTCACCTCAACTTCATAAGTTTCTATATTTATGGTTAGGTGACCTTTATCCATAAATAAGTTACAAGTGAATTGAGTGTTGCTTAAAAGGATGGTGTTAAACTTGTTTGAAAAGGAATTTTGAGTTTTACAAAATTGTAGTTTGGAAAACTATTTTCATACCTTGCATTTGCATGCATTCAAATGCATGGTAGTTTGTTTGAAAACTTATTTCAAAATTCCTTTTAATAGCCCATTTAATTATGAAATCAATAACCTTTGGTAAGACCCATTTATTACTTATTGATTTCTAAGGAACCATTTTATGCGAGTTGTTGATTTCGTGTTGTTAACTATCCAATTCCATAATAAGATAAGATGAACATAAATCAACCATACATGCATAATAAAACAACCACAAGTTCATAACCATAGCCAATGGGTTTGGCAACACTTGTTGGCCAAAACAAGTGTGCCAAGAGGGTCAATGATAGAACATAAACATGACACAAGGCATTGAGATGATGTGTACTCCCACTTGATCCCGCATCCTAATGCATCAAGTGTCCATTTGTGTTGTCATCGTTTGCTTATTTGGGCTTTCTTTTGGGCTCCAACTTCAGCTCCTAGCTTTCTTGGACCTTCATGCTATGGGGTTTGGTTATTGGGCTTAAAACCAATCTTGGGCTATGAGGCCCATTTGGGCCTAAAATGGCCCAAACCAAAGAAACCAAGTCTTGTTGAACTTCTTTTACAAAAATATCCTAATACATTTTACTAGTAAAAGAAATACAACTAATCTACCTATTATTACAAACCAACATAAATAATAAATAGATTACAAACCCAAATAAATAAATATTACAACCCAATTGAATAATCAAACAATATCACAACACAAAACACATCCAATCCAAACACAAGGTATTGGCTAGGTTGTGAACATCTAAAGACACATCTACATATGCAAGTATTATAAGTTAAAATGGTTCCCCTTTTGAGCCCAAAAGTTTTCGGCCAAGGTTAAACAAACCGTAAACTTTCGATTTTGTCCAAGCAAAACAATCAATCAACCAAGAGACAAGGCTTTCTAAGATTACATATGCATGTAAAGTATTCTTAAAAGAAAAAAAAGGGGAACCAACAGCCCTAAAGCCACGGCCATATGGTGAAACACACCATGAAACCGTGAAAGGAAGATCTATACATGTATGCATTCGTATAAGTGGCTCTTGATGCCATTGTAGGGATTTAACAAGATTATCAAAGTCCATATAAGCTAATTTATAGGAAAAACACAGCGGATTAAGAGTTTAAAATCTTGTTAGTGTATAGATATCAAACCCATTTGTTAAGCTAAACCCAAACCATTGATCCATATACGAAATGCATACAAACAACCATAAGATGTTAAGAAGCTACCTTTCTAACTATTAGAAAACGAGCTATAAGGGCTGAGAATGATGAACTTTGTAGCTTAATCTTCAACCAAGAAGACCTCAAGTAAGTGATACCCCAAGCCACCAACAAACCCCTTGAAATGCTAGGTTTTCGACACCAATTTCCAGCAACTTCAAACCTTTGTAGTTGCTCAATGTTCTTCTCTTGTTCCAGCTCCAAAAATGTTTTTGAGAGAGTTTAGAGAGGAATTTTTGGCCTTTGCATGCAAGAGAGAGAGGGTGCAAGATTGGATTGTGTGTTTATTAAGTCTTTCACAACTCAAGAGAAAGAGGTGGGACTTTTAAGGCCCCTTGGACGGCCGAAAAACTATAATAGATTTTAAAATCCATTTTACCTCCCTTTTATAATAAACACACTTAATCTTATATTTTATAAAGTTGAAACCAATTTTAACTTAATAAACTTAGCACTCTTTTATTGTTATTATTTAACAAACTTAAATAATGAAACAAATAATAACTCATGAACAATTATCCATATAATGATGTTCATCTACAAAAGCGATGTATTTAGAAAACCCGTTTTCTTTAAATTGATGTCAATATTTATTTTATGATCTTATCAATGAATAAATATTTATAGGTGTTGTTTAGCTTGTTATTGGGTATGACCCGACTTGGATCATATCACACTAGCCACATCAACTTAATATGTATCTGGGCAGATCAAGTCTTTCAAAGATTTCCTTAGAATCACATTATTCACATGAGAATGCGAATAGTTGAGAGATAAAACACGAATCAAGCATTTCATTCTGAACATTACAACAGCTTTACCTGAAGAACAGCAGATTAGTGAAACAGATATGTTTGTTTATTGTTTTGATGTGGTAAATTTTAATGCTATGGAGGAGGGAAAAGTTTGTTGAGAGTGAGTTTTTCTAGGTCTGAAAAGTGAGCTGAAAGCGAGATAAGATTTGAGAAGTAGACCGCATCATTTATACACTCAGATGTTGGACCAAAAGAACCAATGAGCCAAGATCAGAAAACCTCTAAGTCCCACATGGTATCACAACAACTGCTGAAAGCCTCATCAGTAGTTTGACAAGTACTGAAGACCTTAACAGCTGAAGAACCAAGTGCTGAAGTACAACAGCTGAAGAACACAAGTGCTGAAGCTGAAAGACCAAAGTACTGAAGTACAACAGCTGAGGAGTTCACAAGTGCTGAAGATCAACAACTGATGTACAAGGTCTGAAGACAAAGACTGAAGACATCAGCTGATGATATCTACTGAAGTCATCAGCTGATGAAACGCCTGAAGGTCAAAGTCTGAAGATCAAGTACTGAAGCCTCAGTAGTTTGTCACAACTGCTGAAGAGTACTTCTTCAGTAGTTGTGATATTAGTAGTTTTATATTTTTATGTTTCAGTAGTTTTGTAAAACGACTGAAGAGCTTGTTCTTCAGTCGTTGTAGTTTCAGTAGTTTTATATTTTGTACTTAACATGCTGATATGTTCTCAGTAGTTGTGAACATTTCAGTAGTTTGTTAAGAATTAGTTTTTTGTATTGGATCTGCCAGTTGTCACTTTCCGTGATAACAGCAGTGATTGTTGCACTCTATATAAGGAGTGACAACCTATTGTAATATGTGACGAATGAGTGAATGAATGGAATGAAGGATTGATTTGATTAGAATATTCTACATCTATAAACATTCCTAGAAATCAGAAATACATATTCTCTCCCTATAACCGTATGCGATCTTAATGCTTACAAGTATCGATTGCTTGCTACAATTTGTCTAATTCTAGTTTGTATTCCGCTGCTTTATATTCTGATACATCAAACTTGTGATCACTGATCCTGTCAAATGGTATCAGAGCAGGTCAATCATTGATCGATCTAATAATTGATCATTGAAACTGCTATTCAAGATCTAAGTTTGATTGAATTAGCTTTTGTTTAAATAAAAAACTTATCTAGCTAGAGGAGTTTAGAAGATTAGTATATTCATTCCCTTGTTAGAGATTGAATTTTCTGTATTTCTGCTCATTCATCCTGAGATCTTTTCTTGGTTCTCATTGAGTTTGTTGTGGTTTGTCTAAAACTTTTAAAAAGCTTGAACTAAATTGTTTTTGAACTGAAAATGACTACTCCCTCCAATGATCCTCACAATACTGGTTCCTCAACCAAGCCACCTATGCTGGTTAGGAATGAGTATAACATATGGCAAAGACGTATGCTCCATCACCTGTCTGTTAACAGCGCAGGGTGTGGACATCAGTGGTACATGGTCCACACAGCCTATGGTGAATAACCCGGAAACCAATCAAATGGTTCCGAAGAGGAGGGAGCAATACTCAGATGAGGATAAGAAGTTGCTTGAGATTGATGCAAAGCCCATGGAATTCTGGCCATGGCATTGCCCAATGAAATCTATTCTGGGCTAATGCATCATGAAACTGCCCATGACCTCTGGATTGCTTTGAAAGAACAATTTGGAGGAACAGATGAGGTCTTGGCAAATAATAGAGAAATTCTTGCCCAACAATATGAGACATTCTCTCATAGAAAGGGTGAGACACTGACTCAACAATATGAGTGGTTTTCTTGTTTGATCTCTGAACTAAAAATGGTCAAACTTGAATACACCAATATTCAGATGAATAACAGATTTCTCAGATCACTGCCTGAGAGATGGGACACATATACTATTGTCCTACGCTCCAGTGCAAGTTTGGACAAACTATCTCTCACCCAACTCCATGGGAAATTGCTCACTTTTGAGAGAGAGATAGAACAGAAGAGAAAGCTGTCTTCATCTGGAAAGCTCACTGAAGACTTTGTACAAGGCAACACTGCCTTGGTGGGTCATGAGTCAGAATATGCTTCATCTGAATGCCAGTATGATGAGCATATTAATTTCTCTTCAAGCACTTCTGATGTTCTGCATTTGTAAGTGTTGATGGTCAGTTACTGGGTGATAATGACAATCTATGTTTCATTATGGATGATCTCAAGGGGATTGCTGATGATGACTTAGAAGAGATGGATATTTTGAGCCAAATGGCCTTGATAAATATCAGATCTCAGAAGTTCTACAAAAGAACTGGAAGAAAATTCCCAGGACTCTCTGGCAAAACCAAAGTTGGTTTTGACAAGAGCAAGTTGAGGTGTCACAAATGCCAACGGCTTGGACACTTTGCAAGAGAGTGTAGATCAACTGGATCTAACTCTACTGCACCCTTTGTGACTTTTCCTGGCAATAGTCAACAACACAGAGGGCAACATCCTGTCATCTCTAGTCATCATCCTCACAACAATCTCCGGCATATTTTGTTCCTCAGGGTCAAATGCCATATCAGTACCCTTGTTATTACATGCCACAGTCAAATCAAGTTCAAGTTCCTATGACACCACAACCTCATGCATTACCAGAACCTCAGCCTCCCCTATCTCATCAACAACCTCAATCTCAACAACACAGCTTCTTCACCCCAGGAGTTGTTGACTGGAGCAGTTTACCAGATGACTTGTCTGGTCATGATCAACTGTTCTCAGGTGCTGGTCAACATGGTGGTGACAGTCCCTTTGGGAATCTAGCTCTTATGGCTTTGGAATCTGCTGATACTTCATCTTCCAATGCCTCTACACCTCAGGTATCACAGGTATCCTCTTAGGCAAAAGCCAAATTATGTTTTGAACCATGCATAGTAGCATTTGCTTCCATTAGAGAAGCAAATGTAGCTTTAATTAATAAGAACATTGAGCTAGAACAAATAATTTCCAAAAACAAAGCTGAGTTTGAGTTTGTGCTCAAAGATAAAAATGATGAGGTTTATAAACTAAATTGCCAAATAACTGATGATAAGGCTAGAGAAGATGTACTTCTAGAAAAGTACAAAGATCTCAAAGAAACCCTTGCAGTTACCCAGGTCGAGTGTGATAGATGGGTACAATCATGCAAAGGTTTTGAAATGCTTCTTAGTAAGCAATCTGCTTCAAATGTGAAGTTTGGAATTGGCTACAATCACACTGCTCCACCTACAGATTTTACCCCAAGAGCAGAGGTAGAATCTGATGGTGAGAGTGATAACCAATCCATCACATCATGTGATCTACCTTCTGATACAGCACAATCAGAAGTAGCAGTTAGCATCAAGCCCTCTTTGAACCTATCAGCTGATGTTGATGGTCCAAATGCTGACATTCACATGATCAATAGGTTGATTAACTCAGGAGTTAATCCTGAAGGTCCTGAAAGGACTGGAGAGCAGGATTTAACACCTGAAGTTCAAACTTCAACTGCTGTCAGTACTGAAGAGAAGAAAAGCAGTGAGTAGAAAGAGTTTGAAGACTACTAAAGAGGTAGTCAAGAAAGCAACCAATGCTTCCAAAGCATTGAAGAACAAGTCTTCTGTTGCTTCACCATCTTTAGTTGATGATCAACCTAAGATGAAGAAGAAACCATGTGAAGTATGTGGTTTGTTCAATCATCTTACAGATGATTGTTGGTACAAAAGAGGTTCCAAACTCAAACAAAAAGAAGAAATTAATGAGAAAATGGTAAAAATGAAAACTGAGTTTGAGACCACATTTGTATCAGCAACATCAAATCCTGTAACCCTTAAGTGCTTAAAGAAATCCAAAAAGGAAGGAGTTAAACAGGTGACAGCTGAGGGTGCTCAAAAGAAGAAGGTGCAACATAGGACCTTATCTAACTCCACTAGCAATGTGTCTGATGAGCTGCAAGCTTTATCACAAAATCAGACACAGCTGGTGATGATGGTACAACATCTGTTGGGTAGAGTTAACCAACTAGATTCTCCTATGTTGAAACCACAGAAAAGGAGGTCTAAGCCAAAGGACTCCTCTTCTACACCATCTTCTTCTTCTCAGGCTGTTGTTACAAATAAACATGTTAGTTTACCATCTATTGATGAGACCAGGCCCAAAACAAAAAGGTTTGGGTCTCTAAAACTAACTGATTGTTTATTATTGCAGGGTCTTCAACATGCCAAGTAGCATCTGGTATGTAGACAGTGGGGGATCTATGCACATGACTGGGAACATCTCTCTTCTCATGACTACTCTCAAGGAAAGAAGGGATTTGTCTCTTTTGGCAATGATGCTAGGGTTACATCATCGGTAAGGGCTTTGTCTCCAATGGAGAAATCAAATTTGATGATGTTAATCATGTGGAAAATCTCAAGTACAACCTCTTGAGTGTCAGTCAAATGTGTGATAAAGGCCATGTTGCCCTTTTCACAAGTCAAAACTGTAGGATTCTGTCATCCAAAGTTTTGCACTTGATTGACAAGGTGTTGGATGATCACACTCTCCTGAAAGCCAACAGGACAGAAGAGTGTATGCCTTAGATCTCTCTAAGAAGATAGATCTCAAAGGCAATCCTTGCCTATTTTCCAAAGCCTCTTCTCAAGAATCTAAACTGTGGCACAGGAGGCTCGGTCATGTTAATCTCAAAAACATGAATCAGCTTAGCCACAATAGTTTAGTCAGAGGCTTACCAAAAAGGAGTTCCACTGTGATGAAACCTGCACTGCTTGTTTAAAAGCAAAACAGCACAAAGTCTCATTCCCTCCTATTGAAGTGTCCAAGTCCACTGCCTGCTTGCAATTACTGCATATGGATCTATTTGGTCCTGTGAGAGTAATGAGCATGGCAAAGAAGAAATACTGTCTGGTAATTGTGGATGATTACTCCAGATTTGTATGGACTTTCTTTCTACATTCAAAGGATGAGGCTGCTCAGAAGATTATCCACTTTGTGCTGTACATTGAGAAGTAGTATTCCCTTCCAGTCAAGTGTATTAGGAGTGATAATGGAACTGAGTTCAGAAATCATACACTTGATGACTTCTATCTTTCAAAGGGAATCAAAAGGCAGTTCAGCATTCCAAGGACTCAGGTTTGCCATTGACCTTTTGGGCCGAAGCTGTCAACACAGCTTGTTATGTGCAAAATAGAGTTTTAGTAAATCAGAAGTTGATGAAGACTCCATATGAAGTTCTCCATCATTTGGCTCCTCTGATTTCATTTTTCAAAGCATTTGGGTGTCCCTGTTTTATTCTCAACACAAAGGATCAACTCCACAAATTTGATCCTAAGGTGGATGCAGGATACTTTGTTGGTTATTCATCTACTTGCAAGGCATACAGAGTCTTCAACTGCAGAACAAAGATGGTTGAAGAAACTCTACATGTTAAGTTTAATGAATCTCCAAAGGACAAGATTCCACAAAGTCCTGTGGAGTTATTTGATTTGGACATACTGCAATATGTTCCTTATCAAACTCCTGCTGTTGCTCCTGTCAACAGTTCACCACCTGGTGGTACTGCTGATGATGATGATGATTGCAGTACTCACCTCTTCAGGTTTAGTGATCAGCTGCCTGACTCAGCTAGACCTGATGTTCCTGTAGCGCCAGTAGCACCATCCACAACAAATGCTGATGAGATTTCTTCGAATTCAACTTCCTTTGAATTACCATCCACTGATTGGTTTCAAGGAAATGATACACCATCACCATCTGTTGCTGCTGAACCGGCTACAAACACTTGCACAGATCTCATTGTGTATCAAGATCTGAAGAATCACCCTATGTCTCAAATCATTGGTGATATCACTGCTGGAGTATCAACAAGAAGTCAATTGTCAAATTTCTGCTTCTATGCTCTCTTCATCAGTCAGCAAGAGCCAAAGAATTATCACATTGCTTTAAAGGACAATGGATGGGTTCATGCCATGCAGCTTGAGCTTCTTCAGTTCAAGAAACAGCAAGTGTGGGAACTGGTTCCTCTACCTCCAGGTAAGTGTGCAATAGGCACTAAATGGGTGTTTAGGAACAAAACTGATGAAAATGGGCTTATTGTTAAGAACAAGGCCAGACTGGTTGTTCAGGGGTTTGCACAAGAAGAAGGTATTGATTATGATGAAACCTTTGCCCCTGTAGCCAGACTGGAAGCAATTCGATTGTTTTTAGCTTATGCTGCTATCAAAACCTTAAAGTTTTCAAATGGATGTCAAAAGTGCATTTTTGTATGGAAAAGTAAAGAAGAGGTTTATGTATGTCAACCTCCAGGCTTTGAGGACAATAAACATCCTAATTGGGTGTATAAGCTTGATAAAGCTCTTTATGGGTTAAAACAAGCTCCCAGAGCCTGGTATGAGACATTATCAAACTTTCTTCTGGAAAACAATTTCACTAGAGGCTCCATAGACAAGACTTTATTCATTAAGAAAGCTGGGCAGCATAATCTACTTGTTCAAATTTATGTAGATGATTATCATTTTTGCATCCTCTGATCCAAAGTTGTGTGATGCCTTTACAAAGTTGATGCAACAGAAGTTTGAAATGAGTGCCATGGGAGAATTACAGTTCTTTCTGGGGTTGCAAATCAAACAAAAGGCTGATGGAATTTTTATTCATCAGTCCAAATATACAAAAGATCTTTTGCAAAAGTTTGATTTACAAAACTGTAAGCCCTGTTCTACTCCCATGAGCAGCACCACACAACTGGACTCAGATCAGAAAGGTAAAGTGGTTGATGAAACACTTTACAGATGTATGATTGGGTCCTTGATGTATTTAACAGCTTCTAGACCAGATATTATGTTTGCTACATGTGTTTGTGCTAGATTTCAGGCTGCACCTAAAGAGTCTCATCTTATTGCAGTCAAGAGGATCTTTAGATATCTGCAAGGCACTCCATCTCTAGGTTTATGGTATTCTACCGGACATTCTGGTAAATTAGTTGCTTTTTCTGACAGTGACTATGCAGGGTGTAAGTTGACCAGGAAATCAACTTCTGGTGGATGTCAATTCCTAGGCAACTGCTTGATTTCTTGGCAGAGCAAGAAACAGACCTCAGTTGCTACATCCACTGCTGAAGCAGAGTACATTGCTGCTGCAAGCTGTACATCTCAGGTACTCTGGCTTCAAAACCAACTTTTGGATTATGGCATTACAGAGAATAAGACTCCATTGTTAATGGATAGTGCTTCAGCTCTTTGCATTGTCAAAAATCCAGTCCAGCACTCTAGGACCAAACATATAGAGATCAGACATCATTTATAAGGGAATGTTTTGAAAAAGGTCTGATTGATCCTAAGTTTGTGCCTAGTGCTGATGAGCTTGCAGACATTTTTACTAAGCCTTTGGATAGTTCAACTTTCCAAAACCTGGTATTAAGGCTTGGTATGCTGCAGCTAGAATAAGTGACAACTATGATGATTAGTAATTCATACTGATGATCATGAGTACCTATGTCACATATAAGTACTGGTGAGCTCTTTTAACCTCAGTAGTTTTATAACTACTGAAGGCTAAATGTCTCACAAGTACTGAAGTACTTCATCTGTTCTAAACTACTGATGTAGTTACAACTACTGATGCAGTTACAACTACTGCATCAGTAAAAACAGATAAGTACTGATGTCCTATGAAACAACTGAAATCAGCCATAAAGACTGATGAATGTGTTGAGGACAGTTTGAAACAGCTGAAAAGCTAAGAATTGACGAAAACAGCTGAAGAGAACTTTCTCTTCAGTCGTTTGTACAACTGCTGTTTCATTTTTAACAACTGAAGCAAAACCACGTCTTCAGTAGTTTTATAACTACTGATGACTAATACCAAGTCTTCAGTTGTTTACAACAGCTGATGACAAAACCACTGTCTTCAGTAGTTTCATAACTACTGATGACAAACACCAAGTCCTCAGTTGTTTCAATCCTCTGAAGTCAAAACCACGGTCTTCAGTAGTTTTTAAACTACTGATGCCTAACACCACGACTTCAGCTGTTTCAACGTCTGAAAGGATAATACCATGTCAACGGTCGTTTAAAACTACTGATGACTAACACCACATCCTTCAGTCGTTTTCCTACCCGTACCCTATATATATCCCTAACCTTAGCTCTCATTGTTCATCTTCTTCAAACCTAACGTTCCTCTCCAAAACTTCCCTCTTCTCCATGGCGTCTATGCAAATTAAACCGCGACACAACTGTGTTGCCTACCTCACTAAATCACCGATCTGGACTAAGTTCGATACTGCTATCGATCTTATGGTTCAGTCCCAATACAACAAGGCATTCCTTCTGAACCCCGTCTTACATGCCGAATCCTTGAACCAATTTTGGATGAACGTTACTGTTACCACTGAGGAGAGCAACACACCATCCCTCCGGTCAGTCGTCAACAACAAAGAAGTAGTCATTACTCCTGCAACAATCCGTAAAATTCTTCAACTGAATGATGCTACTCTCCTGCTGGATATCCGAAGGGCACCATAGATCTATCCTTTGCTCAGCATGGATATCAAGGCGATCTCAGTGCCTCCACCATCATGAAGAAACACTTTAATGACGCTGAGCGCCTGATTTTTCACACGGTAAATGTATGTTTAGCCCCTAAGACGTCGTCTTGGGATCAAATGTCCATCAAATGGCAGCAGGTAATGTATTCTATCCTTGAGCAACAACCACTAAACTTTTCAGAATTAATATTTTCAGAGCTCAAAGATATGGCTCAAAAATTAACTGCCAACCGTTGGATACTCTATCCCCGGTTCATAATGGCCATTATTACCGACCAGCTTAATGCTGAGGGACTTGTTGGCTTGGGAGTCCCTGCTACGGCTGTTCTGCCGGAAGTATACTCCCGGCACAACTCTGACCGGACACTAAAAATGGCTGCCAAGCTGCGAAAACCCATGCAGCTGGAACCCACAGCCACCACCTCCAAATCCAAAGTCCCCACCAAACCCACCAAAAAGAAACCCAAAATGGCTACTCAGGAAATTGAGTCCCCTGAGGATGCCCCTGCAACACAAACGCAGGATATATCCACTAGTCCAAACCCCTAGTGGATACAATGACTCCTCCAGCTACAGCCGCTCAGGCTTCCTCTCAACAGGAGCCTGCAGCAACTACCCAAGGGGCACCTACTTATCTGGGATCTTACTCACTTGAGGAGATTGCCATTGAAGAGCACCATCCTCCCCAGGTGCACACTGCTTCTAAACCCTTACCCCAAACAACCGCCCCTCACAGCCCAACTTTAATAGTTGCACAAGTGCTGACTCAATTGCACTCCTCCCCCTCCCCAGAAACCACTTACTACTGGGAATACCTCTACACATTGAGGGGGAGGAACACAGTGCACCTGAGAACCCACAGCACAGGGGTTTCCCAATTCTATCTCCTGGTGTCGACAAGGAGCTTAGAATATCTAGTGAGGCTGCCACCTCCTCTGTCTCAGCACATGACCAGAGTGAGGCTGGTAACATTGCTAAGACCTCCCTAGAGGCAACAGCTGATGATGGACATTGTCCTGAGGCTGGAAGTCCCCAGTACCAAGCACAAGGGGCACATGCACCAACTGGTCTACACCCAGTGCATGTAAATCCTGCTCTAAGCAGGAGGTCAGGTGATTCAGTATCAACTGATGATGACCTGAGCTTCTTCTATGATGTAGTTGCTCAAAACACCATTCTAGAGGATGAGGTTCACAGACTCAAAGAGCTGCTGGCCAAGATGTCTCAGGATGCAAGTCCATCTGCCACCATAATACACCCACAGATGGCACCTTCCCTTGAAGGTTTACCAAACACCGAGCCACCCCAAAATCAACCACCTGCCTCTGCTTCAGGCCCTACCTCTCAGGAACAGAACCCTCCTGAGCAAATAGGTGCTGCACTCCAAAATTCCCTTCCTCTCATCACACCATACTCACTGATATAGTGATCAAAGCCATTGATGAGAGGCTTTCCTCAACATTACAGCCCTTGGTTGATGCTGCTGTCCAAAAGACTCTTTCTGCGGTACAAACCCCTTCCTCCAATGCAACCAAAAAGGGGGAGAGTACTGCAGTGAAAGAAAGAAGAGGAAAAGATCCGAGGAAAAGGAAGTGATGCAAGCCCAAGAGGAGGAAAAAGAAAAGCAACCTCTGCTCACTTACAAGCGAAAGAGAAGTGCTGATGATCACACTGCTGAAGACAAATCCTTGGAGGAGCTGGTCAAAGAAGCTGACACCACACACAGCCGCTCCATGGATAAAATAATTGAACAACTCTTCAGGCAGGGGTTTGACACAGCCACACTGGATAGTGAGATCAGAAGGTTAGAAGTACAAGAGATACAAACCCGATGGGCAGGGTATGATGCTCTTGAGAAAGAGAGGTTGGAAATAATGATCCGCTTTATTGCAAAATACTTGGGAAGATCATTAATGGAGATCCGCGCATGGACCAGGGACAGCATTCTGGCTATAGCCACCAGAATCTGTCTGTCTGAGCAATTCAACAAAGGGATTATTGTGGAAGCCCTTGATGAGGCTGGGGCTGGTAAAAGGTTAGAGATGGTTAAACTCACAAAGGCGAAACTAACTACAAGGATGCTAGATCAACCTTCCCTTCCACCCACTCAAACAGATCTTATCCCTCAAATCTCCCAACCAACCTCTAAGCCAAAATCCAAACATCCTCATTCTTCAAAACCAATTCCTTCACCAACCCAACCATCATCCAGTGATGTACCCAGAAGGAGGAGAAGGGTGCTGAGGATGGAAGAAGAAGAAGAAGAAGAGGATGAAGATGATAGTCTGCCACTCTCTGCTGTTCTGAAGCTACCAAAACCCCGAAGTCAATCCATGATCACACCTGACTCTCAAAGGGTGTTGGACCAAAAGAACCAATGAGCCTGATCAGAGAAACCTCTAAGTCCCACAAGACATCACAACAGCTGAAGAAGACCTGATCAGGTTCTACAAAGTCTGAAGAATACAACTGCTGAAGTACGTCTGAAGTACTGAAGACAAAGACTGAGACAACAGCTGAAGATCTAAGTCTGAAGACTTCAACAAGTACTGAAGACAAAGACTGACGATCAACAGATGAAAGACAAAGTCTGATGTTCAAGTACTGAAGACATCAGCTGATGTTAACAGCTGATGACAACAGCTGAAGAGGGCTTCTTCAGTTGTTGTGATGATTTTTCTTCTTCAGTAGTTTTCTTTTCCTTTCAGTAGTTTGTTTATTTTTCTTTTCAGTACTTGTAAACAACTGAAGAGGTTGTTCTTCAGTTGTTGTAGTTTCAGTAGTTTTATGTTTTTCAGTAGTTGTAAATGAGATGTTTAACATTAGGAACATTTGTAAGAAGATGTCAGTTGTTGACATCTTCAGTAGTTGTTAAACATCAGTAGTTATAAAACGGTTACATGTCACTTTCAAGTGACATCAGCCTACGTCATTCTTTTCTTTATAAGGAAAGATGACTCACCTGTAATCGTGCCTTTGAGGCCGACAATCCTAATGCAATATTCCTTTTGTCGGATATTTCTCTCTTATAACAAAATTCTTTTATCGTTTTATATCAATTGTTCTTGTTGAATTTGTCTAATTCTGAGCTAATCCGCTGCTAAATCTGTTCAATCGATTAAACCAAGGGCTGAGATCCTAACAAATGGTATCAGAGCACCTCTTCAGGTTGTTCTTGTTGAATTTGCCATTGATAGTAGTAATCACCTCTTCAGGTTTAGTGATCAACTGCCTGAGTCCTCTAAACCTGATGCTCCTGTAGCTCCAGCCGCACCATCCACAACAAATGCTGATGAGATTTCTGCATCCTCAACTTCGTTTGAGTTGCCACCATCTTCATGGTTTCAAGAATCTGCATCAACATCTGCTGCTGCTGAAGACCCTACAAACACTTGCACAGATTTGATTGTTTACCAAGAGCTGAAAAATCACCCAATATCTCAAATCCTTGGTGATATCAATGCTGGTGTCTCAACCAGAAGCCAGTTGTCCAATTTCTGCTTCTATGCTCTCTTCATCAGTCAGCTAGAGCCAAAGAACTATCATGTTGCGTTGAGGGACAATGGATGGGTTGAAGCCATGCAGCTTGAGCTTCTTCAGTTCAAGAAACAGCAAGTGTGGGAGCTTGTTCCTCTACCTCCAGGTAAGTGTGCAATAGGCACTAAATGGTGTTTAGGAATAAAACTGATGAAAATGGGCTAATTGTTAAGAACAAGGCCAGACTGGTTGTGCAGGGGTTTGCACAAGAAGAAGGTATTGATTATGATGAAACCTTTGCCCCTGTAGCCAGACTGGAGGCAATTAGATTGTTTTTAGCCTATGCTGCACTCCACAATCTTAAAGTTTTCCAAATGGATGTCAAAAGTGCTTTTCTATATGGTACAATAAAAGAAGAAGTTTATGTGTGTCAACCACCAGGCTTTGAGGATAATAAGCACCCAGAATGGGTATATAAGCTTGATAAAGCTCTTTATGGGTTGAAACAAGCACCTAGAGCTTGGTATGAGACCTTATCAAACTTTCTTCTACAGAATAATTTCACTAGAGGCTCCATAGATAAAACTTTATTATTAAGAAGGTGGATCAGCATAAGCTACTTGTTCAAATTTATGTTGATGATATTATTTGCATCCTCTGATCCCCAATTGTGTGAGGATTTCCAAACCTTAATGCAACAGAAGTTTGAAATGAGTGCAATGGGAGAATTACAGTTCTTTCTAGGTTTGCAAATCAAACAAAAAGCTGATGGAATTTTCATTCATCAGTCTAAATACACAAAAGATCTTTTGAATAAGTTTGATTTACAAAACTGTAAATCTGTTCTACTCCCATGTGCAGCACCACACAATTGGATGTTGATCAGAAAGGTAAAGGTGTTGATGAAACCCTTTACAGATGTATGATTGGTTCCTTGATGTATTTAACAGCTTCTAGACCAGATATTATGTTTGCTACATGTGTTTGTGCTAGATTTCAGGCTGCACCTAAGGAGTCTCATCTGATTGCAGTCAAGAGGATCTTTAGATATCTGCAAGGCACACAATCTCTAGGCTTATGGTATTCCACTGGACATTCTTGCAAATTAGTTGCTTTCTCTGATAGTGACTATGCAGGATGTAAGTTGACCAGGAAATCAACTTCTGGTGGATGCCAATTCCTAGGCAACTGTTTGATTTCTTGGCAGAGTAAGAAACAAACATCTGTTGCTACATCCACTGCTGAAGCCGAGTACATTGCTGCTGCAAGTTGTACATCCCAAATACTCTGGCTTCAGAATCAACTTTTGGATTATGGCATTACAGAGACTAAGACTCCATTATTAATGGATAGTGCTTCAGCTCTTTGCATTATCAAAAATCCTGTCCAGCACTCTAGGACCAAACATATAGAAATTAGACATCATTTTATAAGAGACTGTTTTGAAAAGGGTCTAATTAATCCTATGTTTGTGCCTAGTGCTGATGAGCTTGCAGACATTTTTACTAAGCCTTTGGATAGTTCAACTTTCCACAACCTGGTGTTAAGGCTTGGTATGCTGCAGCTAGAATAAGTGACAACTACTGATGATCTCAGTAATTACTGATGATCATTGGTAACCATGGCACATATAAGTACTGATGAGTTATTTTACCCTCAGTAGTTTTTATAACTACTGAAGGCTAAATGCTTTAAGTACTGTACTTTATCTGTTCTACACTACTGATATAGTTACAACTACTGAAATCAGTAGAAACAGATAAGTACTGATGTCCTATGAAACTACTGAAAACAGCTAAAAGCTGATGAGTAAGTGTTGAGGACAGTATGAAACAGCTGAAAGGCTATGAATTGACGACAACTACTGATGACTAACACCAAGTCTTCAGTTGTTTACAACAACTGATGGCAAAACCACGGTCTTCAGTAGTTTCAAAACTACTGAGACTAATACCAAGTCCTCAGTTGTTTCAACATCTGAAGTCCAACTTGTCTTCAGTAGTTTTTAAAACTACTGATGCCTAAATCAGAGACTTCAGTTGTTTCAACGTCTGATAGTAAACACCATGTCTTCAGTTGTTTTATAACTGCTGACCACACCAATACCATCAGTCGTTTCAAACGTCTGAAAGTTAATACCACGTCATCAGTAGCTTCAAATACTGATGACTAACACCAAAACCTTCAGTCGTTTCATCACCCGTACACTATATATACCTGATCCCTCTTTCAGAGTTTTTCATTCTTTCACGACCTACTTTTCAAAAGCTCTGAAAACCTTTCACCTTCATTAATGGCGACCATGCAACTCAAACCTCGACACAACTGTGTCGCGTACCTTACAAAATCGCCCTTCTGGACCAAATTTGAAAATGCTATAGATCTTATGGTCCAATCCCCACTAAAAACGGCTTTCCTTTTAAATCCAATCATTTATGCCGATTCGCTACGTCAGTTCTGGATGAATGCGACCGTTAATGGAGAATCTATCCTTTCATCTATCAACTCGCATAAGGTGTCATCTCTACTGCTACCATACGCCAAATATTGCTGTTAGATGATGCTGCCTACCCTGTTGGATATCCTAAGCGCCAACTTGATCTTCCTTTGGACAACATGGATATCAGGGTGATCTTAGTGCTTCAACAATCCTGAAGAAACATTTTCCAGATGCTGAACGATTATTATTCATATGGTAAATGTTTGCCTGGCTCCGAAGACTTCCTCTTGGGATCAACTGTCTTCCAGATGGCAACAGGTATTGTTCTCTATCCTTGAACAAGAACCACTAAACTTTTCTGAAATAATTTTTCTTGAACTCAAGGATATGGCCACAAAACCACTTTCTAACCGTTGGATACTATATCCTCGGTTTATAATGGCCATAATAGAGAATCAGCTTTCTGCTGAGGGACTAGTTGGTCTGGGAGTCCCTGCTTTGGCTGTATTGCCGGAGGTATACTCCCGACACAACACTGACCAAACTCTCAAACAGGCTGCCAAGCTGCGCAAACCCACGCAGCTGGACCCACAGCCTCCACCTCCGCATCCAAAGTCCCCTCCAAACCCACAAAAAAGAAGCCTAAGAAAGCTACTCAGGGAATTGAGTCCCCTGTGGATGCTCCTGCTGCACCAATGCAGGTTATCTCTGCTGGAAATAACCCCCCAGTAGAGACTGTGACTCCACCAACTGAAGCCGCTCAGGTTTCCTCTCAAAAGGAACCTGAAGCAACCACTCAAAGGAAGCCACAATGCT
This sequence comes from Flaveria trinervia, assembly GCA_025506515.1. Lineage (NCBI taxonomy): Eukaryota > Viridiplantae > Streptophyta > Magnoliopsida > Asterales > Asteraceae > Flaveria > Flaveria trinervia. The sequence continues at coordinate 79,069,494 of CM046442.1, forward strand.
GGGATCCTCCTCACTTGAGGGGATTACCATTGAAGAGCACCACCTGTCCCGGGTGCACACTGCTTCCACACCCTCTCCTGATGCAACCGCCCCTCAAAGCCCTACTATCATAGTTGCAAAAGTGCTGACGCAGTTGCATTCCTCACCCCCACCCAGACACCAATTACTACTGGATAACCTCAACACCTGAGGGGAGATCACACAATGTTTCTGTCAACCCACAGCACAGGGTTATCATGTTCCATCTTCTAGTGTAGATAAGGAGGTGCGAACTTCTGGTGAGGCTGTGCCACTGCTTCTGACTCAGCAAATGACCAGGATGCAGTTGGTAACATCTCTAAGTCCTCACCAGTGGCAACAGCTGATGAAGGACATAGTCCTGAGGCTGGAAGTCCCCAGAACCGAGAACAAGGGGCACATGCTACAATTGATCTACACTCAAGGCATGTTCATTCTGACTTTGTCAGGAGGTCAGGTGATTCAGTCACAACTGATGATGACCTGAGCTTCTTCTTTGATGTAGTTGCTCAAAACATCATTCTAGAGGATGAGGTTAGCAGACTCAAAGAGCTGCTGGCCAAGATGTCTCAGGATGCAAGTCCATCTGCCACCACAATCCACCCACAGATGGCACCTTCTTCTGAAGGTCCCCTACACACTGAGCCAGTATATACTTCCGAGCCACCAGCCTCTGCTTTCGGCACTGATTCTCAGGAACAGAACCACCCTGATCAATCAGTTGCTACCCTCAAATTCCCTACCTCTCATCACTCCCATGATCACAGATATAGTGATCAAAGCCATTGAGAGAGGCTTCCTACAATAATACACCCTTGGTGGAGGAGTTGGTGACTAAATCTCTTTCTACTGCTCAAACCCTTGCATCCAATGCAACCAAAAAGGGGAGAGTCAGTTAGTTAAAGGAAAAAGGAAGAGGATAGATGGGGAGAAGGCGAAAGAATCTGAGGTTGTAAATGAGAAGGAGAAGGAGAATGTGAAGGGAGCTGAAGTGAATGAAAGTCAAAAAGACTTTCATGTCACATATCAAAAGAAAAAAGGAGAGTCTGAGAAGGAGAAGGAGCTGAAGGATATGGTGAAAGAAGCTGACGCCAACCATAACCGCTCAATGGATAAAATCATTGAGCAGTTGTATAGGCAGGGTTTTGACATCAAACAACTAGACTCCGAGATCAGAAGGATGGAAACAGAGGAGATCAATTCCCGATGGGCTAGCTATGATGCCTTAGAAAGAGAAAGGCTGGAAATAATGATCAGATTATAGCTAAATACCTGGGAAGATCTCTAATGGAAATAAGGGCCTGGACCAGGGACAACATCTTGGCAATACCACCAAGATTGTTCGTCTGAAGACTCCAAAGGTCTAGTGATTGAGGTATTGAATGAAGCTGGGGTTGGAATCGAAAAGAACTGACAAAATTTACCAAAGCCTCCCTTACAGCCAAAATGCTAAAACAGTCTGAACCTCAATCCTCAAATCACTATCTCCACAACCCACTAAAACAACTCCTTTACCCTCTACCAACCACATCCAACCCACAAAAACCAATCCTTTACCTCAAAAACCCATTGCCAGTGATGTACCTAGTCAAAAGAAAAGAAAGGTACTGAGGCTTGATGAAGATGAAGAGGAGGATGAAGACAGACTGCCACTCTCTGCAGTCATTACTTTGCCTAAGGCTAAACCAATGTCCATCACTCCTGCTTCTCAAATGCATGATGTAATGATAAAGATTGAAGAGGAACAGATGCAAAAACATGATGAGAAATGCTGAAAAGCATTGACAAAGCATATGCTACATCCTCTTCAATGATCAGCATGAAGAAAGAAGTATTAAGATTGTACACCTTTGCCAATACCTTTCAATACCAAAGGGAAAGAGTAAGGATATGGCCTGATCCTAGGGTGGCACACCGGATTGTCAAGAAAGAAATTCCTTCAAGATACAAGGGCCAGTGAAGAGAGTTGTCGACGAAGACATCACTGTGGTGCTTGTAGTGTCCCCCTGGGAAATTGTTGAAGAGTTCAAGAAAGCCTATGAAGCCAACAACACCTCAAAAGATGTTAGAGAACAAAATTATAAAGAAGGGATTGGTTTACAAACGACTTGAAAACTTCAAACAAGAAGAGCTCAACCTGCTCTTAGAAGGAACTCACCCAGATGAGTTTGCTTATAGACAAATAACACGGTTGAGCTCAAAAATGGAAAACAGGCAAGGCCAATATCTGAAGTGTATGGCCGAGAGGATTATTTGATGGTGTGCCCGAGGTGCTAACAATGGATGAGCAAATCATGTTTTTAAGGGCTTACACCAGGGAATCATATAGGCTGATACACAGGAAGTAGATCTCATGGTTGGGGCAACAGCTCGTGTCCAAGTCCCCAATACAGAGCTCCCAACCATATCATGCCAAACAGATCATCAGAGACTTCTTCCCAGGCCGGTGCTGAAAAAGGGTCACTTCTCATCTGATCAAGAGGGATTAAGAGACCAATCTATCTGCCAAAATAAGTGGGACTCGTCAATAACTTAGAGGTTTTGCTGCATTGGTTCAGGGGGAGTTTGTTGGACCAAAAGAACCAATGAGCCTGATCAGAGAACCTCTAAGTCCCACAAGACATCACAACAGCTGAAGAAACCTGATCAGCTGTTCTACAAAGTCTGAAGAATACAACTGCTGAAGTACGTCTGAAGTACTGAAGACAAAGACTGAGACAACAGCTGAAGATCTAAAGTCTGAAGACTTCAACAAGTACTGAAGACAAAGACTGACGATCAACAATGAAAGACAATCTGATGTTCAAGTACTGAAGACATCAGCTGATGTTAACAGCTGATGACAACAGCTGAAGAGGGCTTCTTCAGTTGTTGTGATGATTTTTCTTCTTCATAGTTTTCTTTTCCTTTCAGTAGTTTGTTTATTTTTCTTTTCAGTACTTGTAAACAACTGAAGAGGTTGTTCTTCAGTTGTTGTAGTTTCAGTAGTTTTATGTTTTTCAGTAGTTGTAAATGAGATGTTTAACACTTAGGAACATTTGTAAGAAGATGTCAGTTGTTGACATCTTCAGTAGTTGTTAAACATCAGTAGTTATAAAACGGTTACATGTCACTTTCAAGTGACATCAGCCTACGTCATTCTTTTTTTATAGGAAAGATGACTCACCTGTAATCGTGCCTTTGAGGCCGACAATCCTAATGCAATATTCCTTTTGTCGGATATTTCTCTCTTTATAACAAAATTCTTTTATCGTTTTATATCAATTGTTCTTGTTGAATTTGTCTAATTCTGAGCTAATCCGCTGCTAAATCTGTTCAATCGATTAAACCAAGGGCTGAGATCCTAACAAAGGGAATGGTCAGAGTCAATAAAGAAGAAGAACAGTAGAAACAGCACGATGAGCAACTGTTGAGATGGTTGACAAGGAATTTCCTCAGTCATCATCTATTCAAGCCATGAAAAGGCATGCTCAAAGGCTGTACACTCTCAGGCACACCTTTCAGTATCAGAAGGAGAGAGTGAGAGTATGGCCAGACCCCAGGGTGAGTTCTAGAATCCATAAAAGAACTATCCCACAAGATACAACGGCCAGGTACGAAAAACAATAGAGTCTACCATCATGTTGGCCGTTGTAGTCTCACCTTGGGAAATCATTGATGAATTCAAGAAAGCTCACCAAGCAAAGAAGACCCCTCAAGCCTTACTAGAAAACAAGATGATTAAGAAGGGGTTGTTAATAAAAAGCTTGAAGACATCCAAAAGAATGAGCTCCAGTTACTCCTTGAAGGCAACCATCCTGATGATTTGTATATAGGGAGGTAACTACGGTGGAGCTGAAAATGACAGGACCATGAAGTACTTATCAGAGTACTATGTCCAGAGTTCTTCTTCGAAGGAGGAGCAGAAGAACTCTCTCAGGAGGAACAAGTTGTTCTCCTTGAGGCCTATGTTCGTGAGTCATACAGACTCATTATGGGGAAGTAAATCTCATGAATGGGATAACAACTCTGTGTCTAGTTCCCCAACAAGTTCCCATTCATACTCTGCCAAACAATATTTGAGATTTCTTCCCAGGCCGGAGCTTACATGGGTCATCTTCTCTACTGATCAAGAAGGAAAAAGACCAACATTTTGCCATCAATAAGTGGGAGAATAAATAAGTTAGAGGTTTTGGCTGCATTGGTTCAGGGGGAGTTTGTTGGACCAAAAGAACCATGAGCCAAGATCAGAAACCTCTAAGTCCCACATGGTATCACAACAACTGCTGAAAGCCTCATCAGTATTGACAAGTACTGAAGACCTTAACGCTGAAGAACCAAAGTGCTGAAGTACAACAACTGAAGAACACAAGTGCTGAAGCTGAAAGACCAAAGTACTGAAGTACAACAGCTGAGGAGTTCACAAGTGCTGAAGATCAACAACTGATGTACAAGGTCTGAAGACAAGACTGAAGACATCAGCTGATGATTCTACTGAAGTCATCAGCTGATGAAACGCCTGAAGGTCAAAGTCTGAAGATCAAGTACTGAAGCCTCAGTAGTTTGTCACAACTGCTGAAGAGTACTTCTTCAGTAGTTGTGATATTAGTAGTTTTATATTTTATGTTTCAGTAGTTTTTTAAAACGACTGAAGAGCTTGTTCTTCAGTCGTTGTAGTTTCAGTAGTTTTATATTTTGTACTTAACATGCTGATATGTTCTCAGTAGTTGTGAACATTTCAGTAGTTTGTTAAGAATTAGTTATTTTTGTATTGGATCTGCCAGTTGTCACTTTCCGTGATAACAGCAGTGATTGTTGCACTCTATATAAGGAGTGACACCTATTGTAATATGTGACGAATGAGTGAATGAATGGAATGAAGGATTGATTTGATTAGAAATATTCTACATCTATAAACATTCCTAAAATCAGAAATACATATTCTCTCCCTATAACCGTATGCGATCTTAATGCTTACAAGTATCGATTGCTTGCTACAATTTGTCTAATTCTAGTTTGTATTCCGCTGCTTTATATTCTGATACATCAAACTTGTGATCACTGATCCTGTCATCAGACATATTATTTTATCTCATTAATTAAATAGGACCCACAATGTATTCTTCCATAGAACATCTACGGATCAACAACGTGCTGATGTAGTGTAACTTACATTTTCACAGATTACCAAACTGTAAAATTAAATTACATTTGTTGATCTTTGTTCATCTATAGTTTACCAATCTACGGATAAACATTTAAGTTTTCCATATTGGAGCTTCTGCTGATGCTTAATATAGCACTATAACTTCTGCTGATGCTTAAGATGGCACTATAGCTTCTGCTGATGCTTGAGCACAATGCAGAAAAATATTGTTGTTTGTATGGTCCCAAGTCCATTGGTTAGAACCATTTATTGCTTTAGGACCTTGTTGGCTTTGTATACATGGCAATTTAGCACAAGAAAGTTCAAAAAGATTTTAATAAAATTCTCATGTATCCAGTAGCTAAGATGATGCTCAGATTCCAATTCCTTCATATTGAAGATGAGATAGATAATGCTGCTGATTGAGAAACTTAACTTCATGTATTCTACTCCCCCTAAATTTGTGATTAATTGTGAAGTTAAGCATTTATCATAAATTTCTTTAAGAGGAATAACATGATTTTTAATTGTATGATGATGATCAGACATATATACTCATATGATGGGATCATACTATAATACTAAGCCTCTTCCTGAAGAGTTATTTTATTGAATTGATACCTGAACAAAGTTCTAATTGCAAGTATATTGTCCACTTAAATCCATACAAGAGTTCATGTATCAACTAGGCATGCTGATTATCATGTTTTCATGTTGATTTAGAAATAACTATTATGGGCTTCACATTCAATTTACAAAGATTTTGTCCTCCCTTTGCAAGTCAAATCAACACTTTTTCACACTTAAAACTATGTACTTGAAGTGATAAGATCTATCTGAGATGCATTTGACATCTCATTAATGCTATGATGTAAAAGCTCAAGATAATATACAATTGATCACATAGGATTCTTTTGAGAGCTTATATATGATCATTATCAGGTCACCAGGTCTTTACTCACAAAAAACAGAGGTGTCTTTAACCCAGGTCTTTGTTTACACAAAACAGAGGATGATGAGGATCATGATCTGTTCATCGTTTGTAACTGAATTTCAGTATGGTAATCAGACAGCCAGGTCTTTGTTTACACAAAACAGAGGGAGTATGATTTGCAAAGATAGCTATTATATAGTGTTGGTACATAGTGTGTTTGGATGAGTGATTTGGTCACATCAGAAAAAGACTCACCTTGTATTCTCAACATGATGTTTCCCACAAACAATCACTTTAGCATTATGTTTGGCATGCACTCAGTTTAGTTTCCACACAAGATAAATCTACTCACATATCAAGAACTTGTTGAGATTTTGTTATTTATGAATTCAGGAATAAGCAAAGCTATAGTGTACTATCATTTCCCATTCATTTGTGATGCTTAAGTATAATGACACACAATATTTTGTTTGATTAATTTGATTAATCTAAGTTAATCATGCCTAGAGATTCAACCAGAAAGTTAAATCTAACTGAGTCAAAGGCTTTAGTGAATAAATCAGCAAGCTGATTTGTTGTATCCACTTTGACTAACTCAATCAACCCTTTTCTGAGCAATCTCTCAGAAAATGATATCTTATCTCAATATGTTTTGCTTTACTATGTTGCACAGGATTAGCAGTTATAAACATAGCAGTAGAATTGTCTATATAAATTGAAGTTAGAAGGAAGTTGTAACCATAGTCAAGCAATTGGTTTTGCAACCAAAGAACTTGAGAGCAACCAGCTGAAGCAGCTATGTATTCAGCCTCAGCTGTGGATACAGAAACATTGGTTTGTTTATTGCACTGCCATGACACTTGCCTTGGTCCAATGAATTGACATCCACTGGTTGTTGATTTTCTGTTACTGTTACATCACGATAGTCACTGGCTGAGTATGAGTAGAGTGTAAAGTCTCCATCTTTGGATACCAAAGACAAGTCCTGGTTTTCCTTTGAGGTATCTGAAAATTCTTTTTTTACAGCATTGAGATGAGACTCTTGGGATCAGATTGGTACCTAGCACATACACACACAGCAAACATTATATCAGGTCTACTGGCAGTTAAATACATAAGTGAACCTATCATTGATCAATATAGTTTTTTATCAATAGATTTTCTAGAAGGATCAGGAATAATCTTATCAATTGTTGATGCTGGTGTTTTACATGAGGATACTTCAACAAGATTGTATTTCTTCAGAATTTGATGTATGTATTTTTCTTGATTGATGAAGATCCCATTGGATTTTTGATGAACTTGAAGGCTAAGAAAGAAGGTTAATTCATCCATTGAACTCATCTAAAATTCAGAAATCATCAGCTCTTCAAAATCTACACACAATCTCTTATTAGTTGAACGAAATGTAATGTCATCAACATATATTTGAACTACTAAGAGATCTTGATGTTCTTGTTTGAGAAAGAGTGTCTGGTCAATAGTTCCTCTTTTGTAGCCATGCTTAAGCAAGAAAGATGATAGTGTTTCATACCATTTTCTTGGTGCTTGATGAAGACCATATAAGGCTTTATCTAATTTGTATACCTATGGGGATAATGAGGATCTTCAAAACTAGGGGGTTGTGACACATAAACCTCCTCATCAATCTTCCCATATAAGAATGACATTTGACATCCATCTGATACACAATGAACTTCTTATATGATGCATAAGCCAAAAACACTCTTATTGCCTCAATTCTTGAACTGGTGCAAACACTTCATCATAATGTATTCCTTCTTCTTGAGTGTATCCTTGTGCAATCAACCTTGCTTTGTTTCTTACAATAATCCCTCTATCATCTAGTTTGTTCTGTATAGCCATCTAGTTCTAATAGGATGTTGACCTTCAGGCAGATAAACTAGAGACCATACCTTTTGCTTTCTGAACTATTGAAGCTCTTCTTGCATAGCTTCAATCCAACTATTGTCTTTTAAAGCAGCAGTGATGTTTGGAGGGACCACTTGAGAAAGAAAACAACTGAAGAGACAAAGGTTGGCGGTACCACTTTCGGTGTAGTTCTTTTTGCTGGATTTCCAATTATGTTATTGATTGGATGAGTCTTATGGATTCTCATTGAGGGTGTTGATTCAACTGGTATAGATGAGCCTAGATTAGTCATTTCCATTGCCTCACACTGATCCAACTCAGGTTGAGAGTTTAAGAAATAGTCAAAATGTTAAACATGAGTTGAAGGATCATGAGAGTCTTCTGTATGGGCGCAGGAGCATCTCAGTCTTGTTTGATGTTCTGTAGGAACTTCTTCGGATACATTTTGTTCATCCATAGGAACTTCTCCGGACGCATTTTGTTCATCCGTAAGAACTTCTCCGGAAACATTTTGTTCATCCGTAGGAACTTCTCCGGAAGCATTTTGTTCATTCGTATGAACTTCTCCGGAAGATAAGTGAGGACATGAATCTTTTCCAATGTTTGTTGTGTTCACTTGAGAGACTGGTTCTGTTGAAGGGATAGCATTCACATCTCCAGATGTACCATATTTATTTCCAGATGTAGTATCTGCTGCTACTGATGTGTTTTCACCCGAGGATGGGGGTATCCTGGATGATCAGCAGATAAGGTTACGTCAGTCATAAGAGGTGGAACAAATAGATAAGATACTGCATCAGATCCTGCATTATTCAAGTGATCATAGTTAAATGATTTAGATAAAGCATTTATGTCAAACAACTATGATGAACCTTTAACTGACTTTGTAAATACAGTTTCATCAAAAGATACATTAGGAGTCTCTTCCACAATGTTATGTTGTGAACATAAACCCTATATGATTTAGATGTTGAAGAGTATCCAACAAAGAAACCATCATATGCTTTTTCTAAAAAAATTCTAATGACTCTTTTATGTTTAAAACAGTTACATGACATCCAAAGACTTTAAGATATCCTATGTAAGGTTTTCTTTTAAATAAGAGCTCATAAGGAGTTTTGTTATGTTCTTTGACAATTAATGTTATGTTTTGAACATTGCATGTAGTATTCACAGCCTCAGCCCAAAAAGTGATAGGCAACTGTGAATCAGCTAGCATTGTTCTGGCTGCTTCAATGAGAGTTATTTCTTCTTTCAGCAACTCCATTTTGTTGTGGAGTTCTTGGTGCACTAAATTTCCTTGCAATCCTTTGTTCCTGCAAAAGGAATCCAGTTCAAAATTGACAATTCAGTACCATTGTCACTCCTAAAAAATTTAACTTTTGTATCAAGTTGATTCTTAATCTTAATCACAAGTCCATTATGTTTCTGATGTTTCACTCTTTTGTTTTAAGAAAAAGACCCATGTGAATCTTGTGAAATCATCAACTATCACCAAACAATATTGCCTTTTTCCAATGCTCATCACATTGGTAGGACCAAACAGATCCATGTGAAGCAATTTGAGTGATGTAGTATTAGTATTGATAATTTTTGATTTATGTGACACTCTATGTTATTTTCCTTTATAACAAGAAGAACAGTGAGTTGAGCAATGAAACTCTTTGTTTGGCAATCCAATGACCAGATCATTTTTTACCAATTTATTCATGTTCTTCATGTTAGATGGACAAGCCTTCTATGCCATAATTGAGACAAATCTTCTGATAGTCTAGATATAAGACAAGTTTCATGTTTTGTGAGAAAAGTGTTGTTCATATCCAAAACATAAGTGTTTCCTTTTCTTGATGCTTTGAGGAGGATCCATTCTTCTAGAATAATAGATCCTGGCTTAGGAATGTAATAGTTAGTATTATCAAACAATGTGTTATAATTTTGATCACAAATTTGAGACACACTAAGTAAATTATACTGTAATTTTTCACAGTAATTTACTTTCTCAAACTTGAGTACACCATTTGTTATCATCCCTTCACCAACAATTTTACCTCCCATTTTATCCCCACCAAATGCCACATAAGAAGCATTTTTATGTTTGAAATCATGGAGAAGTGAATAGTTTCCTGTCATATGCCTGGAACAACCACTGTCAACATACAACTTGTTGTCAGCTCTCCACTATTGTTCCTGCATTCAGAAATAAATCAGTTACAATTGACAACCCAAGTCTGAATGATCTTGGGGTTGTCAACATTGTCTAAAATTTTTACTCCTTCATGACTTAATCCTAAGTTTCAATATTGATTTCATATCTAGTTGATTCATTTTTATTTGATGATGGTGAGGATGATTCTGTTGAAGCTAATGCAGAAGCTTGGAGTCTTCTTTCTTAATTGACTCTTCCTTCACCTTATCTTTCTTTGGTTGATATTTTGATTTAGAAGATGAACCTACATTTTTGAAGGTTTCATCATCTTTTGCTTTTGATTGAGACACATGTGATCCCTTTTTCAAAATGATCAAAGAAATTATCACTGATGACTGACTTCTTCTCAGCCAAGTCCACCTTTTTGTGAGGTGTTTTGGATTGGCTTGATGTTGTTTTCTTCACAGATTTAGCATCTTCAGAAGATTTCTGCTTTGGTTTTGACTTTAGCTTTTGACTTACCTTCTTTTGCTTTGAATCATCTTGATTTTCAGCAGATTGAGAGTCTGATTCTGTCAAATTAGTTTTTGACTTCTTTGTGCTTTTGCTTTTGTTCTTTTTGTTAAAATAGCATTCCTGAGTTGAATGATTATTTTTGTTGCAAATAGCATAGAATTTGTTGAAGTAACACTCTGAAGTCATATGATTGTTCATATTGCATATGGAACAGTAATTGTTGAAGTAGTAGTCTTCTATATTATGATTTGTCATATCACACCACTTGCAATACATTTCTTCAGATTCCTCTTCATGCTCATCTTTCTTCTTTTTCTTGTTCAGTTTGGGAGCTTTTGTTTCCTCTTTTGAAGAGCTTGATTTGTTCTTGCTGTTCCTTGAAATATCAGCAATTGAATCTTTCTTGTCCTTTGATGACTTTTGTTGCTTCAGATTCAACATCTTTTGGTTGTTAACAGCTACTCTTTTTGATACCTCATCCGTAGATTCGGCTTTCTTCTTCCGCAGAAGTTCTACGAATTCAGCAGACTTTGCTTTCCGCAGATCTTCTACTGAAGAGTTTTTCTTTTGCTTAGTTGATACTTGTTTCTTCTTACCTTTATCTACATGAGATAAAAGTACTTCTTCAGTTAATCCGCAGCTATCAACTTCTTTTTGAAGATTCAGTTCTTGGAGTCCTTTATCGAGTTCAGCAATCCTCTTGCAGATAGTCTTTAGCATGTTTCTCTGCTTTGGAGGATATGGAAGCTTTGATTCTTCAAGCACTCTTGGAACACCAGTTTTAATGTGAACATTCTTACCAATGGTCATTTGATCAACATCAGGTTCATTAGAATCATCCAAGTCATCACAATTATCACAATCAAATTCTAAATCATTATGATACAAAAATTTTGATTCAGAGGATTCAGTTTCACTCACCTCAGCTTTATTGTTAATGTTGATTTGAGTTGATTCTGTTTCAAACATGGTGCTAGGCACAAAATGATTTGACAGGGTGTTGGTCATTGTTGTAGGTAAAGATGTGTAATTATCATTTACAGGTGGTGCAACAGCATTATAACCCAACCCAGACCTTTTCTTTGATTCAATATGAGAATTTAGTAATTTCTCATATTGCTGAGATGATAATTGAAACTTTTGAAGTTTCACTTCAGTTGAAGCATGATCAGCCATGGATTTTGTTAAGGAAGTGGTCAGATGCTCAACTTGGGCTTTTAGGCTATAGTTTTCATAAACAAATTTTTCTAAATCCTTTTGCAAAGATTTAATTTTGATTTGATACAATTTATGTTCTCTAACATGGAATTCATTCAAAATCATAGTTTCATTTACTTTTTCAGCCAACTGTTGAGCATGGACTCTATAATGTTCAACTTCCTCAACACATGTTGACGAACACAACCTTTCTTTTACCTCTCTAGCCATTGGAGGAACTTTGTGTTCCATATGAGCCATCAATGCTTGATTCTCTTCCAATACTTCTTTTTCATACATACTCCAGTCACACATTCCATCTTGAATTATGATCAGCCCTGACTCTTTTGAATTGCTTGGACCAGCAGATTTATTGGTGGCTGGTGGGGATGTATTGATCAGTTGAGATTGTCTATGCAGAGATCTTTGAGAGTTTGATTGTTAATGAGGTTCAGTCTGATGTTGCTGATGCTGCTGATGTTGTCTCATCTCTGTATATGACTGTTGATTGCATTCTCTGGAGAAATGTCCATAGAGATTGCACTTGAAGCATCTTACCTTTGATTTGTCAACACCAATCTTTGATGTTTTACTGGCTGCTGCCAAGTTCTTGTTCCTTCTGAGATATTGCTTTGCTCTATAAGCAATCATTGCCATCTGCCATTGTAGGTCCATTTGTTCCACTACATCAGAATGTAGTTCTTCTAAGTCTTGTTGGCAGATATTTGCTGAACTTAGAGAGCTTCCCAGATATGCTTGAAAACTAGAACTAAAAGCTGCAAAGGCTACTTTTTGTTCTTCAGAATCTAATATCACAGTGATTGGTTCTGACTGATTGTTTGAATGTGAAGACTTAGCTGTTGCTATAGTTGTATCTTTTCTCTCAGCAGTTCTTTCTGCATTCTTTTTATTTTTACCTTGAGATGATTTCTTTGAGGGTTTAGAAGCATAAAAGCTAACTTCCTCCTCATTATCACTCCAAGCACAAGAGTTATCACTTTCATTGTTTGAAATAAATGCACTTCCAACATTATTTGTTTCTTTGAAGTAATAGGGTGAGACATGAGTTCTCACACTCTTGTTTCTTGATTTTTCATCCATTTCAAGAGCTTCCACTTTTGCAACTAGAGTATCTAGACCAGTTGACTTAAGATCTATTGTGTTCTTGAACATGGATACAGTTTGCTTCCAACTTTCTGGCAAAGTGTGGAGCATTTTCTTGTTTAATTCCTCATTGGTATATTTCAACTCCAAAATATTCATCTTAGTTACCAACTGCATGGATCTATGAAGTTGTTGAGGAATTGATTCACCCTCAATATGATTAAATGTTTCATATTGTGACCTGAGGGTGTCTCTCCTTATGCTTCTGATCTCATCACTCCCTTCATAGAGAGATTGAAGTATCTTCCACAAGGAGTTTGTTGTTTTGTAGTTCTCACACCTGATCAATATCTCTTCAGGTAAAGCCATACTAAGCAAATTGTATGCTTTGATATCAACTTTGACCTTTTTGACATCATCAGGTGATAAATCTTTGGTACTGATTGGTTGATTTTTGTTGTTATAATCCGGCCCAGGGTGGGTGGAATATAAGGACCTTCAGTGATGGAGACCCATAAGTCAGAATCAGTATGGTTTACATGATTCCTAAACTTGATTTTCCATGACTTGAAGTCTGCTTTTGTTTCCAACTTCGATGGTTGGTAAGATGATCCACTAAAGTTGCTCATGATGTAAACCGATGAGAATGATCAACTAGATCTGCTATTCAATTGATTTGAATATAGATACAAGTTAATCTACTTGAATGCAGTAGAACGACAAACAAGTTTCACACAAAAATTCTTTTAAAAACAGTAGATCTAATATAGCAAAAACTGACAAATCTATAGGATTCAAAGCAATTAAACACAACTAACACTGATAGATCAATTGATCTAAATCAATGAGCACTTGGCTCTGATACCACCTGTGAATCCAAGTATCGCAAACAGGAATTATCAGTGTCGGTTGATGACAAGTCAACGTTTGCGGATTCAACGTTAATTTGGTTTAATTGTTTTAATAACTTTAATTATCAATGAATATTCAAGAACACACTAACAGAAACACAATTAATGAATAATATGTATTTCATTAAAATATGTTAATGATTACAAAATAATGAATGAATGATATCAAAGTTTGTTATGATATAACGGTTGCTAGGGTTTGGTTGAGAGACGATGATTGTCGTATTGCTATTGTTGTTGCTGTTCAATCAATCGTCTAGAACAACCATCGTTGAATCGAAACCTAGGATCCATATATATAAACAATGATGTTTCTGTTATAGGAAACACAAGATCTCTTGGGATTTTATTTGTGTCAGTTAAGGAATCATCGGATTTCTTGGGATTCGCATAACTTCCTTGTTGACTTGTAACACTTGCATTATACAAGTGTTTGGACTCTGCAGGAACAGTGTCTTCCGTAGGAATTTATTCTTCCGTAGAAGTCTTGTTCTTCTGTAGAATACTTGTTCTTCCGTAGGAGTCTTGTTCTTCCATAGAAATCTTGTTCTTCCATAGAAAACTTCCACTTCCGAAGCAAACTTGTTCTTCAATTCTGGTTGTTCATCCGTAGAGGACCTTTGGATGTAATGTTACTTGTAAGAAGCATATCTACGGAAGAACAAAATGTTCATCCGTAGATGTTTCTTACACTTGGTCAATTTCATAAATTGACCAAGACTAATGTTTGTACCTGCAATTATCCATAACACACATATATGGGTTAGCATATATAATTAATGCATGTATAATAAATGACAATTACAAATATTCATTAAAAGAATTGATTAATGTTCTAAGCCTATACAAATTGATCTAGACCTAAAAGTCCTAGATCTAACATGTAACTTTCTACTTCATGTACTTTATCTTTTTTGTAATATATTAGGATATGAGCTATGGCATGTCATAGTCACAAGTCAAAAGGCAATCTGCCTTTTCACTCTACAATTGATTTTGTTTTGTGTCTAGTCAATTGTATCTAGCTGGCCTTCAAAGTGTGGCCGGCTATAGGATGCAGTATATGTATCTCAAGTACTTGTAACTTTCCTTTATGCTTTGTAACACTTGTAAAAGAACTTGAGAAGGCAATATACTACAATCTTGAAAACCATCTCCTGGTGTATTTTGCGATCTTGTTCTGTCTCTTATTAACTTGTGTTCTGTGTATCATCTCTAGTGGTTAATCCAGCCTCACTGTTTGATTAGTCAAGTTAATCTCCTCTTTGTGTTGTTGTGTTGTAAGTGACCACCCTTCACCGGTCCTGCAAACATGTTTCTTTGTTTAGGAGGATATTGCAACTTTGTTTCTTCAAGAACTTTGGGGATGATTGTTTCAAAACAACATTCTTACCAATATACTGTTGATCAACATCATGTTCATCAGACTCATCCAAGTCATCACACTCATGAAAGTCAAATTCTATATCATTTTGTTTAACATGAATAGATTCAGAAGACTTAGTTTCACTCACCTCAGACTCATTATGATTACTAGATGATTAGATTTTGCTTCAAACTTGGTGCTTGGCACAAAATAATTTGATGAATTGTTTGTCATTATTTCAAGTAAATTTGTGTAATTATTATTTATAGGAGGTACAATAGCATTATATCCCAACTCATACATGTTCTTTGATTCAATATGAGAATTTAATAATTTCTCATATTGTTGAGATGAGAGTTGAAACTTCTGAAGTTTCACTTTAGTTGATGCATGATCAGCCATGGATTTGGTTAAAGAAGTGGTCAGATGCTCAACTTTTAGGCAAAGTATGGAACATCTTTTTGTTTAATTCCTCATTAGTGTATTTCAACTCCAAGATGTATATCTCTATTACAAGTTGCATAAATCTATGGAGTTGTTGAGGTATTGATTCACCTTTAATATGATGAAAAGTTTCATATTGTGAGCGAAGTATGTCCTTTCTAATGATTTTGATTTCATCACTCCCTTCACTAAGTGTATGAAGAATCTTCCACAAGTAATTGGCTATTTTGTAATTCTCACACCTAGTCAATATTTCTTCAAGTAAAGCCATACTAAGCAAGTTGTATGCTTAATATCAAATTTTACCTTCTTAACATCATCAGGTGATAGATCTTTTGTACTTATGGGTTGATTATTGTCATTATAATCCAGACCAAGAGTGGGAGGAATATAGGGACCTTCAGTAATTGAAATCCATAAGTCGGAATCAATATAATTCACATGATTGCTAAATTTGATTTTTCAGGATTTAAAATTTGCTTTTGTTTCCAACTTTGGAGGTTGTATGATGATCCACCAAAGTTACTCATTTTTAGTTAAATTCTAAGAGATTAACATAATAGAGATTCTTCTTGAGTAATATACTAATTAGTGACAAAACTTAATTGGTGACAATAAGTAATTGTGGTCACAAATTAGTCAATCCTTATAATGATAAGTAATTATCAAATCAAGGATCATTTAATGTATTATAAAATCAGGAATTATCAATCAATAACTTAGATCCATTATTCAATTAATGTGAATGATTGATCTAAGTTTAAACGAGTAATGAAACAATACTTGCTAAAAGACAATTCTCTTGTTTTTATTGTTTTAAGCAAAAATCGATTCCCAGTAAAATGATTTCATCAAAAACAATAGAACTAATCAAAAATGGATAGATCTTATGAAATAATCAGACAACTAAACAATTCCAACACCGGTAGATCAATCGATCTAAATCAATGAACACTTGGCTCTAATACTAATGTTGCAGCAGAAACATTAAAAACAACATTTTCATTAAAAATGCTTTTGCAAAATAACACAACAGTCGTTACAAAATACGATTTGTTCGCATTACAATGCAAAAACATTATACAGGGGAATGCCATCCAAAACAAGCCAAGTAAATGCCCAGTGTCATCCTCAGCAATGCTCACCTGCCAACTTGAAAATGCTTAAAACTTAGCATTACTGAGTGAGTTCTAGTTTTAAAATAAAACATACTTTATCTTTCGTTTAAAACCGTTCTTTACAATCATACATGATCATTCACTATATATACACATAGATAATATCATTATTATCTTCTTTTATTGTTCATCACATTCTTTATCACTATCTGGATCAGCGTCGTCAGCTATGCCCCAAACAACTTGGGTACTGGGCCGAAGTTCATAATTAAGTTCCACACTGCACATAGCCTGGCACCAGCACCGGGGTAAGCGACAAGATCACAACTGTATACTACACCTCCAACATTATGCATAACTTGAGTACTGGGTCGAAGATCATAAATGACTTCCACACCGCACATAGCATGGCACCAGTACCAAGGTGAGTAATCACTATAAACCACTGTATACTACACCCCAAACATTATGTATAACTCGAGTACTGGGCCGAAGATCATAAATGACTTCCACACCGCACATAGCCTAGCACCAGCACCGAGGTGAGTAATCACTATACAAATGGTTGGTCATAAAGACGGACCCCGGTGTGCATCCTTCTAGGGTAGCTAACCCGCACACTGTTGAACTAACACCCTTCATTGGGCCTGTTTCTACATACAAGGCTTGCAAGACTTACTTTACTTTCTCTCTCATTAATGCATGCACTTTATGATTATATTCCTCTTTACATTATCTTCAACTTTACATTACATAATACTTATTATTTCATTCATTAAAATTCAACGTAAAGCCATGGGAAGATAAACATACATAACAAGAACATTAACATACACATACAACATCACCATACAGGGCATCATCATACATACATAACATACATCATACAAACCATCATGCATAAGCATCAATCATACATCATAACATCATCATGCAATGCCCATCACATCATCTATGACCTCAAAAAGTCAACTTACATAGCCCCCGTAACCTCCCAAGTCAAAGCCTAAATTTCACTTTTTCTCCAAAAAGTAAAAAAATATTGTAAGTGTTCATCCGCATTTCCCTTTTTGCTCATCCGCATTTCTTTTTACTCATCTGCATTTCTTTTTGTTCTTCCGCATTTCCTTTTGTTCTTCCGCATTTCATTTTACTCATCCACATTTGCTCTTACTTATCTGTCAATGACCATCCGCATTAAATGTTCATCCGCATTTTTTGTTCAATCGCATGAACTTACTCATCTGCATTAACTGTTCATCCGCATTTGTTTTTCGTCAGCATGAACTTACTCATCCCCATTAACTATTCATCCGCATTTGTTGTTCAATCACATGAACTTACTCATCCGCATTAACTGTTCATCCGCATTTGATGTTCATCAGCATGAACTTACTCACCCGCATTAACTGTTCATCCGCATTTGTTGTTCAATCGCGTGAACCTTCTCATCTGCCTTGACTTTCTCATCCGCATTGACTTTCCATACACATTGACTCTCCATCCACATTGACTTTCCATCCGCATTTGTCAACACTTAAGCAGTTTTTTTTCTAAACTTAGGCGTATGAACTACTGTTTGGGTGCATGAGCGGCCTAGGGCACACTATTCATCAGATTTGGTCCTCAAACACCATCTGTCATGTTCTAAGCTTAAATCATGCATTCAAAGCCTTTGAAACACAACCATAAAATCATCAAATCATGAACACAGTCCAAAATCAAACCATACCAGCAACATACAAACATACATACATACGGGTATAAAACCCAGATTTATAAAAATGTTCATTCATGCATTTCCAGCCCAAAATAGTTAAAAACCAGTAAAGGAGGGGTCCTAGAACTCACCTTTGCAGCCTCTTGGGTATGACTTCCTTTAAAACCCATTTTCTGCAGGTTCAACACCTAAAACCCACCAAAAATGCACACCCGAACACACACAAACATACATAAGCATACACCCGAGGATAAAACTAGTGAAGAACACTCAAAAACCAGGAATTCTTACCTTGAATTCAAACTTCTTCTTCCTATTCTTCAAGAACCGAATCTTTCTTCTCTGTTACTTTCTCTCTCTAAAATCCGAGAATTGTGTGGGTGTAAAAAGAGTGATGGGCGGCCATCACCTTTTACACCCACTTTTTCAAACCTTTTGTCCTTTTGACACTTTTTACCCCTCAACTTGCTTAAAATATATTTTCTTTCTTTTTATTCATTTTATTCTTTCTTTCTGTGACTTTAAAAAAATATCGGGTGTTACAAGTCCACCCCCCCTTATATAGGTTTCATCCCCGAAACTTGTTATTCCTCGAATAATCGTGGGTAATGCTATCTTATCTATTCTTCAGTCTCCCACATAGACTCAGATCCCTTCCTATGCTTCCACTGTACACGCACAAGAAGAACCACTTTATTCCTTAACTTCTTCTCTTTACGATCAATGATCGTCACTGGTTGCTCCACATAATTGAGCCATTCATCTACCTCGATATCCTCCAGTGGTACAATCATATCCTCGTCTACTAAGCACTTTCTTAGATGAGATACATGGAATGTCGGATGAATTCCACTTAACTCATCTAGTAACTCCAATCTATAGGCCACCTCTCCTACTCTACGAATGATTTGGAAAGGCCCTATGTATCTCTGGCTCAAATCGCCCCGCTTTCTGAACCGAATAATACCCTTCCAAGGTGAGACTTTCAACATAACTCTGTCACCCACCTGGAACTCAATCGGTATACGTCGTTTATCAGCATACAACTTTGTCTATCATTGGATGCCTTCATGAAGGCCTTTATTTTCAAGCTTCTCAGTCGTACCCTCGATCACCTCGACACTTCCTAATTCTTTCTGGCCAATATCACCGCAGCACATGGGTGTTCGGCATCTCTTACCATATAGCATCTCATAAGGGGGCATACCAATGCTGACATGATAACTGTTGTTATATGAGAACTCGGCTAATGGTAAGTGGTCATCCCAACTTCCTCCAAAATCAATGACACACGCTCGAAGCTTATCCTCTAGCGTCTGAATGGTCCTTTCCGATTAACCATCCATCTAAGGATGATAAGTTGTGCTAATATGCAACTCGTCCCCATTGCATCGTGGAATTTCTTCCAAAATTTAGATGTAAACCGGGTGTCATGATCAGACACAAGAGACACCGGAACACCATGACGAGTTACGATCTCGTTAATGAAAAGATCTGCCAACCACTCTGATGAATATGTCTCACGAATCGGTAGGAAGTGAGCACTCTTTGTCAAACGATCGACTATCACTCATATGGCATCATACCCTCGCGCGGTACGTGGCAGCTTCGTTATAAAATCCATGGTGATATGCTCTCACTTCCACTCCAGTATATCCAAAGGTTGGATTTTCCATACGGCTTCTGATGCTCCGCCTTCAATTGAGCTTGACCCCATACAGATTTTACATCCTTATAGGTCAACCTAGTCAACTAGGAAACTATCTTAGAGAAGTCTTGAATAAATCTCCTGTAGTAGCCCGCCAAATTCAAGAAACTACGAGTCTCGAATTACGTCTTTGGTGACTTCCATTGCATCACCGCCTCCACCTTGTCGGGTCCACCATTATCCCACCGGGATTCTCTACATGACCCAAAAATTGAACCTCGTGCAACCAAAATGCGCACTTGGAGAATTTAGCATACAACCTCTCCCTTCTCAACGTCTCCAACACCTCTCGAATGTGACTGGCATGCTCATCCTCACTCTTGGAATAAATCAAGATATCATCGATAAACACAATCGTTAATTTATCCAACATCGATCGACACACTCGATTCATTAGGTCCATAAAAGCAACTGGCGCGTTGGTCAAACCAAGATACATACAAGAAACTCGTAGTGTCCATAACGCGTGCGAAAAGCTATTTTAGGAATATCTTGCTCCTTAACCTTCATCTGATGGTAGCCAGATCGAAGATCTATTCTTGAGAACCATCTGGCACCTTGGAGCTGATCGAACAAGTCATCGATCCTTGGCAATGGATATCGATTCTTGACCGTCAACTTGTTCAGCTCTCGGTAGTCAATACACATCCTCATACTACCGTCCTCTTCTTCACGAATAAGACCGGAGCACTCCAAGGAGAGATACTCTATCTTATGAACCCCTTATCAAGCAACTCCTACAGTTGCTCCATCAGTTCCCTCATCTCGCCACGATGCCTTAACAACAGGTTGGGCAACCGGTATCAAGTCAATCTCGAACTCAATCCCACGGTCTGGTGTCACTCCTGGTAAATCTTCTGGGGACACCTCTGGGAAGCGACACAGAACCTATACATCAGACAGTTGTGGTGTTGGCATATCCACATCCTTCACGTAGGCCAAGTAGGCACTACACCCATGCCTCATGCACTTTCCTGCCATCGCCATCGAATTCGCCTTTGGAATCGTAGTGACTCGATCACCATAAACCGTCATTGTACTCCCGTCAGGCACTATTAATCGAACCATCTTCTAGCGACACACAAGATTCTCCTTGTAGTCTGCCAACCAATCCATTCCTAGGGCTACGTCTAACCCGCCTAAGGTCATCACAAATGGTCTAAGAGGAAACTTGTGACCTTCTAGTTCTATGTCACAACCCTCTATCATCTCAGAAATCCTTGTAGACTCTTCTATGGTAGTTGCTACATCAAAGGGTGCATCTACACTCCTACTACTAACAGCCAGTTTAGCACAGAAAGCAGCAGAAATAAAACTCTTACTAACACCAGAATCAAATAACACAGAAGCAAGGGTTTGGTTACTATATACGTACCTGACATGACATCGGGGTCCATCCTAGCCTCCTCCTGCATCAACGTGAAGACCCTGTGCTCGCCATTTGCCCTTCAGTTCTGGTCGTCTTCCTAGCTCCAGAGCTCTCTACCCTTGGCTCCTTGCAGTCCCTACTTGTGTGACCCCTTCAACTGCATTTATAGCACCATACCACCCCACACTCTCTTGCTAGATGACTGGGCCTCCCACACTTGAAGCAAAGGTTTGATCCCCACCTACACTCTCCAATATTCCCTTTGGCACACTTACCACACTTTCCCGTCTCCGCACCGGACGAAGCTACATGCCGGTCATCCGTCCTGGTAACCTTTTTGTTTGAAGTGGCCCCGCCACGTCCAAACTGCATTTCGTTCCAATTCTTTTCACCGCTGCCCTTCTTGCTCACTTCAATAATGGTCGTCTCCTTCACCGCCCTAATTACCTTAGTCACCATAGATGGTAGAATTGTCTACATGACCTGTTGGACTCCCTCAACAACCACCACTTTCAATGTGGTCCTCAGACTAGCACTATCATCACCACCTTCCAGGTGAGGGATCTCGGGCTCTACGAGTGCCATTTCAGCAGCCCTAGCCATGCTTCTCGTGACGGTCCAGCACCACGTCCACCACAACTTTCACCTGACAAAACCTTCAGAGATCTACCACCGACCATCCTCAACACACACTAAAAGATTCAAACACCAACACGGTCATTCAAGGGAATAGCTTAGTTTATGTCAAGTATAGTAAGTCCCTAATTATAGTGGCCAGTTGTGATTAGCCACTAACTTTAATCTTCATGCCCCAAGCATTACCTATCCTAACTACATCAGTATCTAAATCTACATACAGCACATAAACCACATAACATATGTGCACATAATACCGGTTAACCTTAAGAAAATACCTGATGGCTTGTAGCTACTTGAACTGGCATCCCTTCCCTTTCCGTCCCATTTTCAATTTAAGTTAAGGTTTATTTTGAAAATTTACCTATTTCACTTAAACTTTGGCTCTGATAACAAATTGTAAGGCCCCGTTCCTAGGACGCTTACAGCTGGCAAATCATCGCTCATAAAACATATAATTACATTAACTTGAAACAAACGTTGCAGTAGAAACATTAAAAATAACATTTTCATAATGTTTTTTCAAAATAACACACACCTCCAACATTATGCATAACTCGAGTACTGGGCCGAAGATCATAAATGACTTCCATACCGCACATAGCCTGGCACCGGCACCAAGGTGAGTAATCACTATAAACCACTGTGTACTACACCCCAAACATTATGCATAACTAGAGTACTGGGCCAAAGATCATAAATGACTTCCACACCGCACATAGCCTGGCACCAGCACCGAGGTGAGTAATCACTATACAAATGGTCGGTCATAAAGACGGACCCCGGTGTGCATCCTTCTAGGGTAGCTAACCCGCACACCGTTGAACTAACACCCTTCATTGGGCGTGTTTCCACATACAAGGCTTGCAAGAATTACTTTACTTTCTCTCTCATTAATGCATGCACTTTTTCATTATGTTCCTCTTTTCATTATCTTCCACTTTACATTACATAATACTTTTCATTTCATTCATTAACTTTCAACATAAAGCCATGGGAAGATAAACATACATAACAGGAACATTAACATACACATATAACATCACCATACAGGGCATCATCATACATACATAACATACATCATACAAACCATCATGCATAAGCATCAATCATACATCATAACATCATCATGCAATGCCCATCACATCATTTATGACCTCAAAAATTCAACTTACATAGCCCCCGAGAACCTCCCAAGTCAAAGCCTAAATTTCACTTTTTCCACAAAAAGTCAGAAAATAATCTAAGTGTTCATCCGCATTTCCCTTTTTGTTCATCCGCATTTCTTTTTACTCATCCGCATTTCTTTTTGTTCTTCCGCATTTCCTTTTGTTCTTCTGCAATTCATTTTACTCATCTGCATTTGCTCTTACTTATTTGTCAATGCTCATCCACATTAACTGTTCATCCGCATTTGTTGTTCAATCGCATGAACTTACTCATCCGCATTAACTGTTCATCTCCATTTGTTGTTCATCTGCATGAACTTACTCATCTGCATTAACTGTTCATATGCATTTGTTGTTCAATCGCATGAATTTACTCATCCGCATTAACTGTTCATCCGCATTTCTTGTTCAACAGCATGAACTTACTCATTCACATTAATTGTTCATCCGCATTTGTTGTTCAATCGCATAAACCTTCTCATCGGCATTGAATTTCTCATCCGCATTGACTTTCCATCCGCATTTGTCAACACTTAAGCATTTTTTTTCTAAACTTAGGCGTATGAACTACTGTTTGGGCGCATGAGCAGCCTAGGGCACACTATTCATCAAATTTAGTCCTCAAACACCATCTATCATGTTCTAAGTTTAAATCATGCATTCAAAACCTTAGAAACACAACCATAACATCATCAAATCATGAACACAGTCCAAAATCAAACCATACGAGCAACATACACACATACATACATACGGTTATAAAACCCAGTTTTATAAAAATGTTCAATCATGCATTTCCAGCCCAAAACAGTTAAATACCAGTAAAGGAGGGGTCCTAGAACTCACCTTTGCAGCCTCTTGGGTATGACTTCCTTTAAAACCTATTTTCTGTAGGTTCAACGCCTAAAACCCACCAAAAATGCACACCCGAACACACACAAACATACATAAGCATACACCTGAGGATAAAACCAGTGAAGAACACTCAAAAACTATGAATTCTTACCTTGAATTCGAACTTCTTCTTCCTCTTCTTCAAGAACCGCAACTTTCTGCTCTGCTACTCTCTCTCTAGAATACGAGAATTATGTGGGTGTAGAAAGAGTGATGGGCGGCCATCACCTTTTACACCAACTTTTTCAAACCTTTTGTCCTTTTGACACTTTTTACCCCTCAACTTGGTTAAAAATATCTTTTCTTTCTTTTTCTTCACTTTATTCTTTCTTTCTTTGACTTATAAAAATAACCTGCTGTTACAAATGCACTAAACAATATATGCTTTGATCGTATTAAGGTTGATGATGTATTGATGTGATGGTTGTTATGGTTTATTTTTGATTCTGTGAATTGATGTGATGTTAGCCGTCGAATTGATTGTGTTATGGCTCGTCCATCTCCTTTGTGTGAAACCTAGGATCCATATTTATAGACAATTATTGTTTTTGTTAACGAAACACCAGATTTCTTGGGATTTGAAATTGTCTTGTTGACTTGTTGACTTGTTGACTAGTAACACTTGCATTATTGAAATTACAAGTGTTTGGACTCCACAGCTACTATAGTCTTTGGTAGATGTTAGTTCTTCTGAAGGTATTTGTTCTTTCGAAGCTATCTTGTTCTTCCAAAGGTATTTGTTCTACCGAATCTATCTTGTTCTTCTGAAGGAACTTTGTTCTTCCGAAGCTATCTTGTTCTTCTGAAGGTATTTGTTCTTCCGAAGCTATCTTGTTCTTCCGAAGCTATCTTGTTCTTCCGAAGGTATTTGTTCTTCCGAAGGTATTTGTTCTTCCGAAGGTATTCTTCCGAATCTATCTTGTTCTTCCGAAGGTATCTTCACTTGAACTTCTAGAGCTGGATTTTCATCCGCGAAAGATATTCGGATGATTGTTTTTGTAAGAAACATATCTGTGGAAGAACAAAATGTTCATCTGTAGATATTTCTTACACTTAGTCAATTTCACAAATTGACCAAAGATAATGTTTTACCTACAATCATACATAAATCAACACACTTAAGGGTTAACCTATATACATAATGCATACATCAAAATAATGAATTATAATTATTCTTTACAACTATTGCTTAAAGTTTTGAGCCTATACAAAATGATCTAGACCTATTGTTTCTAGATCTAACAAGAATTATGAATCCCAAGAGATTCGGTGTTTCCTTAATAGAACCATAGTTGTTTATAAATATGAGTGCTAGGTTTCACATCAAAGAGAGAGCAAGACGGGCAACCAGACGGCAAACACAAAAAAATCATATTGATTCACGTAATCAAACATAAATCCTAGCAGCCGTCACATCAATACATCACCAACATCAAGTCCTCCAAAGCAATTAATATTTATAGCATTCATTATTTATTCATTTGTAATCATTAATCTGTTTTAATGAAATACTTTTGAATCAAATCTTGTTTGTTTATTTATTGTGCTCGTATCATTGTGTTCGTCATAATCAACATTTTTTCTGTTTGATATTTATTTATAAAAAATTAAACAAGGTTAATGTTTATTCTGCAATCATTAACTTGATTCCTTTTAACACTGATAATTCCTGATTGTGATCTTTGGATTCACTGGTGGTATCAACGCCAAGTTTTGATTGATTTAGATCGATTGATCTATCGGTGTTAGAATTGTTTAGTTGTTTTCCTGTTTCATTAGATCTATCAGTTTTGCTAATTAGATTTATTGTTTTTTATCAAATTGTTTTGTTTTGAATCCATTTTTGTTTAAAACAATAAAATCAGGTGAATTGTCTTTCAGCGAGTACTATTTCATTACTCGTGTAAACTTAGATCAATATTCACATTAATTGAATAGTGGATTTGAGTTATTGATTGATATTCATAAATTGTTCAAATTAATTAAATAAGTACATTAACAAAATCCTTGATTTGATGATTAATTGTCATTAAAAAGGTTGACTAATTTGTGAACACAATCACTTAATTATTATTAATTAAGTTTTGTCACTAATTAGTAAATTACTTAAAAAGAAACTTTGTTTAGTTAAAATCTTAGACTTAAACTAAAATGAATAAATTTGGTGGATCATCATACCAACCTCCAAAGTAGGAAACAAAAGCGGATTTCAAATCCTAGAAAATCAAATTCAGGAATCATGTGAATTATACTGATTTCAACTTATGGATATCAATAACTGAAGGTCCATATATTCCTCCCACTCTTGGGCCAGATTATAATGACAATAATCAACCCTTAAGTACAAAAGATCTGTCACATGATGATGTTAAGAAGGTCAAAGTTGGTATCAAAGCATACAACTTGCTTAGTATGGCTTTACCTGAAGAAATATTAATCAGGTGTGAGAATTATAAAACAAAAAATTCCTTGTAGAAGATTCTTCATACACTCTGTGAAGGGAGTGATGAAATCAGAAGCATTACGAAGGACTGACTTCGCTCACAATATGAAACTTTTCATCATATTGAGGGTGAATCAATTGCTCAACAATTCCATAGATTTATGCAACTTGTAACAGAGATGAACATCTTGGAGTTGAAGTACAATAATGTGGAATTGAATAAAAAAATGCTCCATACTTTGCCTGAAATTTGGAAGCAAACTGTGCCCATGTTCAAGAACACCATAGACCTTAAAGCAACTGGTTTAGATACATTAATGATGGATGAAAAATCAAGAAACAAGAGTGTGAGAACACATGTCACACCTTATCACTTTAAAGAAACAAAAAGTGTTAGAAGTGTCTTTATTTCTAATAATGATAGGAGAACTCTTGTACTTTGAGTGAAGATAAAGAAGAAGTGAGTTTTTATGCATCAAAACCTTCAAAGTAAATTAGGAAAGGAAAAGGGAAGAATTGATGATAGAAAAGATGCATCTACATCATTAGAAAAGTCTTCATCAAACAACCAAGTAGAGTCTATCATTGTGATTCTGGACTCTGAAGAACAAAAGGCAGCCTTCGTAGCTTTCAGTTCAAGTTTTCAAGCTTACTTGGGAAGCACCTTAACATCTGCCAACATCTGCAGCAAGACTTGGAAGAACTTCATCCAGATGTAGTAGAGGAGATGGATCTACAATGGCAAATGGCAATGATTGCTTATAGAGCCAAACAGTACCTAAGAAGAAATAAAACTTTGGTTGTAGCAAGTAAAACATCAAATATTGGTATTGATAAGTCAAAGGTAAGATATTTCAAATGCAATCTCTATGGACATTTCTCTAGAGAATGTAATCAACAATCAAATCCTAACTTTAGACAACATCAGTCTCATCAACAACAATCTCATCAAGCATTAACATCTCAAAGATCTTTCAAACAACCAAAACTAATCAACTTATCCCCACTAGCCAGAAATGCATCAGCAGGACCTAGTTACTCCAAAGAATCTGGGCTGATCATACTACAAGATGGAACCTATAACTAGAGCATGTATGAGAAGGAAGTCTTGGAAGAGAATCAAACTTTAATGGCTCACATGGAGAAAACAGTGTCCACCCACGGCTAGAGAGGTAAGAGATATAGAGTCCATGCTCAACAATTGGCTAATAAAGTGAAAGAAACAATGATTATGAATGAATCTCATGTAAGAGAACATAAGCTATATCAAATCAAAATTAACTCTTTACAAAAGGATTTAGATAAACTATTTTAGAAAATTACAGTTTAAAAGCACAAGTTGTGCATCTGACCACTTCCTTAACTAAATCCATGGCTGATCATGCATCAACTGAAGTGAAACTTCAGATGTTTCAACTTTCATCTTAGCAATATGAGAAATTATTGAATTCTCATATTGAATTAAAGAATAGGTGTGGGTTGGGATATAATGTTGTTTGCACATCCTATAAACGGTAATTATACGACATTACCTTAAACAATGACAAACAACTTATCAAATCATTTTGTGCCATGCACCAAGTTTGAAACAAAATCTAATCAACAAGTTAATAACAATGAAACTAAGGTAAGTGAAACTGAGTCTTCTGATTTAGAAAATATTAAACAAAATGACTCAGAATTTGACTTTGATAAGTGTGATGACTTGGATGATTCTGATGAACATGATGATGTTCAACTGGACATTGGTAAGAATGTTGCTTTTGAAACAATTATTTCCAAAGTTCTTGAAGAAACAAAATTGTCATATCCTCTAAAACAAAGAAACATGTTGAAGAATATTTGCAAAAGAATAGCTCAACTAAATGAAGGTCTCTAAGAAAGTACACATATTTGTAAAAAAGGGAAAGAAGAAACACTCAGTAAATCTTCGGCATAAGAAGAAACCTTATTCAGTAGCAGATCTGCAGAAAACCAAATCTACTGAATTAGTAGAAGATCTATAGAAGACAAAAGCAACAACTATCAAATCAAATCAAAAAGTGATGAATCTCAAGCAGAAGAAATCAGCAAATGGTAAACAAGAAACCATTGATAATGTGTTAGGAAAGGCAACAATAAATCAACTGTAAAATTAGAAAAGGATTTGAAGCCTCAAAAGTTGATAAAGAAGAAGAAAGTGATTGATTCTGAAAAAGAATCAGATGAAATGTATTGTAAATGGTGTGATATGAAAAAACACAATACTAAAAATTGTTATTTCAGCAATTATTGTTCTATTTGCAATATGAACAATCACATGACGTCTAATTTCTATTTCAACAAACATTGTGCAATTTGTAACAAAAATAACCATTCAACTCAGGAATTTTATTTCAACAAAAAGAACAAGACAAAGAGCATAGAGCAGAAACAATCTGATAAAGCTGAATCAGACTCTTAATCCACTAATGGCCAAGAAGCTTTAAAAACAAAGAAGTATCAACAAAAACAAAAGCAAAAACCGAAGGAGAAAACATCTACTGATGTTCAACCTTTGAAGAAAAGAACAACATTTTAGCAATCCAAAACACCTCACAAAAAGGTGGATTTGACTGAAAAAGAAACAAATGTTGATGATGCTTTCTTTGATAATTTTGAAAAGCAAACTCATGTACCTCATTCAAAATCAAAAGATAATGAAACTTTCAATAATCAAGGTTCATTATCAAAACCAAAGAAACAAACCAATGAAGATAAGGTGAATGAAGAAAAGATTGAGAAACCAGAACCTAGTTCAATAACCTCATCTTCAATAGAATCATCCTCACCACAAACAACACAAAATGAATCAATTAATACTAAAACCTCAATACTAGTTCATGAAGGAGTAACAATTTAGACACTGCTGGCAAATCCAAGATCATTAAGGCTTGGGTTTTCAATTATAATTGATTTCTTTCTATGTGCAGGAACAATCATAGAGAGCTGACAACAAGTGGTATGTTGACAGTGGTTGTTCCAGGCATATGACAAGAAACTATTCTCTTCTCCATGACTTCAAGCATAAAAATGCCTCATATGTGGCATTTGGTGGGGATAAGAAGGGAGGCAAAATAATTGGTAAAGGAATGGTAACTAATGGTGTACTCAAATTTGAGAAAGTAAATATTGTGAAAATTTGCAGTATTATTTATTGAGTGTCTCAAATTTTTTATCAAAATTATACCATATTGTTTGATAACACTATTGTTACATTCTTAAGCTAGGTTTTTCAATTCCAGAAGAATGGATCCTTCTTAAAGCATCAAGAAAAGAAAACACATATGTTTTCGATATGAACAATATTGCACTCACAAGACATGAAACATGCCCTACTATCTATGTCACACCCCAACCTTGACAGCGGAAACGTCGAGCCAAATAACGCTATTAATAACCCAAATATATACTAATCATAAGTTCCAATTATACCATTACAATCATAAGTCTCAAAGAAATTAAAAGCATAACATAAGATGTAACAAGTCATTTTTATTTCATTTATTTAACTAGGTCCATTCCTAGATGTGCAAGCTTCAAAGAGTAGAAATCAAGCTTGAGTATTTCCTAAAACATGTTAAAAATAAAAAATGTCAACAATAATATTGGTGAGATTTCCATAGTTTGCAATACATAGATATATAAAAGATGGCAATTCATGTTGTAAGTTAGAGAACAAAGTAAACTAGGGATGTAAGACAGAATGCACAATCAAGCCTTGACAAAGTTTTACAAGTCTCAAACGTTTACAAGTATATACGATTACCTAAGTGTACTTGGATTAACCAAGCAGGCTTGTCAGGCCCATAGGTCTATGACGTCGCCAGGCTAGCAATAGTTAATGATTGTACATATATTCGACATTACATGGTAGCTACAAAGTTCAACTAACCACAACATATATGTGAAATGCCATAAGTTTACAAGAATCAAACGTGTTTACAAGTGCAAAGTTTATAATGTAACATGTTTCACCCCAAAAGTGTGAAAATATAAAAAGGGGTATAGAAATACTCACATGATCAAATAAGTATATATTGGATGATTAATAAGAAATAATAATAAGCGTCGTTTCAACATAGCCCTTCACAATGCACCTAATATATATATATTTACAAGGTTTAAGTTTAATAATAAAATTAACGTTTTAACGCGAACTAGGGTTTTAGGATTTTGGGGTTTTGTAAAAAATTTAGTAAACTCTTATTTATATTTTGTTCAATAGAGAAGTAACATTATAAAATTTTAAAGGAATCATAACCATTGTTAATAATTTGTGTAATATAACATATATCTTTAATCAAAGAAAACATAAGATTCAATAATAATTAATAATTATTATATAAATCCATTTTTATAAAAATACTTAATTATGATTTTTATAATAAAATATTAAAATATTTTATAAGGATAAATTTACAGAAAATATTTTGTTGATTTTAAAAGATTAGATGTTTGTAAAAATCATTTTTATATGTAATAGAATTTTTCTAAAATAGAATTAAGGCTAAAAATCCATTTTAAAAATAATAAGAGGGTGCCGGGTTTGAACCCGGGACCTCTAAGTTGAATTGTGGACTGTGAACCGGTGAACCAAGGCTCTCAGCCGCGGTATAATCCAGTTCCAAATTGTTTTAACCTAAATCAATAGAACACCCCCAAATCCAAGAACCCTAAATTCGATTGATCCAAATTAAAGCATCTAACGATGTTATTATCGAATTAACCATGGGGCTTTTGATCCCCACGAAGAACATATCGTGACCAGAACACGTGCAAACAAGGTGAAAATGTTAATTAGAATTCAATTAACCTTGTGGATATCCTGAGATGATGATCTTGATTCAAAACCCCTTATCAATTTCAGTTCTTGATGCCCAAACAATGAACTTCGAGTACACGCAGGTTCTTGGTGAAGATGGTGATCGAACTTGTTGAGAGCATTTGTTTCAGATGATTTTTTGTTGATTAAATGTTTAGGAGTAGATAGACGATTCGTTAGGTTAAGTTAATGGGGTTATTACTGAATTTTAATGACCGAACGGTTAGAGGATTAAAGGCACCGGTTACCCATTCGATTGGGGTTTGTAACTGATGTTTAATTTCGTTTAATTGATGCTTTCATGTTCGAAACGTGTGCTAGAAGGGTTTGGGACCGGTTTTGGGTTAAGGAATTGTAGGAATTCGAGGGTTTAAGGTGGCCGGAGAGTCGGCCGCCGGTGGCCGGACTTACCACTGGAAAAACGGGGTGGGCAGGGGGTGTGGGTTTGTTTTCGAAATTTACACAAATGGTCCCTTATGTTTGGTTTTTTATTGTTTTAAGCTTAAAACTCACTTTTAAGGTTTATAAATTGGCACAACTAACCCCTAAACTTAATTAATTAACTTAAACCTTTTCAAAGATTAGTAATTTTTATAAATTAAAATTATTATTAGTATTATTACTATTACTTCTATTATTATTTCTATTTTTATTATTAGTATTATTATTATTAATTTTGTTCATATTGTTATTATTATTATACAATTTATTATTATTAAGCAAAATAGCCCACAAGTTTCATAAAAAGCATAAATAGTCCTTACAAGAATAAACGACGTTAACTTTTAATTAACGTAAAAAAATACAGGATGTTACAATCTAAGTCATTAGAAGATGAATCTCAATTGTGGCATAGAAGGCTTGTTCATTCTAACATGAAGAACATGAACAAATTGGTGAAAATAACTTAGTCATTGGATTTTCAAAGAAAGAGTTTTATTGTTCAAACCAATGTCCTTAAGGTTATAAAGGAAAACAACATAGAGTGTTAAATAAATCAAAATTATCAGTACAAATACTACACCACTCAAATTACTTCACATGGATCTCGTTGATCCAACCAATATGATGAGCATTGGTAAAAGGCAATATTGTTTAGTGGTAGTGGATGATTTCACTAGATTCACATGGGCCTTTTTCTTAAAACAAAAGAGTGAAACATCAAAAACATTAATGGACTTTGTCATCAAGATTGAGAATCAACTTGATTTAAAAGTTAAAGTTTTCAAGAGTGACAATGGGACTGAATTTGTTAATACTTAATACTGACTTAGATTCTTTTTTGCAGGAATAAAGGCATTACAAGGCAATTCAGTGCACCAAGAACTCCACAACAGAATGGAGTTGCTGAAAGAAGAAACATAACTCTTATTGAAGCAACAAGAACAATGCTAGCTGATTCAC
The DNA here is from genome assembly GCA_025506515.1 of Flaveria trinervia. Classification (NCBI taxonomy): domain Eukaryota; kingdom Viridiplantae; phylum Streptophyta; class Magnoliopsida; order Asterales; family Asteraceae; genus Flaveria; species Flaveria trinervia. Next base: position 79,102,431 of record CM046442.1, read on the forward strand.
AATTGCCAATCACCTTTTGGGCTAAAGTAGTGAACACAACATGCAATGTTCAAAACAGGACATTAATTATCAAAGAACATAATTAAACACGTTATGAGCTTCTATTCAAAAGAAAACATTATATAGGTGTAAGGCCCTATTTCTGGGATGCTCACAGCTGGTCAATCATCGCACATAAAATATATAATTACATTAGCTTTAATAAACATTGCAGTGCAAACACTAAACATCGTTTGTTTGCATTACAATGCAAAAACATTATACAAAAGAATGCCATCCAAAATGAGCCAAGTAGCCGCCCCGTGCCATCCTCGGCAACCATCACCTACCAACTGAAAATGCATAAAACGTCAACGTTGCCGAGTGAGTTCTAGTTTTATAATTAAAATACTTTACTTTACATTTAGAACCATTATTTACTTCCATGTGTGCTCATGCATCATACGTACAAATAAATAATCTTATTATTATCTTCTTCATCGTTCATCTCACGTTACTTGTTATCATTCATTATCATCATTCATCCCTTTTCATTTGTATTGTTCATTCCGTACATACATCATTAATCTTTAGTTTCATCCGGACCAATGCCATGTGCTTCAACCCACCGTCATGCATAAAGCGGGTACTGGGCCGAAGTCTATAAATAGACTCCCATACATTGCATAAACCATCCTTTCTCATAAAAACATATTATCCTTTACATTCGTTCATGATCGTACATACAGATAATATCATTATTATCTTCGTCATTCTTTCATTCATACTTTCATTCATTCATCATTTCATTCCTTACTTTCATCATCACCATGAACTTTATCCTTCATGCTCGTGATACTGTGCCTAAGCCTATAAAAGACCTTCATCGGTGGTGCCCAGCACCAAGTGGTCACAGTAACTAAGGTAAAGTCCAGGTATAAAATTGTCATATGCTATGCCCTTCATGCTCATGATACTGGACCTAAGCCTATAAAAGACCTTCATCGGTGGTGCCCAGCACCAGGTGGTCACAGTACCTAAGACACGCAACAATGGTTCATCTATATGGTCAATCACAAAAAAGACCCCAATATGCATCCTTTGGGGTAGCTAACCCGCACATCGTTTAGTTAACACCTACATACATTTGCTTGCAAGCCTTTCTTACATTCATTCATTCATTAATGCATGCATTCATCATCATGTTCCTCTTTCATTATCTTTCACTTTACGTTACATAATACTTCGTTCATTCATTCATTATCATAACATGTAAAGCCATAGGAAAGATAATCATACAACATCACAAGGAACATAAACATATCATTCTACATCATCATGCAGGGAATCATACATACATACATACATCATGCATAACCATGCAACATCATCATATCATAAACATCAAGCACATAACATTACATGCCCATCATACCATTTATGACCTCATAAGTCAACTTACATAACCCCCGGGAACCTCCTAGGTCAAAGCCTACATTACTCCTTTTCCCCCAAAAAGTCAGAATTTTTCTAAGTGTTCATCCGCGTTTGCTATAGTCATCCGCATTTCCTACAGTTCATCCCCATTGGCTATAGTTCATCCGCATGGGCTATAGTTCATCCGCATTGGCTATAGTTCATCCGCATTGGCTATAGTTCATCTGCATTTGCCATTCGCATCTGCCTAACTCATCCGCATTTGGTTTCCTTCATCTGAATTAACTCACTTTGCTCATCCGCATTCTATACTTAGTCAATGCTCATCCGCATTGACTCACTTCATCCGCATTGACTTACCTTGCTCATCCACATTTCCCAGACTTAGGAAAATGCTCATCCGCATTTCCTACACTTTGTCAATGTTCATCCGCATTGACTTCATCTGCATTGACTTCATCCGCATTGACTTCACCCGCATTGACTTACCAATTGGTTAACATTCATCCGTATTAACCCTTTTCATCTGCATTTACTTCCAAACACTTAGGTAGATTTAAAGACTTATCAAGTGGGTCTAAAACATCATAATCAATTTCCATGCACCATTCATCATGTTCTAAGCTTAAATCTTACTCTCTAAGCCTTAGAACACAATCATACATCATCAAGCATGAACATAGTCACACATCACATCATACCATCATCATACACACATTTAAGCATACGGGTCCGAAACCCAGTTTAATAAAAACATATATAAATGCATTTCCAGCCCCAAAATTAGTTAAAAACCAGTAAAAGAAAGGTCCTAGAACTCACCTTTGCAGCTCTTGAGTATGGCTTCCTCCAAACTCGTTCGCAAATTGAATTCAACCGCTTAGAACCCACTAAAAACAACATACCCAAACACATACAAACACACATAAGCATAAACCCGAGAATAAGACCAGTTAAGAACACCATAAAAGCATGAATTCTTACTTGAATTCGAATTCTTTCTAGTTCTTCCTTAAGAACCAAGAATTTCTGCTCTCTCTCTCTCTCTAAAACCCGAAAATCAGTGTGTATGTGACATATGGGCGGCCATACCACCTTTTACACTCACTTTTCAAACATTTTGTCCTTTTGGACACTTTTTTACCCATAGTCTTGGGTTTTATTTCTTTTCCTTCTTTTCTTTACTTATTTTCCTTTCTTTGACTTTAAAAATAACCGGTGTTACAAGTCCACCCCCCTTAAATAGGTTTCGTCCTCAAAACCTGTTATTCCTCAAAGAATTGTGGGTAATGCTGCATGATCTCTTCTTTAGTCTCCCACGTAGACTCGGATCTCTTCCTGTGCTTCCACTGTACATGCACAAGGGGAACCACTTTATTTCTCAACCTCTTTTCCTTTCGATCAATGATTGCCATTGGTTGCTCCTCATAATTGAGCCATTCGTCTACCTCGATATCCTCCAGTGGAACAATCATGCCTTCATCGGCTAAGCACTTTCATGCCTTCATCGGCTAAGCACTTTCTAAGATGAGATACATGGAATATCGGGTGAATTCCACTTAACTCATCGGGTAACTCTAATCTATAGGCCACCTCTCCTACCCGAGCAATGATTCGGAAAAGGGCTTATGTATCTCGGGCTCAACTTGCCCCGCTTTCAGAAGCGAATAATACCCTTCCAAGGTGAGACCTTCAACATAACCTGGTCACCCACCTGGAACTCAATCGGTCTACGTCGTTTATCGGCGTACGACTTCTGTCTATCTTTGGCTGCCTTCATGAAGGCTTTGATCTTCTCAAGCTTCTCGGTCATAGCCTCGATTACGTCGACGCTTCCCAACTCTTTCTGACAAATGTCACCCCAACAACGGGTGTTCTGCACCTCCTACCGTATAGCATCTCGTATGGTGGCATGCCAATGCTGGCATGATAGCTATTGTTGTACGAGAATTCAGCTAACGGTAAGTGGTCATACCAACTTCCTCCAAAATCAATCACGCACGCCCGAAGCATGTCTTCCAATGCCTGAATGGTCCTCTTTGATTGACCATCAGTGTGGGGATGATAAGCCGTACTAACATGTAACCTTGTCCCCATGGCATCATGGAATTTCTTCCAGAATTTAGATGTAAACCGGGTGTCACGATCAGACACAATGGACACCAGCACACCATGACGAGTTACAATCTCCTTGATGAACAGGTCAGCTAACCTCTCGGATGAATATGTCTCGCGAATCGGTAGGAAGTGAGCACTCTTCGTTAAACGATCCACAATCACCCATATGGCATCATACCCTTTCGGAGTACGTGGCAGCTTCGTAATGAAATCCATGGTGATGTGCTCCCACTTCCATTCCGGTATATCCAAATGTTGGATCTTCCCATACGGTTTTTGATGCTCGGCCTTCACTTGCAAGCAAGTAAGGCAGTTACTCACATACTCCACCACGTCGCGCTTCATACCCGCCACCAATAATCTTTCTTCATATCTTGATACATTTTCGTGGCACCTGGATGAATGGAGTATCGAGTCTTGTGAGCATCATCCATGATCTTCCCCCGTAGATCCCCAAATCGAGGAATCCACACACGTCCAAATCGGGTTTTAACACCAAGTGTGTTTTCACCCAATTCCCTAACCAGACCTCTCATCCTTTCAGAGTTAAGATGATCTTCTTTCAATGCCTCATCCTGAAACTCCTTGACTTGCTTCATCACATCGGAGGTCATGATCAGATGATATGCTTTCACCCGAATCGGTTCGAGCCTCTTTTTTTGGCTAAGGGCGTCCGCCACCACGTTGGCTTTGCCCGGATGGTAATGGATCTCATAATCATAATCCTTTATAAGCTCCAACCACCTCCTTTGTCTCATGTTCAGATCCTTTTGCTCGAAGAAGTACTTCAAGCTCTTGTGGTCAGTGAAGATAGTGCACTTCATACAGTAAAGATAGTGCCTCCAAATCTTTAGTGCAAAGACCACGGCTGCTAGCTCCATGTCATGAATAGGATAATTTACCTCATGAACCTTCAACTATCGGGACGCATAGGCTATAACCTTCCCTCTCTGCATTAACAAGCACCCCAAACCTGAGTAGGAAGCATCAGAATAAACCACCAGATTTTCGCTCCCATCGAGTAATGACAGAACAGGAGCTTGAGTCAATCTCGCCTTCAATTCTTCCAATGCCTTCTCTTGAGCTTGACCCCATACGAACTTCACATCTTTTCGGGTTAACTTAGTTAGTGGAGAAGCGATCTTGGAAAAGTCTTGAATGAATCTTCTATAGTAGCCCGGAGAAGCGATCTTGGAAAAGTCTTGAATGAATCTTCTATAGTAGCCTGCCAAACCCAAGAAGCTACGAATCTCGGATGGCGTCTTCAGTGACTTCCATTGCATAACCGCCTCCACCTTTGCCAGGTCCACCATAATCCCGTTGGGACTCACCACATTACCCAAGAACTGAACTTCGCGCAACTAGAACGCGCACTTGGAGAATTTTGCATACAACATCTCCCTTCTCAACGTCTCCAGAACCTCCCGAATGTGACCAGCATGCTCATTTTCGCTCTTCGAATAAATCAAGATATCATCAATGAACATAATCACTGATTTATCCAACATCGGCCGACACACACGATTCATCAGATCCCTAAAAGCAGCCGGCGCGTTGGTCAAACCAAAAGACATGACAAGAAACTCGTAGTGACCATAGCGCATACGGAAAGCTGTTTTAGGGATATCTTGCTCTTTCACCTTCAACTGATGGTAACCAGATCGAAGATCTATCCTTGAAAACCAACTGGCACCCTGAAGCTGATTGAACAAATTGTCTATTCTCGGTAAGGGGTATCGGTTCTTCACTGTCAACTTGTTCAGCTCACGGTAGTCAATGCACATTCTCATACTACCGTCCTTCTTCTTTACAAACAGGACCGGAGCACCCTAAGGAGAGATACTCAGTCTGATAAACCCCTTGTCAAGCAGCTCTTGCAACTGCCCCATCAACTCTTTCATCTTTGTCGGTGCCAATCGATAGGGTGCCTTGGCAACAGGTTGGGCATCCGGTATCAGATCAATCTAGAACTCAATCTTACGGTCAGGTGGCACTTCTGATAAATCTTCTGGGAACATGTCCGGAAAGTCACACACCACGGGTACATCGGATAGTTGTGGTGTTGGCGTATCCATATCCTTTACATAGGCCAAGTAGGCACTACATCCACGCCTCATACACTTTCCCACCACCGCCATTGAAATCATCTTCGGAATCGTAGTCACCCGATCACCATAAACCGTCACCGAACTACCGTGAGGCGTTGATAGCTGAATCATCTTCTTGCGACAGACAATGTTCGCCTCGAAGTCTACTAACCAATCCATCCCAAGAACCAAATCGAACCCACCCAAGGTCATCACAAACGGTCTGACAGGGAACTTATGACCTTCGAGTTCCACGTCACAGTTCTCTATCATCTCGGAAATCCTGGTAGACTTACGTATGGCAGTTTCTACATTGAAGGGCGCATCAATACGTCTACTACTAACAGGGAACTTAGCACAGAAAGCAGCAGAAATAAAACTCTTACTAGCACCAGAATCAAATAGCACAGAAACTAAAGTTTGGTTCACCAGAAACGTACCGGACACGACATCAGGGTCCGTTCTAGCTTCCTCCTGTGTCATTGTGAATGCTCTGGCACTCGCCCTTGGTCCTTCACCTCCAGTTTTCTTTGCCCCGGAACCCTCGGCCGTTGGCTTCTTACAATCCCTATTCATATGACCCTCTTCACCACATTTTAAGCACCGGGTCGTATGACAGTCCCTGGCCATGTGCCCCGCCTTCCCACATTTAAAGCACAAGTTTGACCCAAACCTACACTCCCCACCATGCTCTCTCCCACATCTACCACACTTCTTCGTACTCGCACCCGACGTGACCACACGGCAGTCGTCCACCCTTGCCTTCTTTTTACCTGTCAAGGCATCACCTCGGCCAAACCTCTCCCCATTCCAGTTTCTATCACCTCCACCCTTTCGACTACCTTCAGTTACCACCACCACAGTCCTTTCATCATACAATCGTCCATCCAAATCCACTGCCGACCTAAATGTGCTCGGCCGAGTAGCGATCATGTGCCTGCAAATATCTATTGGCAAACCCTGAATGTACCTCTTGATCTTCTGAGATAGAGGTGTCACCTGATCTGGCACCAGACGTGCCATTTCATTGAACTTTGTGGTGTACTGCTGGTGTGTCATAGTTCCCACCTCCAGTTGCAAGAACTCCCTCTCAACCTTGTCCATTTCCCGGTGAGGACAAAACTCCTCGATCACCAACTTCTTCAGCTCAGACCATCTCATCCTCCCGATGGCCCTGTTACCCTCGGCTTGGACAATGTTATCCCACTAGCACTGAGCCGAATCCACAAAAGAGTGGGTAGCGAACTTCACCTTTTGATCTTCACAGCACTCGTTGATATCAAGAACAACCTCAATTTCCCTCACCCACCGGTGAGCAGCTGCTGCAGTGCCGTTTCCATCAAATGTAGGGGGCTTGCATCTCATGAATACCCCGTAGTTACAGCCTCGCACTGCCTCCCGCGCAGGCTCTGCTTCTTCCTCTTCTTTTTCATCATCAGACAGAACCGTCTCAGTATCGGCCTGTCTTCTTTCGCCCGTAGGTCCACTCCTTTCCCTTCTCTCCCCCTCTCTAACTGCCGTTATCACTTCGGTCACCACAGACAGTAGGATCGTCTGTATGACATGATGCACTTCTTCCACAACTACCTCCTTCACCGAGGCTCTCAGGTTGGCGCTCTCATCTCCGCCCTCCAGATGAGGGGTTTCTGGTTCTTCATGAACCACCTTTTCGGCCCTAGGCCTTCCTCTTGTAACCCATGGTTCAGCACCACGTCCACCACCATGCGAAGCTTTAGATGATCTACCACCGGCCATCCTCTAACTCACACTGAAAGATTTAAACACTAATATGGTCATTCCAGGAAACGGCTCAGTTTATGGCAGTATAGTAAGTCCCTAATTATAGTGGCCAGTTGTGATTAGCCACTTACTTTACTCTTCATACCCCAAGCATTACCTGTCCAGACTACATCAGCATTTAAATCTACATACAACACATAACCACATACCAAGCGCACATAGAAACCAGTTGTCTTTTTGAAAATACCTGATGGCACGCAGCTACTCAGATTGGCATCCCATTCCCTATCCGTCCCATTCTCAGTTTAAGTTAAGGTTCATTTGAAAATTTACCCATTTCAGTTTAAGTTAAGGTTCATCCGTTCCGTTCCGGGACGCTTACAGCTGGTAATTCATCGCACATAAAACATATACTTAGCATTTAATCATCAAAACATTGCATCACAAACATAGAATAAATGGCATTTCATTTCATCATAAAAACTTTTACAAAATAATGCATCGTTTGTCGGTTACAAAATTTCATTGTTGTATTACATCACAAAGCCTTAAATAAATGGATGCCACCCAAAAGAGCTGAGCAGCCGCCTCGTGCCATCCTCAGCAATGCTCACCTGCCAACTGGAAAATGCATGAAAGTCAACGTTGCTGAGTAAGTTCTAGTTTATAATAAAACTTACTTTTCTTTCATAAAACCATCCTTTCTCATAAAAACATATTATACTTTATATTCGTTCATGATCATACATCGTACGTACATACAGATAATATCATTATTATCTTCGTCACTCTTTCGTTCATACTTTCATTCATTCATCATTTCATTCCTTACTTTCATCATCACCATGAACTTTACCCTTCATGCTCGTGATACTATGCCTAAGCCTATAAAAGACCTTCATCGGTGGTGACCAGCACCAAGTGGTCGCAATACCTAAGGTAAAGTCTAGGTATACCATTGTCATATGTTATGCCCTTCATGCTCATGATACTAGACCTAAGCTATAAAAGACCTTCATTGGTGGTGCCCAGCACCAGGTGGTCACAGTACCTAAGACACGCAACAATGGTTCATCCATATGGCAATCACAAAGAAAGACCCCAATGTGCATCCTTTGGGGTAGCTAACCCGCACACCGTTGAGCTAACACCTACAATGGGTGTGCACCTCCATACATTTGCTTGCAAGCCTTTCTTACATTCATTCATTCATTAATGCATGCATTCATCATCATGTTCCTCTTTCATTATCTTTCACTTTACGTTACATAATACTTCGTTCATTCATTCATTATCATAACACGTAAAGCCATAGGAAAGATAATCATACAACATCACAAGGAACATAAACATATCATTCATACATCATCATGCAGGGCATCATACATACATACATACATCATGCATAACCATGCAACATCATCATCATCATAAACATCAAGCACATAACATTACATGTCCATCATACCATTTATGACCTCATAAGTCAACTTACATAACCCCTGGGAACCTCCTAGGTCAAAGCCTACATTACTCCTTCTCCCCCAAAAAGTCAGAATTTTTTTAAGTGTTCATCCGCATTTGCTATAGTCATCCGCATTTCCTACAGTTCATCCGCATTGGCTATAGTTCATCCGCATTGGCTATAGTTCATCCGCATTTTCCTAACTCATCCGCATTTGGTTTCCTCATCCGCATTAACTCACTTTGCTCATCCGCATTCTATACTTAGTCAATGCTCATCTGCATTGACTCACTTCATCCGCATCGACTTACCTTGCTCATCCGCATTTCCCAGACTTAGGCAATACTCATCCGCATTTCCTACACTTAGTCAATGTTCATCCGCATTGACTTCATCCGCATTGACTTCATCCGCATTGACTTACCCATTGGTTAATGTTCATCCGCATTAACCCGTTTCATCCGCATTTACTTCTAAACACTTAGGCAGATTTAAAGACTTATCAAGTGGGTCTAAAACATCATAATCAATTTCCATGCACCATTCATCAGGTTTTAAGCTTAAATCTTACTCTCTAAGCCTTAGAACACAATCATACATCATCAACCATGAACACAGTCACACATCACATCATACCATCATCATACACACATTCAAGCATACGGGTCCGAAACCCAGTTAAATAAAAACATACATTCATGCATTTCCAGCCCCAAAATTAGTTAAAAACCAATAAAAGAGGGGTCCTAGAACTCACATTTGCAGCTCTTGAGTATGGCTTCCTCCAAACTCGTTCGCAAATTGAATTCAACCGCTTAGAACCCACTAAAAACAACATACCCAAACACATACAAACACACATAAGCATAAACCCAAGAATAAGACCAGTTAAGAACACCATAAAAGCATGAATTCTTACCTTGAATTCAAATTTTTTCTAGTTCTTCCTTAAAAACCGAGAATTGCTGCTCTTTCTCTCTCTAAACCCTGAAAACCAGTGTGTATGTGACATATGGGCGGCCATACCACCTTTTACACCCACTTTTCAAACATTTTGTCCTTTTGGACACTTTTTTACCCCTAGACTTGGGTTTTATTTCTTTTCCTTCTTTTCTTTACTTATTTTCCTTTCTTTGACTTTAAAAATAACCGGGTGTTACACGTTGACCTGGTTAGCGTGAAAAATTTTATTTTAACACTTTTATATAGCACATTTTGTCACAGAAAAACTGATCTTCCTCTTAAACCTCTTAAAATCTTGGTCATTTAAAACGTATATATGGTATGCATTTCCAACCCCAAACTAGTTTAAAACCTTTAAAATAGGGGATCTAGAACTCACTTGTATTCGATGAGTAGCTTCTCAATCAAGCTTTCAAAGCAAGGGTTGCACTACACAGCCTGCAGATAAGTTAACACTCAAAGGAGTTAAATTCTGCCTAATTTCGCTACTAATTTCGCTGCAAGATCAGCAGTTTCGTTGCTAATTTCGCCAGCAGTTTTGCTGCCATCTTTGCTGATAGTTTCATTGGTAGTTTCGCCCAACTTCTGTTGGATAATCATGTCTGCGAAACTACCTACGAAACTATAGTTTTGCAGCAAGACCCATATTTTCGCTTAACGAATACATAATTTCGTTGGATGAATACCCAGTTTCGCAGAACGGGCTGAAAATTACGAACCAACCCATTTTTGACCAAAAACTTCAATATTTTACATCCAAAACCTTGGTTATCACCCCATTTTTGAACACCCAGCTACTTCCGAAGGTTAACTAGCTTCAAAAGAACTTGTTCTTCCGAAGCTATTTATACTTCGGAAGTGGCTTACTTCTTTCAAAGCTTCCTTGGGACTTCATACTTTTGACATTGTAGACTTCATTTCTTCTAAGTGTTGAAGCTTCAGAAGAGCAGAGACTTTGTCTTTGGAAGTTGGAGTTTTCCTTCAGCCTTTCTAGATCCAACACACTTGTTTGACCTCAAGTCGCACAGGTGGGTCTTGTCAAACCCAGTAGTACTACCCAAGATTTCCCGCTAGTTATTATTATTAGCGGTCTTAAAGTGTGAGGGCTTTCAAGGTACATCACACTATGTTACACTATACTCAACTTATATTAATAATAAAACATTTGTAAATAAGTATGTTATCTCTCCTAAAAGAGAGTGCATAAAAAGAGTGGGGAATAAACTCACCTGATGCGCAAACAAACAATGAGAAAGGCTGAAGACGGATGGAAAGACAACCCTTCAAAGGTTACCTAGAACACGCAAGTGCATAAGTACGTGTACACAGTAAACCTAACAACCCTAGGTGCTCAATAAACACGTTGACCCAAGGTTTTAGAAAACAAGACTCATTTGACCTAGTTGACCCGTTTAACCCGTTGGTGACATGTTAATTGAAATATCACTTAAACAAGTATATCAACTTATCATACATTATTATCATACAAGGTATTCACACATATCATAATATCAACATCTAGTTCTATCAAGATCATCTTCCCATCTTAGATTATCATACAACCCATGCGAATCTAAAGTAATCAACATACCCAACATAATTATAATTACATCATAACTAATAAACTATACATTTAATCATGCACTACATGCCATGTGAAGCCACTCACGACTTCACACCCTAAACTCTGCTAATCCTACTAAGTAGGAGTCTTAGATTCTCACGCATGTATGACGATCATCATCACATAAACATCAAGATTCATGCCAATCAACATATACAACCATGATCAAATACAATCCCAAACATGGTTCCATAATCTTCTAACATAATCCATCATTATGTATAATCATCAAGAACCTAAATTCCCTAAATGATCAACCAAGCATGATACAACCCAATTAACACATTCCACCACATTACACATCAGCAATAAGCATTCTAACATTATACTAACATTATAAACATGCCCAATTCACCATATCCAATGTTCTTCAAAAATAAAGTATCCCTTTTGGGAAAGTAACACCCAAAATCAATCTAACATCCAATTTATTAATTAGTTCATGAACTTTATACCTAATCAAGTTCATAGCATCCATCTACACATGACAATCATCATCAATTCATCATAATTTCCAAACATCATACATAAAAGTTTCTACATGTAGCAAGGTATGAATAATCACTAAATTTCATGATTTTTCTTGCATAATCCATGCAAACTAACATCAAAGCAATACAACTATCATTATACAATCATCAAATCATAAACTCTAAGAAGAAAAAGTTTTCTCTTTAGGCAATGTATGAATTTCATAATTAAATCATGGATTTCTTGCATAATCATCATAATCCAATATTCATACATTATAATTAACAACATATTACCATCTAACAATCAAAAATCCCAAATTTTCATGCATAATTCGAATTAGAGTTCATCAAGAATCAAAAACTATGAAAAAATTAATAAACTTACCTTTAAGTGTGTAGAAATCAAGAATTATGTTTGGGGACTAGGGTTGGGTTTAATTTTGGTAATACCATGGAACCACTTGGAACTAATCAAAATCAAATTGTATGTGTGTGTTTTAATCAAAATCGCAAAGGGGAGGGGACGGGGAATGGGTTTCGGTTGAAATGAAGGGTTTGGGGACTAGGGTTGGGTTTAATTTTGGTAATACTTAGTTTTTAGGTATTTACAAAATAAACCCCATTGTTTATATTTTATTAAAACTAATCTTTTTAAAACTTGTTAAAATATTTTAACTACCAAATACAAATATTATTAATCAATAATAATAATCACCAACGTTCAATAACAACTAGTGGGTGCTCACAGCATGTGTATGCAAGGCTTAACGGAACTAATGGAGTTTGGTAATGAAAAATTATCGGATGCTATATTCTCAATATAATATATTATAGATTATTACTTAATGAAGCCTTTATCTTGATTAATAGATGGCTTTGTGCTTTATTTATCTTCTTGATTAGAGTTTAATAGCTCTCATGCTGATAGCGTGTTATTATATCACAATAATTAACACAAGATTAGTGTTATAGCTTAAGATCTTTAAAGAGAATTGCAAGAACAAGAAAAAGAGAAATGTATAACTTATGAAAATATATACAAGAGGTGCATTGTCTCATGTACATTGAGATAGTATTATACTACAAAAATCAATCATGATAGACAAGTAAAACTTTTTGGTAGATAAGTAGTGTAGTAAACTTATTTACAAAATTGATAAAGAATTCATTCACTTGCTATGGTAATAATTCATAATAAATACCAAAAATTCCAACATTTTTTCTCTATAAATACAATATAATATTGATGTACTTTCATACTCTTTATAAAATTTGTCATTTATTATTATAAAAATATTTATAAACTATAACTTTTTAATGTTAGGTTGGGTTGGGAATAAGAATACGAAAAATTCCCACAATATCAATTTGACTAACTTCTTCCCTCAAAATGTCCTTATAATCATCTCATCCCCCAAATCGTCCCCACCCCAACACGGGGTCCCGACCGTAAAACAGGTTCGTTTGAACCCACGATAACCATGTGTCTAAATAGGGTTGTTACGAAGGTTCGTATGACCGTAAGTTCGTTGGGACAAACTTACAAAAGGAACATTTTGAGGATTACTCGTTAAATGGATATTTTGAGGAAAATATGTGAGATTTTTCTATGAAATATTATGTTTGGTTGAGTTGTGTGTATAAAAAAGAGAGAAAATAAATTTGTAATGTTAAATTGGGTTGGATTGAGATGTGAACGAGAGTAGTGTAAGGCTCACATAGTTACACCAATATCCTAAAATTGCAAACAATGCTAACAAAACAAAAATTGCAAACAATGCTAACAAAACAATAATACTATAACAGTACATAATTTGTAAGTTATCTAAATATTTGATGTGCCTATTTATCAAAATATGATATTGGTATGACTGATTCCGATACGATAATTGAGATTCTAAATGATCAAATATTTTAAAATGTGATATTGGTATCTACAGAATCTAGCATGACTAATTTTAATATACTTGTAAAACACCTGAACATAAGTTGGCCAAATAGCTCTCTTTTTTCTTATCTAAAACACCCGATCATAGGTTAGCCCAATAGCTCTCTATTTTCTTATGTCAACAATAACATTAGTAATAAATTGCATCAATTTCACTTGCTCGAATTCCTTTACAAGTAAAGGTGCAAGATATGTATCCAATGGCAGAAGGAGTAGAGCTAAAACTACAGGTTAAAATTTCGAAATATTACTTTTAATTAGGTTGATTTAAGTAATATCTTAGATCAGAAACGTAGTTTTGAAGCATGAAAACTTAGTTTTAATGTATAAAAAAGCCACCAGAGGCATTTCTTTTGAAAGAAATTTAGCCCAAACCTAGAATCGAACAAAACAAATGACTAGAGCAGCTGAAAAATCACCATTAACATAAAATCCTTACAGACCTGTTGTGATTAAACTTGGTTCTGTTTCAATTAACTCACAAAATAATAACGATCGAATAATGTTTATTAATTAGTGTATGAACACAAAAAACAAGACCGTTCACCAAATCGATGTATTGTTTTCATCATTTTGCTTTTTGCTGATGAACTATGATCAAGAATCGCTTACATTCAATGCTTATTATGGTTAATTTGAGTGTTTTTTGTTGTGTGTTTCTTGTCAACTAAAGATGAAGCAGAGGTGGATGCGACTGTCGTGACCGGGGTGTGGTCTGGTGGGCGACTGGTGGTTTGCACCACCGGAGATGGTTGGAGATTGACGGAATGAGAAAAGAAGAAAGCATAGCGTCGGATCAAACCAATTAAATTCGGATCCACAGATCCGTGTGTAAACACTTCAGGATCCAGATAAATTATCTATTAGTATGCATAGATCATCTATAGATATATCAAATCATGATAAATTATCACAAAGCATTGATAAGAAAAAGTTGTGCCCAAGTTTAAGATTGGATTATCACATATTGAAAATCACTCAAAATCAGAAAACCTGTTGTTTTGGAGCTAGAAATCCCCCTTCTACGTTGTGGATCAATCAAGAAAAAGAAAGTTGGAGAACCTGTTCCTACCATTCACGAACATGCAACCAAAGCTGGGGAGTTCGCTTGGAATGCTGGTAATGAAGTTGATATAATAATATATTCATGCTTATATTAATTCGCCTAGGAGGAAATTCTTATGTTTTAATTTTACTTTAAAATTTATTTAAGCAAAACTCTCAGACGAAAATATTACTTTCATGCAAAGGTTCTTTAAGAAACTTTTAGCAGGAAGTTTTTTTTAAGTTTCTCATTCTTGAAGTTTGTCATCTGTAACTAACACACGGAAACACTTGTAATAGAATATGAGAGATTGCATGAAAATCATAGTTAAAGATCAACTGATAATTACGGGGTATCATTGTTTTCTTTATTCTTCTTGATTCTTGAATCATTAAATCATCAAATTAGAGCTGTGAAATCAATCCTACAAAGTAAATATATATGCTTAGTCATGGGCTTCATACATAGGTGCATGTTTGTTTGTTGTGTCCGTTTGATTGTTATGTTCTCTTGTATGCGTACGTATTGTATTGAATGTTGTATGAAGACATGGCTACGCGCATGCAAATGAATCTTGTATGCGTACGTATTGTATTGAATGTTGTATGAAGACATGGCTACGCGCATGCAAATGAATCTTGTATGCGTACGTATTGTATTGAATGTTGTATGAAGACAGGGCTACGCGCATGCAAATGAATGATAACAAATAGAACAAATAGAAAATATTCCCTATGTTGCCGCATACGAACGGTAAAGTCTTGCCTATATTACAAGCATACAGGCATTTGAAAGAATTTTATTACAGATGATTTTTCTAGGTTAAGAACGATGTTTGCTTATGATTTACCAACCCTGGGATCTCGTTTGGTGCCTTAAAAGGAATTTGATTGTAAATCATCATAAGATTTTTAGTAACAAATCTCATACATAATAATATGGTCCCACTAGCTAGTTTTATTGGAACATCTAATATTATCTTTGTTTAAATATTTCACAAAACATTTTTATGGTATGCAATAAGAAAGATAGTCGCTTTGAGATCAACTCATTTCAAGTAAGAATTGAATTTATTAACTTGCACTTACATGTGAATTTTACAAGGTTATACTTGCAAATGTCCTCCTTTGGAAAATTTAAATTTATTTGTTATGATGATTATTCAAAATAACTTCATAATAAAACGCTTCGCACGTTGCTATTATGGAGTATTTTATCGAATGCAGCATCAAAAATGATATAGGCTACGATAAAACAAGTACTTTTCAAATCTAGTTTCAATCTTAATAAGGAAACCAATAAAAAAATACATCTTTTTGATTAAACAGACATTAAACATTTAAACCAATTAAATTATATGATTTTAATTCATTTCACTCTTCGTCGGTTTCTCACGTCAAATTCCAACACTAAAAGTTCACGTAGAGAACGGGATTATTTGACTTACAAAACTTTAGCTTTGGAGAATTTAGCAAACAAAATTAAGGCCTCTTATTTTCGTATATATAGATGTGTCATTTGCTAACTAATTTTAAAGTGTAAATTTACAAATACCAGTTAAGATAAATCGAAAATATTATTTTTATTGTTAGAATAATATTATTACATATATGCATTTATTAAAAACGTAACACATGTTTCTACTATAAACTACACAGGGTAAACATATGTCATGTGTAGTTACAAATTATACGTTTCAGTTTTTTAACACACTTAAATTTACATATATACATAAAATATTATAATATTGTATATGTTAATTATGCTATTTCAATAAAAACATTAATTTTGATTGAACTTGACTAGTTTCCGCAAAATTACTCTCTAAAAAGTTATTTTCCCAGAATATGCTCCCTATACTTATACATACATGTGGGCGTGCTGGCGTGCTCGCAAACACGTGCATGTGTGTGCATATAGTTTTGATAGTAAAACTTCATAAAAACTGAACATAACAGATTACATTTATGACGCCACATGTACACCACACAATTAAAATTTGATCTAATCCAAGATGTGAGTATATTCAAAATTAACTGTCACAATCATCAAAAAGTGTGTTTGAACAATACTAATGCAGTTTTCGTTATAAGGTACTAGAGAAATTCCAATCCTGGATCAGCTTTGAGTCTTGTTTTGGAAAAAGACCTTATCAATACATATCAACAAAAATCTGCAATGGGTTCAAAAGGTTATGATCAGAATAATTGTTGTAGCACACGTTTGATCTAACATGTTACTGTTTGTGTAGGCTTAAAATGGTCACATACACTTTTCCACAATTAACACATTATTTATCTATTAAACTAGTATTGGTACAATAAAAATCTTAATATTTGAATGAAGTGATTTAAGAGGATGTATGCATAAAAAAGAATAACAATTGCATCACGTTAGCATGTTGAATTGAAGAACCAGAAAATGCCCAACTAATCTATTATTATACTTAAACTATGACAAACTAAAGCTCTTAATTAGACTCAAACTACAACACCAAATCAAACATATAATAAACTATGCTAAACATTATCTTGACCAAAATAAACTCTAATTAACAAATCAAGATTATTCTCCCACTTAGTTTTGATATTAACCTCTTACCTCTTCAAAGCAATGTGGGCTCGCATCTTGAGCCAAGTTTCCTACCTCTTTAATTTGCTTAGGACATTGCTACATTATACCTATAACTTGTTGCAATTAAAACATCTAACTTGACTTGATGCCTAGGTGCTTTGTATTTTACTTATTCATCATTCAGTATAGTTATTCATAAATCTAGCAAAAGAATATATTCATTTCGTACAAAATAATTCTAAGGGGTAAAATAGTCATTATGTATAGTTATTTAGAGATCCAACCAACTTGCTAGGCACTTACTATCTTAGAGTCTCTTACCCAATCAAACCTTTTACTGGTTTAGCCCTTCTCGATTTAGAAATTGTCAAACAACCCTTTAGTATTATTAGTACTTAGGATTAAGGTTATGATGCCGGCAGGTGAGCATTCATACCACCATTAGGCAGTTTTGGCGCCAAAGCCAACTGTTGCATAACTGTCGGATTTATAGCATATAAGTGTGTGTAATTGCAAAGGATGAAACTTGCAAGATATTGAACATATCTGATTACATTTGTGTTTACCAAATTCAGTGATCAATCAAGATCACAACTTGATTAGTATTTGATTAAATTGAGTGCTCTTTTGGGTGTTTGTTTACAAAAGATATAGAGGGCAACCGGGTTTCTGCCAAGAAAGTGGCATCAAAGCATGCAAATCCAGGAACAATCCAAGGGACAATGACAAACAACAGTTCTAATGTCAAGTGGGAAGTGAGAACAAGAGAAAAGAAAGAATCGGCGAGGAACTAATGCCATGAACCGGGACATCTAATGAGTGTCTACAAGAAAAAAGAAGCGGACGAAGCCTCACAACTAATCCAACAAACGATGTAGGCAGGACTACAAGGATCCGCAAGGGCCGACAATTATGCAAAACAAATTCTTGTCGCATGAGGAACATATACAGGAACATGAGAAGAAGTATGGCATGTCAATACAACTTTCAAACAACACTATGCAGGTAACCTATATTAATTTAAACGTATTAAAACTCTTTTGGAATTGAGACTAGGACACAAGAAAATGAAATTTTCTTCATAAGGTGTGTGGGTGTTAACATAAAATATAAAGAAGGGGTAATCAAGATTCCTGGAATATTTTACACCCTAGAATTGAACAGGAATTTTTTAGTCTAGACAAACTTGTTATCAGTGTTGTAAAAATCGCTAGGCGCTAGTCGGACGGTGAGGTGAAGACTAGAGATTAATCGGGATTAATTGATTTGGAGATTTTATATGTATTTTTATAAATTATATATATAGTTAAGATTATTATACTTCAAACATAATTAACTAAACATAAAAATAACAATCAAGTGTTTTAAAGTTTGATCAAATATTTCAACTCATAAAAATTAAAACATAGTAGATAATATAAATAGTCAATTAGTCTAAATCACATATAAAATATAACATATAAAATAGAAGTACAAGTGTACAACTAGATAATATACATAGTCAATTAGTCAAAATCACAAATCACAATATTTATTTGTATGTATATAGTCAATTAGTGAAATTAGAGCCATAGAGGTAACGGGGGCTGCTTACTGGGTTACAAGAAGAAGTCGGAGGCCGGGGCACAAGAAGAAGCCAGATCAAGGGGCCACGCAAGGGGCTGGCAGTTGTGCAAAAAGAAGCCGGAGCAAGGGGTCGCCGAGCAAGGGGGTTCGCCAGAGCACACACAGACACAGCCCACAGGTGATGCGGCGATGGAGCATGCACAGCCACAGGTTAGGTACTTAGGTTAAATGGTCTTTGACTCTTTGGATCAAATCTAAATAAGCAAAACCGATTACACCGATTACACCTGCCTAGGACCACCTACATCCGACTAATACCGATTTGCTCCGCCTAGCGCCTAATGGCTCCGATTAGCCATAATCTACAAGGCTAGGGGCCAACTACCGATTAATCCCCGATTGTTGGCTCCTGTAGTTCATAAATACCCAGAATGGTTTGCAGAACCCTCTTAGTTGAAACTACAAGAAGGATTAACAACTGCTGAGTTAATCAGAGGGGTGTCTACTCCCAAAGGCAAAGTTGATCAGAAAATAATTGCCTGGAAGTATGACAGCATGTGGAACATGTTCATGGTAAAAAGAATCTCCGAGCTGGTGCAATTCTTTACTGAGTACTCAGCTCTTGTAAATGCCCTGGAGATCCATGATTTAAAAGAACTAGCTCAACTGGAACTGATCAATCATTCAGCTATATTCAGAGGATATGAATTTGAAAACATACTCAAAATGTTCAGAAGGACTGACAATTTCAATTCATTAAAGACTATTTGCATGAGAAAAGATAAGTCTTTTATTAATCCTCTTGAGAAGAAGAAGAAAATACAAGTTGAAGAAGTTGTGTTTCCTGAGTTGAAGGTGAAGCCAACAGAAGCTTTGAAGAGAAAAATGGTGTCCGGTACTCATTCCTCCACACCCATCTCAAATGTGTATTATGATGAAAAAACTTATGAGATGGTGACTGAAAGAAAGTGGGGAGGAAAGGAGGGTGCTGAAATAAGATTATTTAGTGGATATGAAGTAAGACTCTTGATTAATCTTACATTCACTATATCTATACAAGACACTTCAAGGAAATCAACAATAAGTTGGGTTCACTATATCCTAAAGTGCATCAAGTTGATGAAATTAGCCTATTATCGTATCAATACAAAAAGAGATAAAAGAAAGAAAAAGAAGACACCCTTACAACTTGGGAACATTGTGAAACTTGAGGTGGATGTGGGTGGAAGCTTGCTGATTCATAGAGATGGTCTTTTTCTACTTTTCTATTTGGGAACCCATTTCACTGAAGAAATTACCAATAAAAGCCATCTACAATATGAGCAAAATGAAGATACATGTGCTGAGTAGGGACAGAATGTCAAAAGCAACAGATTTTGTCAACATGATCAAAGCTATTCTGGATCCAACTAAAGCTGTATTTTTACTTCCTCCACAAGACCCAGCAGAATCTTCACAACATCAATCACCTCCCAAACATTGAAAAACATAGGCTGTATAATCCTTAGGGGGAGTATCATTGCACCCTGAAAGGATCATACATGCCAATTCAATGGGTGATTTGATGATTGCTTTGCTGGAATCCCACAAGTCCAAGAATAAATGCGGATGAAGATCCTGCGCAGAAAAACCAAGTGTTGTCTTCCGCATTTGTCAATGCGGAAGACATAAAACAAATACGGACAAGTATTTGTTCTTCCGCATTGACAAATGCGGAAGACCAAGAAACGGACAAGACTTTGCTCATCCGCATTTGACAAATGCGGATGACCAAGCAATGTGCATAAGTATTTGTTCATCCGCATCAACCAATGCGGATGACCAACATACTAATGTGGATGATCAAGTGAAGAAATGCTGATCAAGTTAATTCATCCGCATTTGTCAATGCGGATGAACAAGCAAAGATGCGGATGAAGACTTAGCCTAGTTCTGATGTAATAGTTCAGGGGTAGTTTAGTCATTTTGTAAAAGGCATCTTGTCTGCCTATAAATAGAATAGATAACCTCGTACATGAGGCGACGACTGATAGATAGAGAAATTGTTGTCATTTATTCTCTGTAATCAATCAACTTTCATATATAATACAAAAGCATTTATGAGTATTTTTCTTGCATTGAATGTTCTTTGATTGTTTGTTTCCGCCACTCAATCATTGACTTGATTATTATATTCGATTCTCAGTAAGAATCTCAATCTTACTTACCCAATCAATTCTCAATGAAAATCAGCTTGAATATCATTCTAATATGGTATCACACCTCTATCGATCCTGCTAACCCTACCCCCCTCTTCAATTTTTCGGATCCCGCTCACCCTTCTCTCAGGGATACCAAAATACGCCCTGCCATGACCGTATCCAACATTAAAAACTTCATCCCTATCATTCTTGAAGTCGAAAGAGCTCATTACACGACATGGTCAGAACTCTTTCAAGTCCATTGTCGTGCGTATGAAGTTTTCGACCATCTCCACCCCAAAACAACCACCGACGATGGAAAGAAAGCTACCTCTATTCCTACCGATGCTCTCTGGTCACGTATTGATGCTATTGTTCTGCAGTGGATCTATGGAACAATCTCCACAGATCTCATGCACACCATTATACAACCTGGCGCAACCGCTCATCAAGCCTGGACCACTTTGGAAGGGCTGTTCAAAGATAATAAGAACACCAGGTCCGTCTTCCTTCAACAGGAGTTCTCCAATGTTCGATTGGAGAATTTTTCAAGCATGTCAGCCTACTGCCAATAGGTTAAACTCCTGTCCGACCAACTCACTAGTGTCGGGGCCCCAGTTGACAATCAACGTCTCGTCCTTCAGCTGTTAACCGGTCTTACAGAACAGTATGATGGGATTTCAACAATACTACAGAATCACGACCCCTTACCTGATTTTCATGAAGCACGTTCGCGTCTCACCATGGAAGAGAGCAAGAAAAAGCATAGGCAGCTCAGGCGGCAATCGTCTGCCACCGCACTTGCGGCTATCACGACAACCCCTCACCATCTAACAACCATGCTACTCAGTCTTATGACCGAAATCATGGACGAGGTCACAACCGAGGGCGGGGCAGGGGGCACGGTCCTTCTGGTCGCGGGGGTCGGACCTCCAATTTCCAACACCCTCACATTGTTTTCCCACAGACTTGGGCTTCTAATCAGTGGGCCTCCCTATTGAACTAGGCCCAAAACTGGCCCACAGCATAACAGAGCCCACCATGCCCATACCCATCAATGCCCAAACCCAATCCAGGTGCAGGCATCCTTGGGCCAACGCCTTCTCAGGCCTACACCATCGGTCCAGTTCCAACAGACATTGCTCAAGCTCTCTACACGTTATCTCTAAATCACATATATGGACACTAGAGCAACGGGTCACATGGCAAACCAGCAAGGTAACATTTCACCGTCTATTTTTAATGATAGCACTTCTAAACATATTATAGTCGGCAACAACATGACCATCCTGGTTCTTGGACAAGGCAACTTCATTTTACCACACCTATTCCCACCCCTTAAACTCAATAATGTTCTATATGCCCCTCAACTAATTAAAAATCTTATTTCTATCCAACGTCTTACCACTGATAATTTAATATCCATTGAACTTGACCCTTTCGGTTTTCTTGTGAAGGACCTCAAGACCAAGGCTCCCATCCTTCGATGCAATAGCTCGGGCGATCTTTATCCCCTCACAACTCCTCTTCAAAGCCTCTCCTCTCCTCCATCCACTTTTGCTGCCATCACTCAAGACTGTTGGCATCAACGACTTGGGCATCCGAGACAAAATTTATTGCATTCCTTAAAATCTTCTTCTTGTATTAGTTATGGAAAATGTCGTGAGACTATTTGTCAATCATGTATTTTTGGCAAAAGTGTTAAACTTCCTTTTTATGACTCATTGAATAAAACTTATTTACCTTTTGACATTGTTCACAGCGATCTATGGACATCACCGGTCCTTAGCACCGGTGGACATTGTTACTATGTCTTATTTCTTGATGACTTTACCAACTTCCTATCGACATGCCCGATAAGTCATAAGTCACAAGTTTTCAAAACTTTTACACATTTTAACAACTATGTCCACACCCATTTGAGCGCAAAATAAAACATTCCAATGTGACAATGGAACAGAATATGCGAACCATCAAGTTCAAAACTTGTGTCATCAAAACGGCATGCAATTCCGGTTCTCCTGCCCTCACACGTCCTCCCAAAACGGGAAAGTGGAACGCAAAATCCGCACAATCAACAACATGCTTCGCACTCTTTTAGCTCAATCATCCCTCCCACCAAATTTTTGCATCATGCACTTAAAGCTGCTACCTACCTTCTCAATATTCTTCCAAGTAAAAACCACAACTTCCTCTCACCCACCAACCTTCTCTACAAATGCCAACCCACATATGATCACCTACGTGTCTTTGGCTGTTTGTGCTACCCCCTTCTTCCCTCCAATAAAATTCACAATTAGCAAGCCACTTCCAACCTTGTGTGTTTATCGTTTACCCCACCAACCACCGTGGCTACAAATGCCTCGACCTTCAAACTAACAAAGTCTCCATTAATCGTCATGTTCACTTTGAGGAATCCATTTTTCCGTTTCACATCCGTTCACTCACCACTCCCCATCCTATGACTTTCTTTCCCCCCCTCTAAATCCCCTCCTATGGTCCCAAGTTTCCCATCCATCGGGCTCCGCCCCATCCACAACACCTTCTTCTCAACCTACTCCTGCCTCAGCCCAACCCTTTCCTAGCTCTAGCCCAAACCCAAACACCTCCACTCTCCAAGATACTGCATCTCCTTCTGAGCCCTCATTCCCGGCCCAACCTAATGCACCCGTGCCTCAGCCCAACCCACCACCAATCCTCCATACTTATAGCCGCAAACAACCTCGGTCGGTTTTTTCTTCCCGGGTATGCTACGGCAAAACCCACCCATCCTACCATCCCTCCTCCTCCATCCACCCTCCCCACCCCACCATCTCCTCCCAATCGCACCATGCGCATGCGCGCTATGAATGGCATTTCAAAACAAATCAACCCAAACCTTAACCTTCACACCGCCACCATCGTCCCCATTCCTAAAAACCCACAAGTTGCTCTGTCCTCACCAGAATGGTACAAGGCTATGAATGATGAATTTAGTGCTCTCATTAAAAATAAGACCTGGGAACTTGTTCCTCGCACTCCGAACATGAACATTATTCGTAGCATGTGGCTTTTTAAGCATAAGTTTCAATCGGATGGAAGCCTTGAACGTTATAAGGCCAGACTAGTATGAGACGGCAGAAAACAGCAAGTGGGTATCGATTGTGGGGAAACATTTAGACCAGTGGTCAAACCAGCTACTATTCGGTTGGTCTTATCCCTAGCTCTTTCTCGGTCTTGGAAAGTTCACCAACTTGATGTCACCAACACATTTCTTCATGGACATTTGTCCGAGACAGTATATATGCACCAGCCCATGGGCTTTCGACATCGGGATTATCCGGATCATGTATGCCATCTTAAGAAATCTCTATACGCCCTAAAACAGGCTCCCCGTGCGTGGTATCAACGCCTTACGGATTTTGTTCTATTAGTTGGTCCGACAACTCTCTTTTTATATACAACACATACTGCTTACTTGTTGATCTATGTCGATGACATAATCCTCACCACCTCCTCTGATGATCTTCGCAACCATCTCATGTCTTCACTTGCTAGTGAATTTGCCATGAAAGACTTGGGGCCCTTGAGCTACTTTCTTGGGATTTTAGTCACCCGCACCGATGATCACATGTTCCTCTCTCAACAGGCCTATGCAAAATACATTCTACATCGGGCTGCCATGGATTCTTGCAAGCCTGTCCGAACTCCCGTGGACACTCTACCGAAATTGAGTGATTCCTCTGGTCCCTTGTTTGAAGACCCGAGAACTTATAGGAGTCTTGCAAGCGCCCTACAATACCTTACTTTCACACGTCCTCACATTACATATGCTGTCCAGCAAATCTGTATGCATATGCACTCTCCTCGGATTGATCATTGGAATGCACTCAAACGGATTTTACGGTATATCCATGGCACTTCTGACTTTGGTCTTCTCTTACGACCCACACCGCAGTTATCTTTACTTGCTTACACCGATGCCGACTGGGCCGGCTGTCCTAACACCCGTGGCTCAACTTCGGGCTACTATGTCTATCTCGGAGACAATCTCATCTCCTGGTCGTCCAAACGCCAGTCCACTGTCTCCCGCTCAAGTGCAGAGGCCGAATATCGCGGTATTGCCAACATCGTGGCTGAAATTTGTTGACTTCGAAATCTACTCCTTGAGTTGCACCGTCCCCTCTCAAAAGCAACCTTAATCTACTGCGACAATGTCAGCGTGATAAAAACAGAACTGCTAGGGATAGAAACAGGCTAGAGGCTAGAACTTATTGATAACAGAAGGATAGTGGCCCAATTTGAGAGGGGCTAAGTCTCCAATTACAAGAACAAGATAAACAAAAACAACTTTCAATGCCAAAACATAAAAACTAGCCTGCTATTTATACTACTCAAACCCTGAAATTAAGTCCTTGACCTTCCTGGAAGATTCTCAATATTGTGGAAGGTCATTTATTTAATTGATTGAATGAAATCATCCTTTGAGTGGATCCAACCAATTTCCGAAAATAGAGTCCAGCTGCCCCATTTTGGCAGCTGTCATCCGATTCTTCTTCCTTGAATACACCTTCATGGGTGGATCTTTATCATTACTTCCCTCCCGGTAAAACGCCTTGTCCTCAAGGCGAAATGCAGGAAATTGCGCAGCCACTAGCTCATAAGTTTCCCATGTAGACTCTTCTATCGGGCGATTGCACCATGAAATCAACAATTCTAAGACGGGTTGACCCGCTTCAAAGACCCATCGATGAGTGATCACAGAGTGTGGCTGCAAATCAATTTCCCAGTCTTTGGTAATGGGCAATGGGGGTGTTGGGGTCGAAGAGAAAGAACCATGGGCAGGTTTAAGCATTGAGATGTGAAAAACCGGGTGGATTCTAGCTTCGGGAGGCAATTCCAGCTCATAAGCAACTGGTCCAACAGCTCATTTGATACGATATGGACCAAAAAATCTAGGGGACAGCTTCTCGTTTTGACGTTTAGCCAAACTCTTTTGTCGATAAGGTTGGATCTTCAGGAAAACATGATCACCCACCTTAAATGCAAGTTCTCGTCGTTTCAGATTTGCTTGGTTCCTCATACGGTCTTGGGCCTTTTGGAGATTCTGTCGAAGAAGCTTTAACATATCATCTCTATCTATTAGTTGTTGTTCCAGCTCGGCGTTTTTTGTCTCTCCTACAACATAGGGAAGTAAAGAAGGAGGATCCCGACCATAAACAACACAAAATGGAGTGGTACCGGTAGATGTATGATACCCGGTATTGTATGAATATTCAGCCCATGGTAAGTATGCACTCCATTTGGTTGGTTGTTCGCTAGCAAAGCAACGTAGATAAGCTTCTAGGCATCGATTGAGCACTTCTGTTTGTCCATCCGTTTGAGGATGGTAACTTGTACTTAGCTTTAGTTTGGTTTGGCTTAATCGGAATAACTCTTGCCAAAAATTGCTAAGAAAAACAACATCTCGATCAGATACAATAGAGCGAGGGAAGCCATGTAACCTAATTATTTCCTTGCTGAAAGCCGCAGCCACTCCCTTAGCTGTGTAAGGATGTGATAAACAAATAAAGTGAGCATATTTACTTAGACAATCCACCACAACCAAGATGGTGTCAAACCGACTAGAAGGGGGTAAACCAGCGATAAAGTCCATAGATATATCCTCCCAGATCTGATTTGGAATGGGCAGGGGCTGAAGTAGCCCTGCAGGAGCCAAAGTCTGGTACTTTTGTTGCTGGCATATTACACATTGCTGGACATGACCACCAATTGGAGTGTCATGTGCTTCTTGTAACAACTTTAATCTGAGATGTGGGACCTCCGGTATTACCAGCCGCTTGTGACGAAACAAAAATTCATCCACAAGCGAGAAGTCGGGTACGGATGTGGGGTCTTCTTGCAACTTCTTTATCAAATCGCTTGTAAATGGATCAAATTGCAGACCTACTTTAATATCTGCTACCTCAACACAAAAAGGGACGAGTGCTAATAATTCTCCGGAATGGGGTCGGCGAGACAAGGCATCTGCCCCCTTGTTTTCTTTTCCAGCCTTATGAACAATTGAAAAATCATAGGGCATGAGTTTTAGTAGCAGTCTTTGTTGCTCGATAGTAGTAATTCGCTGCTCCAATAAAAACTTCAACGTATAGTGATCAGTACGAATGAGAAAGTGCCGACCAAGCAGGTAATGGTTCCATTTTTGGACTGCTAGTACTAGCGCCAATAGCTCCCTATCGTAAGCCGATTTTAATCGGTTAGATGGGGAGAATCCTTACTGAAATAGGCCACAGGATGGTCCTCCTGTGAAAGTATTGCACCCACTCCGTCCGATGATGCATCACACTCTACCATAAATGGTTTTGAGAAATCAGGTAACCGCAAAACTGGTGTTGTTAGCAGCGCTTGTTTCAGGTCGTTAAAGGCCTTAAAGGCTTCCTCCGACCAAAGAAACCCGTCTTTCTTGGTTAAGGCAGTAAGCGGTCGGGCTATAATTCCATAATTTCGAACAAAACGCCTATAATAACCGGTTAACCCAAGGAAACCCCTCACCTCTTTTACAGTTGAGGGTAGAGGCCACGACTTTACTGCTGAAATCTTCTCTTCATCCACACTAACTCCTTTCGAACTGATTACATGACCCAAGAACACCACTTTTTCTTGCCCAAAACAACACTTTGATAATTTGGCAAAGAATCAGTTGTCATGCAATAATTTTAAGGCTTGTTCTAGATGAAACTTGTGTTGCTCCATGCTTGAGCTGTAAATTAGAATGTCATCAAAGAACACAAGTATAAAACGTCGTAAATAAGGACGAAATAAATCATTCATAACAGCTTGAAATGTCGAAGGAGCGTTAGTTAAGCCGAAAGGCATAACCTTAAACTCGTAATGACCCGAATGGGTACGAAAAGAAGTCTTTTCAATATCTTTGGTTGTCACTCTGATTTGATAATAGCCTGACCGTAAATCAAGTTTTGAAAATACCGTAGCACCATACAATTCATCAAGTAACTCATCAATGTTGGGTATCGGGTATTTGTCGGCTATAGTTATCTTGTTAAGGGCCCGATAATCGACGCACATATGCCACGTGTTGTCCTTCTTCTTTACTAATAAAACTGGGCTGGAGAAAGGACTTGTACTTGGTTGTATAAATCCAGCTGCCATCAATTGTTCCACTTGTTTTTCTATCTCATTTTTTTGGGAATAAGGGTAACGGTAAGGGCGAATATTGGGTGGAGTTGAGTTTGGTGTTAGCAGGATTGAATGGTCTTGGGATCTGACCGGAGGTAGGTCTTTAGGTTCCTCAAACACAGCAGTGTACTTGGTGATAATAGGCTGAAGTGGGGCTGGTATACAAGGTAGGTTTTCTGGATCAATGGCTAGATGTTGAAAACTGGATGATTTTTTAGGGCCGGATGTAACACCTTGTAACTTGTATTGCTTCGCATTGATTGTAAATATCATGAACATATCCCTCCGGTTAGCTTGAACCGTATTCAAAGTAGCTAACCATTGGATGCCCAATACTAGATCAGCCCCACCAAGAGAAAAGGGATGAAAGTCTTGCGTGATCTTAAGTTCATTGACCTGGACAGAAAGATTTTTGCAAATATGGCTGCATCGAATCACATCCCCGTTACCGATCTGAACACCGAATGGTGCTACTGGTTGTGAGACGACCTTGAGTTTGCTTACCAAAACATCCGAAATAAAATTATCTGTAGAACCACCGTCAATTAAAATTAAAACTTCAGTAGAATGAAGCTTACCTTGGACCTTCATCGTAGTTGGGTGTGGTTTCCCTAAGATAGCATGCAAGCTGATTTCAGTTGTTTCTTCTTGATCAGAATCCGAATTATGAAGTTCTGTTACAGGTGAATCCTCCGTATCTCCCTCCGCTTCTAGCACCTTGAGGGTGCTGGTCTTGCACCTATGACCCGGTCCGTATTTATCACCACATCGAAAGCATTCCCCTTTTAAGAAGCGATTTTGTTTTTTTGCTTCAGATATCCGGGGGTTATTTTTTGATAGGGTAGATGCGGGTACCGGGGTGAAAGGGGTTGGCTTCGAATCTGGTTGAGAGATCTTCGAATTAGGAGTCCAAGAAGTACTTTTGCTTGATCGGTGGGAGGAGAGTTTGGATTCAAACTCCAAGGCCAAGCTCATAGCATTATACACCGCACGTGGCTTGTGAATCCTCACATCAGATTTCAACTCATCTTAAGGCCGTTCAAGAATACTCCTAAGAGACAATGGTCGGGCCAATTTGAGACCCGAGAAGACCTCTTTGCGAACTCCTGCCTATATTCTTGGACCGACCCAGTTTGTTTGATGCTACAAAGAAACTCATCTGGGTTTTGGAACTCTGCTGGACCAAAATTTTTAGTGAAGGTTTGGGCCATTCTTCCCAAAAAGCGATGGGTTGGTCGTTAGATAGCCAAGAATAGAGGTCTAAAGCATCACCCTCTAGGTGCATGGCAGCCACTTCAACTTTTTCCTCATCAGGTATTTGGTAATACCTGAAATATTTTTCAGCCTTCAGTAGCCATCCACGAGGGTCTCCACCGCTGAAAGTTGGAAATTCGATCTTGTTATGAGGTCGATAGTGTTGCCGACCCCTCCAAGAACTTTCTCCTTCATCATTCTTGCTCCCTCGGGAAAATTCCCCTGCTTTCAAAGCTGCTATATCTTCTTTCATTTTGTCAATTGACTCCAACTTTGCGGCTATAGCAGCCAATTGAATAACAATGGGATCAGGTGGGTTGCTGCCATCGGTTGAGTTATTCCGGGTTTGCACCATTTTCGTTTCCCGGCAATGGAACCAAAATGATAAAAACAGAACTGCTAGGGATAGAAACAGGCTAGAACTTATTGATAACAGAAGGATAGTGGCCCGATTTGAGAGGGGCTAAGTCTCCAATTACAAGAACAAGATAAACAAAAACAACTTTCAATGCCAAAACATAAAAACTAGCCTGCTATTTATACTACTCAAACCCTAAAATAAGTCCTTGACCTTCCTGGAAGATTCTCAATATTGTGGAAGGTCATTTATTTAATTGATTGAATGAAATCATCCTTTGAGTGGATCCAACCAATTTCCGAAAATAGAGTCCAGCTGGCCCATTTTGGCAGCTGTCATCCGATTCTTCTTCCTTGAATACACCTTCATGGGTGGATCTTTATCACAGCGCCATTTACTTATCCGGCAATCCTGTTCACCATCAACGTACCAAACACATTGAACTTTTACTTGACATACATTTTGTTTGGGAACAGGTTCAACGTGGTAATGTTCGGGTCCTACATGTACCGTCTCGCTACCAGATAGCTGACATCTTCACCAAAGGCCTCCCACGGATCTTATTTGAAGATTTTCGGTCCAGTCTCAACATCTGCTCTCCCGCTTCGACTGCGGGGGTGTAATAGTTATCGTATACATAGTAATGATTGTAATTGCCATTTGTAAATATAGTATTGATTCATTTAGATCCTAGGCCATTAATATTGATTGAGACAATATCTCATCACAGTTTGTATATATACCTATCATTATTCTCAATGAAAATCATCTTGAATATCATTCTAATAATTATTACTTAGGATTAAGAAAAAGCTGGTGCAACCAAAACCAAATCATCCTTTGAGTGGATCCAACCAATTTCCGAAAATAGAGTCCAGCCGGCCCATTTTGGCAGCTGTCATCCGATTCTTCTTCCTTGAATACACCTTCATGGGTGGATCTTTATCACAGCGCCATTTACTTATCCGGCAATCCTGTTCACCATCAACGTACCAAACACATTGAACTTTTACTTGACATACATTTTGTTCGGGAACAGGTTCAACGTGGTAATGTTCGGGTCCTACATGTACCGTCTCGCTACCAGATAGCTGACATCTTCACCAAAGGCCTCCCACGGATCTTATTTGAAGATTTTCGGTCCAGTCTCAACATCTGCTCTCCCGCTTCGACTGCGGGGGTGTAATAGTTATCGTATACATAGTAATGATTGTAATTGCCATTTGTAAATATAGTATTGATTCATTTAGATCCTAGGCCATTAATATTGATTGAGACAATATCTCATCACAGTTTGTATATATACCTATCATTATTCTCAATGAAAATCATCTTGAATATCATTCTAATAATTATTACTTAGGATTAAGAAAAAGCTGGTGCAACCAAAACCAAATCACTTCGAAAATTTTGGTACTACAAGTAAAGGACTTCCGAAGCTAATTGTGGAACTTCCGAAGGAAAAAGGAGCTCTTCCGAAGACAAAGTGTAAAGCTTACTTCCGAAGGAAAAGTTCCAACTTCCGAAGACAGAACCTTCTCCCAAAGTTCAAGACTTAGAAAGAAAGATCTGAAGTCAACTTCCGAAGTACAGAAGTCCTCAAGCCTCGGAAGTATAAAAGCCTTTTCCGAAGTATAAGTGCGTTCGGAAGAACTTGTTCTTCCGAAGCCAACTTACCTTCGAAAAACACTGCTATTATCCAATGGACATAAGTATGGCCTTCCTGACACTCCGCTGCAAATCTCTGAGATACTGCATGGCGTTTTCTCAAAAGCCAGTTGACCATACTTTAATCCACTGTTTACCTTTTTATGTTAGTACAGTTGCCATTTTTAATTGGTGACAAAAGGTAAGTCATGGACATGTCATGACTACCATATCTTAGATAATACTTTATCTAAGATACCTTAACTTTAGCATTGTAGTATATGCTTTAGTCCTAGGTTTCCAGCTGGTATCAAAGTATATCCGGTTGTAGGATCTAGTATATATAGTCTCTCATTGTAACTCATGTATCATGCTTGTAAGAGTCTTGTAATATCTTGAGTTGAGAAATAATATATACAAGTGCCTTGAAAATTTATTTATGTGTGTTCACTACTTATTATATTATTATCAACTCTTGTGAAAGACTTTACTTCATCTGAATTGAGTGTTTGTATAAGTAAGTTTGAGAGAAATCCAAGTGTTTCTGTGACAAACCCAATCCTGCACAATGGTATGCACTAGGCCCGATATAGCTCACGCAGTGGGAGTTGTCAGCAGGTATATGTCTAATTCGGGGAGAGAACACTGGAAAGCAGTTAAGTGGCTGCTTAGATATTTGAAGGGTACTTCAAAGATGGCATTATGTTTCACGGGTAGAGATGCTATTCTCAAAGGTTATTCAGATGCTAATTTGGGTGGATGTAAAGAGACCTACAAGAGTACTACAGGGTATGTGTTCACTATGGGTGATACTACAATTTGTTGGATGTCTAGGGTCCAAAAGAGCGTGGCACTTTCTACTACAGAGGCTGAGTACATGGCAGCTGCTGAGGCTAGTAAAGAGCTCGTTTGGTTGAAGAATTTTCTGGGTGAGTTAGGCAGAAAACAAACAAAGTATCGGTCGTACGGTGATAATGAAAGTGTTGTTAAACTAGCAAAGAATCCCTCTCATCATGGGAAGACGAAGCACATTCACATCAGATATCATTTCATCATAGGGCTAATCAGCAAAGGTACTATTCAGTTGAACAACATCAAGGGGAACAAGAATCCAGCAGACATGTTTACTAAGTCTGTCACACTAGATAAGCTGAAGCTATGCAGGGCTTCAGCTGGCCTTCAGGAATAGTTGAGAAGGTGGGGGTAACTAGGAAGAGCTAAACCAGTTCAGGTTTATTTATAAGTACAAGACAATGCAGTTGAAGACATTTTACGCGTCCAGGTGGAAGCAGGTTGAAGTGTTTGACGCATTCAAGTGGTGGGTTAGAGAAGTTGTCTCGAAGCCCAAGTGGGAGATTGTTAAGTTGTGGGCTCCGACCCATCTCGGTTGGGCCCGGTATTAACTGAAGACAGAATTAGGAGATTAAGAGACGGCCGCCCTAAAGCCCAGTTTGCTATTTTAGGCAAAGAGTGTTAACCCTAATTGTTTAGTTAGTATAAATATATCTCTTGTATTTGTAAACATTCAACACCTCAATAAAAGAAAACCCTAGTTGCCCCAAGTGGATGTAGGTTACACACCGTAACCGAACCACTATAAATCTCGTGTCTTGCTCTATTGATTTTGATTATTATTATTGTTCTCGTGATTGTGTTCGTGTGTTTGAGCTATTTGATCCTAACAGGCGGGTGGTGGTTAATAACAGCACATTCATACTACCGTTAGGCAGTTTTGGCGCCAACACCAACTACCGCATAACCGTCAGATCAATAGCGTATATATGTGTGTAATTGCATCAGCTGAAACTTACCAGATATTCAACATATCCGATTACATTTTTGTTTATTAAATTCAATATTTATCCAATTCTATTGTGTTTTATCAATCAAGATCACAACTTGATTGATATTTGACTCAATTGACTGTTTCTTTCGGGTGTTTATTTACAAAAGAATGAAAGATAGAGAGGGCAACCATGTTTCTGCCAAGAAACAAATAATAAACTGTTCAAAAACATTATTTTACCCAAAATAAACACCAATATAATACATGAAGATTAATCCATTAATGTCAAAAATATCGACCCTAACTTGGACACACTTATGATCTTGTAACCCAAAGAAGACCAATATAGCCCATTTATCCAAGTGAGTCAAATGGGTTGAAAACTAGTTATAATTAACGTGCTAATGGGTTGTAATAAATAGGTTAAACGGGTCGTAAACTTAACCTTATATATATATATATATTTATTATAATTTTATTTTTTAAGCGGTCTTCTTATTAAAAGGTTTAGCACAAGTTGAAAATGACAACCCTCCCCCCCCCCCCCCCTCTCTCTTCTCTTCTCCCTTAGCTAGTGTTTGTAATATGAGTTCGTAGACGTGAGAAGATAGTAAATATGTAAGCTAACCTCAATATCAGGCAATGGATCATAACTTTTCTTCTCGGTCATATTAAACACTGTAATGCCACTGACTTTCTGCATTCCAGCTTCCATAGAGATTAGGTTCTGCAAAAAAAAAGCCATAAAATATCTCAGGTAATGTTGACATAACCTTAACATTTATGCAACCAGAATTATATTAGGATGACTCTATACCATTTGAAAATCCAGAGTTTTGAATGCTTCAACCTGAGGTAAAGCCTGCAGATATGTTGTATTAAATATTAAAATCGTAAAGCATACTTCTATGAATCAACATCAGTGCCCAATATACAAGTTTATAGGATATCACTCTCTAGCGCAAAGAGAAGTAAGATCATGTATCAGGTCAAATGGATCACTTTAAGTTGACTCGAACCGCTTTTGCATACAAATTTTACTTTTATTTATAAATAGTTTCAGAATATGATTATGATTATCTAGTTATTTGAATAAAATGATTTACGTGGTTTTATGGTTTATAAACATAACCAAGGTTAACCCATTTTGACATGTTTCATTTTTAGCCAACTCTTTTTTTAACTTTTACCAGTTAAAAGATATAAAATATCCTAAATCAACCCATTTAAAAATAAAAGGATATTGACACCTAAAGTAGCCATTATCAAACTCTTCCAATGTTACCATATAATGACCCTAAATGAAGCATACATATCATGAAAAGCCAACGCACACTTACCATCCTTTTAAGCCCGATTCCATTAGGAGTTCTTCCCTCTTGGCTATCACTCAGAGATAACAAAACTTCAAATGGGCCAAGTTTGTTCTCAGTTAGGTTTGTAAGACTCAAGTATACCTACGAAAAACCACAACACTAGGTGTTATATTCAAAATATGCACAGCCAAAAGGAATTAATGTTCAAATAGAACCAATTAAAATTTCCTTCTCCAATTTCCTAATAACTGTGACAACATAACAACATAAAGATATAAATAAATAAATACATATATAGGAGAAGGTTCGGTTGTTAACGCTTCTTTATTGCGATAACCATATTAACTCTTTAAGATCAATCAATATCTTTATTTTTTTGTTAAAATAACATCATTACACATATACAAAAATATGTTTTTTATGTATATGTGTAAATCCGTAAGCGTAAAAAGTTTACACCGGTGTAAGTCACACTTACATCTCATAACTATTTACAGATGTGAACGTAATTTACATTATTGTAAACTTTTTTACGCTTACAAATTTACATGTATATGTAAAATAACACTTTTATATGTAACAGATATTATTACAAAAAGAATAATAATTTTAATTGATCTTGAAAAGTTAACACGATTGTCGCAATAATAGAGGGTAAACATTCTAATATATAGATATATATACACGTATATATACATGTATATATATACATGTATATATACATGTATATATATACGTGTATATATACGTATATATACGTGTATATATACGTGTATATATACATGTATATATACGTGTATATATACATGTATATATATATAGATAGATATATATACACGTATATATACGTGTATATATAGATATATACGTGTATGTATATACACGTATATATATACGTGTATATATATACATACGTGTATATACGTGTATATATATACATACGTGTATATACGTGTATATATATACATACGTATATATACGTGTATATATATACATACTAGAACTTCCGATGTGGTGAAATCGAAGCGGCTGACCTCCGATTAGCGATTAATCGCCGACTAGTCGGAGGATAGTTGCGATTTTTGCAACGCTGCTATCAGCTCACGAGCTACTTGCCTACTTGGGATTGGGTCACTAAAAGCTTGAATTAAGTCAAGCTTAAACGAGCTCAAGCTTCATATGCCAAGCTTAAGGCTCGCAAGACTAAATGAACCTCTTGGATTTTAATTATCCTAGCTTTTAGGCAATGACCGATGATAATTTAACCTATTAATATGGCCTATGACAATCCCAACTTTCATTCATATTACTGATGGCAATCCCAATAGCATAATTATCATAGATTTACACTCCATTTGTATTTATCTTCGGCTCCATTTCGCTTGTATGTTACTTCATTCTTGTCATAATCGTTATTGTAAATGAAATCAAGTGCAAATTAAGCGTAAATCTATGATAATTATGTTACTTGAACTGTTATTAGTAACAAAAGTGAAAGTTAGGAGTGTTAGCTGCCAAATTAATAGTACGGATTATTATTGGCCCATGCATAATAGGTTGTATTATTAAGATCCAATTTGCCTTAATATAAATATAATACATTGTATTTGAAACAAAAAATATAAAATTACATAGTAACTAGTATTATATATCATTAGGATAAAAATCACTAAATAATTTTTGTTACGTTATATATATAATACTACAATTATAAGCACATATAAATAATTTATAAATGTGTATATATAACAATTATGTGATTAACAAATAATAGACGAGATGACCCTAGCCAAGCTCGAGTTTGAAAGATTACTCATGAGCCAAGATCAAGCTTTAGACAGTGTGCTCAAAATGAGCCAAGTACGAGCTTATAAACTTACTCACGAGTCGAGATCAAGCATAACACATTGACCTAGAAGCGAGTTGAGCTCAATCATAGGCGAATATCTCTTTTCGATGAATGCCCCGAAAACCACTTTAAAGAATGAATATGAATATTATTCAGATTTGAGAAGAAAGAACTTTTCTATCATTATATAAAAATAATAAAATTTCGAAAAAATTCCAGTGACTTTGAGTAGCCGGGGATAGAATTTTTCTAGAAGAATATTGTGAAAAATGAATGGCAAAAGAAGATAGAAATCGACTAGTTATTATTATAAGAGATCCAATATTTTTGCTCATTAAGGAGCACAAAAAGAAGCATCGAAAAAAATACAAGATATGATCTATCTAAATCTAAAGTCTCAATTACAACAAGTAAAAAAGGGGTTCAGCTCATTTACACCTTATACTTAAGTAGTTAGGGTGGTCAAAATAAACACAACCATTTGAAATTAGAAAATAAGAAACAAACAAGAATTAGAGACCTAGAACTCTTTTTTCAGTCTCCATTTGTTAAAAGCTTGTTCAAGCCTGGTAGTTCTTGAAAAATAAACTAATAGACTGAATTCATAGATAATTTATTATGAATATGTTCAAGACCATACACATTTGTCCCAAATCACTTGAGAGGAGGGAGTATGATCCAAAAAGTCAAAAAAAAAAACAGTAAATTGCTTAATATGTAGCATTCAAACTTGGTAATTGAACAAATTAAACATAATTAATCCAAATATATCAAAATAGTACTTACTGTAAAGGGTTTTTCTACGATGATGACAGATGGCACTTTCGTTGCTTTCAATTCAATCTCCCTTTGTGTAATGAGCTACACAAGGATGAAAAAAGGTAATTAGATGCTGAAGAAACAACACAAAACACGCCAAGAAGGTTAGGTTGCATAACAGATCAAACACAAAACAGGTCCAGCCTCTACAAATTGTAAAACAAAAGCCTACACATAGAACCAATATAACCAAGCCCACAAAACTTATACGTTTCTATCTTTTTTTGTAGATATAATTAAAGACATAAGATACATTAAATTCTTGATTAAATTTTAACTGACCCATGTATACTGCATACATAAACTGGTATCGAGCCATGTATTCTTATTCGCTTTTTATCAATAATATAACCAATCTCTGCAAAATCTTAAAGCTGAAAAGAGTTATAGATCTAGAGCTTGTGTAAAGAAAAATACAAGATTCAAACAAATTTGAGGTAAATATGGGGATTTTTGGAAGATTTTGGAAGTGCTGGTGTTCATCAACCTAAGAAAGCAAAGATAGACATCTTTGCATTAATTGTTAATAAAGAGAAATCAATAGGAAGATGCAGTGTTGTAAAAATCGCTAGGCGCTAGTCGGGCGGCGAGGTAGGGACTAGGGATTAATCGGTTTGGAATTTTTATATATAATTTTCATTTTTATATATATAAATACACATTTTTATATGTAATTTTTATAAATATGTTTAGTTTTATATATATATATATAAACAAATCAAGCCGAAATTTTAAAATTTCGCCGGAATTTTTGAACTTCGCCGAAAAGTCGCCGCAATCTGCAAAATGCAGAATAAAGGTAGATTAAGAGCCGACTAGGGCCGATTAGTTCCGTTTTTTTCCCGATTGGACCAATTTCACCGACTGGCAATTATGCCCTCCGATTAGGGGAAATCCAATCGGTGACCCACCGATTGCCGACTAGTCGCCGATTAATCGGCCGACTAGTCCGACTTTTACAACACTAGGAAGATGGTTATAAGAGATTCAAAATTTAACAAATGGTTATGACCGTGCGTTGTGGCAGATCGTTTTTTAATAAAATTTATATCGAAATATACAATGTTGTAAAAGTTGCTAGGCGCTAGTTAGGCGGCAACATAGGGACTAGAGATTAATTGGGATTAATAGGACTGGAATTCTCATATATAATTTTTAGGACGCAACGGTAATTACATGGTTGCGAAAATAGTATTAGGTAAGCCACAAACTGAATTTAAAAGAAAAAAGGTAAACATGTATTATATTTAAAAAGACTAGATTTTGGAAAGACTAGATTTTGGAAGCTGAGCTACATATGGGGATTAGTAATCAAGAAATGAACTTGGTTTCGATAGAATTAAGAAAATAAAGATAAAAAACATTAACTTTAATAAATTAAATTCTTTATTACTTGTTTGGCAGTTGAGTAAATGAAGAAGGAAGAGAAGGAAGAGGATGATAAGAATCTTGTTCATTTATACCTTCCAATCCACACTTGAGATGTGATTTTTTCTTCAAAACTACAGTGTTTCCATCTCATTATTTCACTTTACACATCTTAGTCTATATCTATTTCCCCATTTTAACTATCATAACACACCAAAACTTCAATCTTTATCCCTTGAGAACATTTGAAACCCCATTTCATTATAAAGAACCCTAAAATATCAAAACACAAAAACAAAACATAGGAGAATTAGATAATTATGTGATACAAAAGATAAAAGATAAAATATAAAATACAAAAACATAAGTTTTATTATACTTTTCACCAACATAAGACGCGAGCTCATGACTTAATATCATAATTTTTGTGATAACAAAATGGTGGTTTGGATTAATGGCTAATAAAAAAGATTAAAAAAATCATATATAATTAAAAGGTTAATTTTGCCATTAAATGAAAAATGCTAACAAAAAACAGAATCTATGATTGTTTAAATTTTGTTTGGGTATTATATGATATTTAACAAAGTAGCACTAGTATAAATGAAATTCTCCCTGTACAAATCGAAACAGGTCATGATACCCAGAGAGTCTATGCGACTAACATGGCTAAATATATTTGCAACAACAATAACAATATAATAATAATGATAATAATAATGATAATAATAATGATAATAATAATATCCAAAACAAAACAAATAATAAAGGGACTAAAGATGTTAATAGAATTAAGGTTATTAGATTTTAGTAATCTCATTCTCAACTTTCAGTTGGCCAGGATTAATACCAACTCACAAAATGTTTACAGACACTTCCAACTTTAAGCTTATTTTCCTCCAATGATCTCATACTAACTAAAAGTTAACCTTGTTAGTTTTTTTTATGAAAATGTGGTCAACTTTGATTTCAACTCCGCCGCTGTTAGACAATCATCACTTATACTTAAATCAAGAAACGTCCAGGCAAAGTAAATTTTCATGAAGCTTCCCTTTTTAATTGCTTTTGGGGTGGAATACATGCGAGTGTAGATTTTTGAGTTCAAACGACTTTTAAGTGTATTATTTTATTAATTGTATGATGACAACTTATTAAGCGTGAACACTCTGGATATACATACGTATAGTCGGTACCTATTACATTTTGCTGGATTAAAAGCATTCAATGTTCTTCATGGTGAACTCTCACATAAATGTGTTATATATGTTAATGAATGTTCTTTTGGTGGTAAACCCAATTAGATTTGATATATGTTCAATTATAATTATCTATATAATAATACAACTTATTAGCTACAAGAATGCTTTAGAATCTTTAAAATTAACCACAAAACTACTTTTTTTTTAAATTTGACATGAAGACCATAAACCTGAGTTCCTCCACTAGTTTATTTATTAATACATTGTGTGAAGATTTTTGTGTAATTATCAAGTCGGTGGCTTTATGCAGACTTATAATTTGAGCAAGCATTTTAGGAAGACGCCAGGTTATTTAAGCTGCTTTGGACATAGTAGTGATGAAAGGTGAAGAATATTTGAAGTCTTGTTGTAGAAACTACAAAGAACGTGAGATTGAAGACGGTGATTGATGAACCGTTAGTTGCAGGTTTCCCCATCAGGTATGGTAATTCTAGATCGAAACTCATTGATATAATTATGAAGAAACAATTAGAAGAAATTGCAACACAACTTGAAATTAAGGATGTTTCGGTTGTCATATGACTGATTTTTTATTAGTTTTGTGATTCTTCATATCATAATTTGCTTTATGAATAAAATTTTGGGGAGAATTGTTATGCTTTTCATGAGACAATCAAATTACAATAACTTGTTCATGTGGGTTAATTCGATTCTTTTAGCAGTCTATAGAAGTTAAATACCAAACATTCTTCTTTTTGTACACTGAGAGGTTTGGTCCACCTCTTTTTCTATAGATGTCTTTCTATAGATGTCTGTAGATGTGGTCCGCAAACTGCAGACATTTTACCTTTAGAAAAACAACCTACACCTAAATCTTAATATAAATTTATTGAAGTTTACTTTTGTATTAAGTAAATTTGTCTTTACTTTTGTATTGTTATAAGAATCTGTTTTAATATAATTTAAGGGTTTTTGTTGTAAGTATGTGCCGGTCGATCACCTTAGGTCCCGTCTAGGCGTGCTGTGACAAATAGTATATAATATATATATATATATATATATATATAATAATTAGTAATAATAATAATAATAATAATAATAATAATAACAACAATAATAATAATAATAGCAATAAGGATAAGGTTATGTTGAAGCAAGCCAACTTACATTACCAACAATCTGTTGTGTTTGCAAGCGCCCAGGTTCACCCAAATTCGTACGCCATGTTATCTGAAGTTTGCCAAGAACATTACTCCCCTCAAATTTCATTGGTGTGGATCCATCCAACAATGATTTTAACCGGTAGAGATAATTGTGAATTCCGCCTCCAGATTTAATCAGAATGGGTGGTTTGAATATCTCTCTGTTATGACAAAATAAAATGTAAGTTGAAGATATATGACAAAATAAGAGTTGGTTGTATCGAATGCTACAAAAGATGGAAAGTTCATCCCACTTGTGAATGGGTTATGGGTCAAATAAAAATTTAGTTAATGGAACATGCAAAACCTGACCAACAGCCCCAATTGTATTTTTAAGACATACAGCATCCTTATTTGTTTCATACTAAAAAGCAGCTTATTATATTATCATGTATAATTTGTGATTATATTTAATTGCAAATGTGTTTATGATGAACCTTGATCGCACTAAACAAGATATGTTTTGACCTCTTACCCCATAATCACCCATCTTACCAAGTCTAAAAAGTAACCTTCACCTGATATCAACAAATTCAATATTATAAAATAACTTTACTATGCAACCTTGTTAAAACACTCTTCTCAGAAGGGTGACTGTCAGCTCTTAGTAATATTGCTCTCCAGTTTGAAGTAGGCTCAAAATCCACTTGGTCCATGTACAGGTTGATTTTGTATTATTTTCTAAACAAGCCTCCAAGTATGTAGTTTCCTGAGATAGAGGCAATGAATGATCACAAGAAAATCTCATTAAACAAAAATTAGAGTTGATCATGGATGTGAAATAGTAATACTAATCAGTTTTGTATATAATAATACTAGAAGGGTGCCCACGCATTGCGGCGAGGCAACATTTTACATCCGATACGAGTTTTTAATTTTTGTTACTCTTATAGCAATTCTACAAAAGTTTATTATATTTTTTCTAAGCTAAAATTTAAAAACCAAATAATTAGATTTTGCATGACGACTTGTATTTATGCATTAACTTATTGTACCATACAAATTGCTCTTCTCATATGCTTTATATATAGTATAGATAAAAAGACATTTTTAATCCCCGTAAATGCAAGTTTATTTGTCGTTATATCATATTTTTGCCGAAATAAATATAGATATGGAGTCTCATATGCATAATATATTCACTAAGGGGATGGAATCATACGTAGATGTTCCTCATATTTAATACCCATATTTCTAAATAACATCTTATAAATTTTTAATGTTTAGAACCACAAACATGACAATACAAAGAAGCAAAATCTTATTTGTAGTCGAGATGGTAATTCGACTCTCTACTTATTAGCAGGTCCATTCAGTT
Organism: Flaveria trinervia; assembly: GCA_025506515.1. NCBI lineage: Eukaryota > Viridiplantae > Streptophyta > Magnoliopsida > Asterales > Asteraceae > Flaveria > Flaveria trinervia. The sequence goes on from CM046442.1 coordinate 79,144,922, forward strand.
ATGTTTATTTCAAATGGACCAAATGGGCACAATAAAAAGAACAAATTAACAAGCAACGAGTACAAAGGGTCAAAAACTGCACCAAGTGTGTGTTTAGCGTATACAACCTACTAAATTGCTTTATTAAAAAAAGATAGACTACCATTGTATAAGTATCAAACACATTCTTTATAAAAATGGAAGGACAAAAGGAGTTAATGATTTAGCCACCCTACATGTAACTTATCTTGAAACTATAAGACATTTATATAGGCAAATTAGGGACTTACACCCATGTATTTTTAACCAAGGTCAACCTACCTTCACAACACGAACCTGTAAAAAAAAGCAAGCAACATATCAACTTATGGAAAACTAGATATCAGCATGACATGTATTAATATCTAACATTTTCTTAGGCTATATACTAGGTGTTAAGAGTAGTACCTTTGTCCTGACAGAAAGTGGATTGGAAACCATAAACTTGAAATACTGTGGAAGATATTTGCGCTCAGCATCCCCATCACTATACTGTGCGGTGCAAACCAGACTGGAGATTTTGAAGCAATGAGATTATAATAAAGTTCCATGATAATATAAAAGGAAATTTTGTTTGAAGCTTCAAATATGACATCATCTCAGTACTTGAGGTAGTATATGTGCTTGTAGGGTTTTATAACATGTTTTGGTTTATTAGATAATATAACCTATTATGTACAGGATACTTAGGAACAAACAGGATAGAAGACAAGCTTAAGTTTGTCAAATTACTGATGGGTCTGATGCTGGAAACAAGGCATGATTATCAATCGACAAGGTTGAACTAGTGATCATGTAGGCTTGAAATCATACTTTAATTCCAATCATGTGATGTGCGGCTCAAGAATAAATTACCTAGAATGATCAAGGTTAAAAAAAACATACTAGTGTGTGCCAAGTTGGTTTGCGCACTAGAAGCAATCAATTATAATTAAGCAATAGTTGAAGCCTATTATAACCTTATTATACTCTTTGCTATTGTATAAGTGTGATTTCAGTCTTCCAAAGCTGATGGTGATAACTCAACACTATAGCATAATCGAATATGTCATGTAAATTTTAAGACAATGAATAAATTGGCTAAAAATAACTTGGTACATGGTTTGCCTAAAAATGAATTTTTTTGCAAAGACAACTGTGTTGCATGCCTGAAAGGGAAGCAACACAGGGCATCTCATAAATCCAAAGTTGTTAACTCTATCACCACTCCATTACACTTATTGCACATGAATCTATTTGGTCCCACAAGTATAATGAGCATTGGAAGGAAATTATACTGCCTTATGATGGTTGATGATTTTACAAGATTTACATAGGTATTCTTTTTAAGATCTAAAGATTAAAAGGCTCAAACACTAAAATCTTTTATTCTTAAAATAGAAAATCAAATTTATCACAAGGTTAAGATAATTAGAAGTGATCAAGGGACTAAGTTTAAGAACCTCATTCTTAACTCATTCTGTAACTCAAAAGGGATTGCCAGACAATATAGTACTCCCAGAACTCCTCAACAAAATGATGTTACTGAGAGGAGGAACAAGACACTTATTGAGGTTGCTCGAACTATGTTAGTTGATTCCAAAATACCTCTAACATTCTGGGCAGAGGCAGTCAGCACTGCATGCTATGTGCAGAACAAAGTTCTTGTAGTTAAACCACATGGAAAAACCCCTTATGAGCTATGGAACAAAAGGCCACCATTCATTGGCTTTCTAAGGTCCTTTGGCTGTAGGTGTACCATACTTAACACAAAGGACAATTTGGCAATATTTACTGAAAAGTCGGATGATGCTATCTTTATTGGATACTCGTCTAACTCTAAAGGTTATAAAATTTACAACATCAAGAATCAACAATTTGAGGAATCATCCAATATTGTTGTTAATGAGCACACTCCTTGTGTTTGGAGGAATGAACCTGATCATATTTTTAACTTAGAATTGTTTTCCAACTATTCTAAACCATCTTATGAGAATGTTTCAGCTGGAACAAGTACTCAAGGAAATTCTGAAGATACCCAACTATTTGAGTTTCCCAGACCTATTCCAAGTTCTCCAAGAACTACAACAAATCAAGCTTCCATTATTGGCAGATTTGACAGTATAACTATGCAAGGGATAGTGGAGCTTCAACCAATGATTCACCTATTGACCCTCAAAGTTCATCAGGTGACCCTGCACAACACCAAACTGATAGAAGTAGCATCTTAAAGGAACAGGCAACTGTTAATGCTGCTTCACAGCCAACAAATGCTGTTTTTCATTCATTCAATCAGTCCTCATTGAATGAGTTTGAAACAGCAGCTGGACAAAATGTTCTAGCTCCTGAGCAAAATATGTCCAATTTGAATTTATCTTTGCAACTCGAAGTGATTCCTCGACTAAGAATTTACAACACTCATCCAGTTGAGAACATCATAAGGGATGTCTCTAAAAGTGTAAGAACAAAAAGACAGACTCATCATGGGAATGTCTACGTGTACTCATGCTTCTTATCCCAGATAGAACCCAAAAAGATAGAAGATGCCTTGAAAGATAGTAGCTGGGTTGAATTGATACAAGAGGAGTTGCTTCAGTTCAAAAGACAAAAGGTTTGAAACCTATGTCCGCTACCATCTGGTCAAGTACCTATAAGCACCAAATGGGTTTTCAGAAACAAAAGAGATGACAGAGGCTTGATTATCAAAAACAAGACAAGACTGGTGGTTCAAGGATACACTCAAGAGGAAGGAATCGATTATATTGATGTCTTTGCACCTGTTGCAAGACTTGAGGCAGTTAGGATCTTCCTTGCCTATGCTGCATCCAAGAATTTCACTGTCTACCAACTTAATGTCAAGTGTGCCATTCTATATAGGGATATAGATAGGGAAGTCTACGTGTGCCAACCTCCAGGATTTGAAGACCCACAGCACCCCAACTATGTGTGCAAATTGGATAAAGCTATTTATGGGGTGCACCAAGCACCTAGGCTGTGATATGAGACTTTGTCTCAGTTTCTTCTTAAGCATGGTTACACTAGAGGTACTATTGATAAGACTCTTTCCATAAAGAAGTCTGGAAAGGACATCTTGCTTGTTCAAGTCTATGTTGATGACATCATATTTGGTTCCTCAAATGACTAAATGTGTAAAGACTTTGAAAACATCATGAAGAAGAAGTTTGAGATGAGTTCCATGGGAAAAATGGACTTTTTTCTTGAAATTAAGGTAAAGCAAATGAAAAAAGGATTCTTCATCAATCAATCTAAGTACGTCAATGACATCTTAGAAAGATTCGACATTAAAGATTGCAAGTCAGCCAAGACACCCATACCCAGAAACCATAATCTCTATCCTGATTCTAAGGGGGAGGATACTGATCAACATCAGTATAGGGCAATTATCGGTTCTCTGATCTATCTCACAACAAGTAGACCTGATATCATGATTGCTATATACATTTGTTCAAGATATCAGGTTGCTCCAAAGGTGTCTCACCTAGTTGCTACCAAGAGAATCCTCAAATATCTCAAAAGAGCACCTAAATTAGGTCTCTGGTATCCAAGGAACAACAATTTAATCTCTATGGATACTCAGACAGTGACTATGGTGGCTACAACATTGACAAAAAATCAACATCAGGAGGATGTAAATTTCTTGGTGGAAGGATCATCTTATGGCAATGCAAGAAACAATCATGTCTCTACATCAACTGTTGAAGCTGAATACATTGTTGCTGTAAGTTGCTGTGCTCAGCTGCTTTGGATTCAGAACCAGATGATAGACTATGGATTCAACTTTACGAGCACTCTGCTATCTCCATCACTAAAAATCTTGTGAAGCACTCCAAGACAAAGCATATTGATATCAAGTATCATTTCATTAGAGATATTCATGAGAAAAATCTAATCAAGCTAATCAAAGTTGATTCAATGAACAATATGCAGATTTGTTCACCAAAACTTTTGATGAATAGAGATTTAATATCTCATTACAGCCATTGGGATGATAAACATTGATTAGTCTACCTCTTTTGAAAACCTTTTTAAATATGTAATGTCTTATGTCAATGCAATCTAAGCCCTATTACAAAAGGTCTCTCTCTGAAATTTTCACTAAGTATAAATTCTTCCGAAGAGGAATTAACCCTCGAAAGAAGTAACCTCTTCTGAAGTATTAGTGTTCTTCCGAAGCCAACTACCCATCGGAAGACATTACTATGAACCAGTGGAAATAAGTATGGTGTCTACGACACTCCGCTCCAGACCTCTGATATACTGCATGGTGTGTTCTCAAAACCCATGTAGTTGACCATACTTTATTCCACTGTTCACCTTTATTAGTTAGCACAGTTGCCAACTTTAGTTGGTGACAAAAGGTAAGTCATGGACATGTCATGACTACCATATTTTAGATAAGACATTATCTAAGATACCTTAAACTATAGCTTTGTAGTGTTTGCTCTAGTTAGAGGATTCCAGCTGGTATCAAAGTATATCCGACTGTAGGTAGTATTATATATAGTTTCTCATTGTAACTCACATCATATGTTTGTAAGAGTCTTGTAATACTTTGAGTTGAGAAACAATATATGCAAGTACCTTGAAAATTATCTTTCTGTGTTCATTGTTACTTATTATATTACTATCAACTCTTAGAGAGACTCTGCTTCATCTGAGTGTAGTTTAAGTGAGTTTGAGAGAAAAACCAAATGTTAAGTGTTGTCAGCTCATTGTGTTGGGAATTGGACAGTGGAGGAGGAGTCATAGGTGACCCAATCCCTGACAAAGGCGAAACCATAACGCCCTCCATTGAAAGTCATTGGTGTAATGCAGGAAGTGGAGTTCGACCAACTTGTAACCCATGTAATTGAACCGAAGCACCTTGATACTTGAAGCGCATCCAAGAATGTTCCCAATCATGTACAACTTCACCTAACGATTTCAACCATTCCAACACCAAAAGAAAATCCAGGGAACCTGTGTCAAACACCAAAGCTTCCACCAAAAATGAGCATGGACCAACCGTAATAGGAAGAGCAACGCACATTTCATAAACAAATACAAAAGGACCATCACCCAATTTTATTTTGATTCCCTTGAATTTTCATGAAGGCAAACCCAAAGACTCAACTAAACGGCCCGAGATGAAGTTATGTGAAGCCCCACTATCCACTAGTAAACAAATTGGAAAACCTAATAGATTACCTTCCAATTTCATGGTAGCCGCGAGCTCAAGGGCAGACAATGATCCGGCGAATTCCAATGCATTGCAAGTACCGACAACACCCTCAGGTTCCAATTCTGGAGTTGGAGACGGATCCGATTGTAAAAGACATTGATCCCCTGTAAGCATGTCTTCCTCATCATCTCCTAACAAAAGCACCCTTAATTTACCCTCTGGACGTTTATGCGTTGGACCATACTGTTGACCAGAACGAAAGCACAACCCCTTTTTACGACACTCCTCCCATTCATTCCGAGAAAGCAAACGAACACCACAATCTCGAGAGGAAAGCAGACCACTATCCGACCAAGGAGCAGAAGATTTCGAATGTAAAACCGATCGAGGAGAGTCCAATTTAAGAGAGGAAATCCGATCACTAAATCGAGATTGATAATTGGGTTTAGAATCAGAGCGGCCCAATACCGAAGGCCCGTCCTTAGGTCCAAAGGAGGGAGGCCCATTAGGGGTTAAGTAACGAAAACGACCTAACGAAGACCGGTCAGAATCTGGGCGCAACATCAATTCAACGTCCTTTGCCAAATACATGGCATCAAGATGAGATTGAGGATGATGAAGACGCATCCACTTCTTGACATCATCCTTTAATCCTGCCACGAAGTACCCAATCGCTTGAGACTGGCAAACGAGGAACCAACGAGAGAAGATACTCAAAATCATTAATGTGACTGTAAATGGAATCTCCTTGCTTGATAGTAGCTAATTGTTTATATGGATTCTGAATTTCCAAGCCACTAAAACGTTGAAGCAGCTCAACTTGGAAATCCGGCAAGGAAATTAAAGGACGGAGTTGGGTGATGATCGTGAACCAATGTTAGGCTACCCCAAGCATGCTTAATTGAGCCAATTGCAATCGGTCCATATCGGAAGTGTGATTCAAATCAAAGTACAAATTCGCCTTTTGAATCCACCCTTGCGGGTCAAAACCAAAAAATTCCGGGAGTTTTACCTTCTTAACCGCCCAAAGAAGAGGAGAACCCATGTCGTTGTTATCCAATGGTCCTAGTCGAGCTCTAAAACCCGAAGAGACAAAAGTACTACAAGAAACCTCAGATCATGAAGAATCATCCACCGTCTTCTTCTCTTGTTTCGTCATCCACGCAAGAACCACCTTTCGGAATTCACTGGATCCATTCCGATTAACCTCTAAAGCCTATAACGAACTTCGGATTTCATTGACATCCGATTGAAGCTGCTTGATAAGAGTATCCTGATTATCTGACCGATAATTCGTATGAGTCTCCATGTAGAATTGAAGCAAAAGCGTTCCGGCAGGTCATAGGCAGGTTGGACCAATTTTAGGTTTCCAATTGACAACTTATAAGATGAACCGGAATGATCAAGGATGAGAAATAAGTATTCAAAGATAGGAGTGAATAAGAAGAGAAAGTTTGATTCAAACCAAAGAAATTATAGGGAAAATAATATATAGGATCCAATTACATTCCAGGGCTATGCCCTCACTACTTGCATGATGCAAGTGTCAAAAAATCTCGTACTCCCTAGGGCAAATATTCCCTCCCTATATAAACTAACTTTCACCTCAAGGTAACCATTAGACATTTTGCACTTTAGCCCTTCGAGAATAAACCAATAACCTAACTTGATTTGTAACAGATGTCGAGAAAGATGAAACTGTGGTAGGCTACAATGACGTTTAGCAATTATGTTTTAGTGTAACATTATGTTTTTTTATGGTTTTCATGTTCTAACTATGTTTTAAGTATGTTTTATAATTATGTTCTTGTGTTTTAAGATTTACAAGTATAAATGTTATGTATGTTATCTTTTAGCTTTTTTTATTAATTTTAGTGCCTCGCATACGTGAAGCTCTCGCCTCACACCTTGGCTTTTGAGACCTAAGCGCTTCGGAGCGGCTCGCGCTTTATAAAACCAAGGTATATACATAATTCTCTATAATGTAAGAATCACAAGAAATACACTAACCTGACTATAAAGGCATTATCATAAAATAAGAATCTTTCTGAAACAAAAAAAAAGTTTAAAAAGGTCTATGCATTAAAAAAATGAACTTCAAATAACTTACAACTGCCCATTCCCCATTCGGAAACTTTTAACCCGTTTATACAGTTTGAGCCATGACCATTTTGAGAAAAAGCATAACCCAAAACAACCCACTTATCAATTAATTGGGCAAAATTCCCACCTGTACTTCATATATATAACTTACGTGTGTGCACCAAGCTCCTTAACATCATGTTCAACAATGAAATCATAGCGTCCTCCAGCTCTTATCGTTTCAACTGGTGTTTTAGTTGTATCTAAAAGCAGTATTCTTTGCCTTTCTGTTTGTATTTCCGCCTGTGGTCAGATTGGCCAGGTCAATACTTGCATAAACATTTTCTGCCTCAAATAGATAGATATATTAATACATTTTATTGGTTTTAAGAATGGCTGTAAAGTTTGAACCAATTTAGAATCGCCATACAAAATTAAGTGACAACTTTTTTTTAAAACAAAATTAGCACACTAAACATGACACCGTTTTTTATTAAGTGACAACTTTTTTTATCAAGACTGGAGTTCAAACTCTCTGTAAAAACATTATAATCTCCTAAACACGCTAAATGAAAGCTCAAATTAGCAAAATACAGTAGCAATTAAAGATAAACAACTAAAATTAAATTCTCAATGGAGAAACATCACCTTGATTATAATGTCCCTCACTTCAAAACTGGAGCTGTTGTTGATGCTTATATAACTGCAAAACGTTTCTCCAAGATATATGGCACTGCAAAGGAAAAAAATACACAAGCCATGAAAACAAATTATGAGGCCTCTAATAATGTAGAATTTATGTTAGACATTTTAAGAAAGATGGGTGTTATGAAGTTTGAGAATCACTAGACTAATTTTGCAAACTAAAAATTCACACAAGCTAAGTGCAACTGATGAATGGTAGATTACAGTTTTCTATGCACCATTTTAAACACTTATTTAGTCTGTTAAAAGTTAAGAAACTGGTAGACATTGACACCATCAAAAAGTGATTGGTGTTTCAATAGGCAAAAGCTCATACAAACAGATCCCCTACATCAACTCTTAATGCAACCTATCATCAGAAGATTCTAATCATAGAAATTGAGAAAAACACAAGGAAACATCCCCTAAGTTAATAATGAGAAGTAGCGGTGTGGTTAAGAGAGTGTGTCTTACCCGAATGACTGAGGGAGCACAAGAGTACCGGGAAGGCCCATGGAATCGGAAGGATGATGGCGGAGAAGGAAGCGATTAGTGTAGGTGAGATCGGATTCGATGCTGGTGGTTTGAGATCGGAGGAGGCGGAGGAGCTGAGGGTCGTCCGATAGATCCTCACCGACTATCACATCGGAAAGCTCAAACCGGAGGGGCGTTTCCACATGGAACGTTGGGCGGCATAGCCGCATCACCCTGAACGCCAGCGACTGCGACGGCGACGACTGCGTGCTGCTCATCTCTCTCTCTCTCTCCCTCCAAGCTGAAGCTGAATGTATTTGAGGTTCACCTTATGTTAGGATCTAAAAACTAGGATGTTTTGCTAGTAATTAGGCTAATCTTTCCTCTTAGTAATCTTGTTTGAAGCCGGAGTGATACAAATAATATGTTCTCTTTAACTTGTTTTCTTTTCAATCTTAATTTGCTCCAACATGACTCCTCTAAATGAATTGGTCTTTATAGGACCAACCTTTCTTTTTACATAACCTCTCTCATATAAATATAAACAGTCCTTCATCTTCTATCTAACACCTTGTAGGGATCAAAAATACTAGTCTTTGAGGTTGAGTCTTAGTTAACTTTTCAACGTCTTTTATCTTTGCAAATGAGTTATTTTTATTCGGTCAAAATGTCCAACCCATTGACCTGGCTAGATATGGGTTAGACATTATGTTCGATCAAAGTGTTTGGTTATCACTCTTTCACGTCTGAATCGGTTTGACACCATTGTTATATGCATATTTTTCTCTTACCCAGTCAGTTTTGGAAAATCCCTTACCCGGTCACCACTTTCTGACCGAGTAAGAGATTTCAAACAGCATCTAAGAGAAACAAAAGTAAAAAAAATCTTCCTGAGATCACTTACTGACCTTTTTTGTTTGCATCCGTGCAACCACGCACAGACGTTTAGGTCTGCAAATTGTTTGTTTTTTGGAAGACTTTTCATTAAAAAAAAGTCTTCTTGAGATCTATATGAAGAAGGCATAACCTATTCACTTCTAACCTCTTCTCATTTTTCAAGTTCAAAACAACCTCTTCTACCCTCCTCCTTCTCCCTCACCAAAGCATATTCCAACCGACCATCGCAGCCACCGACAACCACGCTGCCTTCCTGTCGTGGTGCCCTAGCAACATATCGTTGCCCTCCTATAGTAGCCATCCACCTTCACGCCGCTGCTCGTCGTCGCCTCCTTCACGGTCATCGCCCGTTGCTGCCTCTACCTTCACGATTATCGCCCCCTACAACCTCCAAATCTCAAATCTTGAGGGTAAGGTTTGTGATTTGGTCTACCTCTTCTCCTCCAAAACAAACAATCATTTTTTTTGTAGACTGTAGACGTTTGCTCCACCTCTTCTTCTACAGATGTTTGCAGATGTGGTCCGCAAACTGTAGATATTTTGCTGTAAAAAAACAAACATCATAGTAATCTTGTTTGAAGCTAGTGTGATAGAAGCAATCCTTCTCTTAACTTGTTTTATTTTCTATCTCAATTTGCTTCAACATGGTTGCTCTAAGTGAATTGGTTTTCATAGGACCAAGCCTTCTTTTTACATAATCTATCTCATTTAGACCATCTTCTATCGGACATCTTGTAAGGATCAAGAAATGTTCGTCTTTGAGGCTGAGTCTTAGCTAACTTCTTAGTGTCTTTTATCTTTTCATAATCCCTATCAATGTTTGATTTGAAAAGTATCTTGACTTTATCCATTTCTTCACAAGTCCTCACATATGTCCAACTAAAGATGACATCATAGTTTTTATGAATTAAGAACCTGCTTTAATCATAAAGTCATCTCCTTAGGCTTGAGCTACTATCTCATCAATTGTAATTATATTCTTTGGCGGATCTCCTGAATTTCAGGTTTGTCAAAGAAATCATAGACAATTAAGACTTACTACAGGACCGTTGAAGGGGGTTAATGCAATAGTTTCACATTAAGGAGAGACTTAGAACACTTAACAGATCAAATAGTGAACCAGGTTTATGTTGATGATACTAAGAACACAAGTAAATATGAGACAGAACAAGAACAATAACAAGATAATATCTGATTTTCAAGAATGTTGTATATTGCTCTCAAGTTCTATTACAAGTGTTATAAAGTATAAAAATAAAGACAAGAATTTGAGACACTTTTTACTACTGCCTACAGCGGTTATACTTTGAAAGCCAGCTGGAAATACTAATCTAGACAACAAGATCAATGTCAAAAGGTAGATCGTCTTTTGACTTATGACTATGGCATGCTCCTAATATATTACAAAAAGGATAAAATGTACAAAAGTAAAAAGTTACAGACTGATAACCTTAATCAACAGTTGAAAAAAGTATGGACCTTTTCACTAACTCATCTAAGTTGGTGAGTCTTCAGAGGTGGCAGCGGAAAGTGTTCAACTTTTTGTCAAAATGTGATTAGAGAAAGTAGGTTTTCTCTGTCTTCAAAAGAAATCAGTCTTTGGCTTTGGAAGACTTTGTCTCTGAAGCTTCGAAAGACTTCATCTTTGGCTTTGGAAGATTTGGTCATTTGGCTTCGAAAAATTTTACACTTATCATATTTTTCCTGAGTCGTGTAAAACTTCCAAAGTAACTTTCCTTTGTATTTCATGCATGCATGTTGAGAGCTCTTTGGTTGCTTTGTTTGCATCAGCCTTTAAGTGTACCTGAACTTGACACCCTGAACCATCTCATAGACTATATATGAAAGGTCCTCTAGAATTTGATCCCAATCTCCATGCTTGTTTGAAATATAGTGGTTGACTACATGGAGTAGGTACTTCCAGTAGGATGAGACCTTCTCTTTTCTGAAGGTTCTTACGAAGTAATCACCTTCATAGCCCATCTGCCTGAAGGACTGGTTTACATCAGACTTTGGGGGTGACAAATCACCTTCTACATCATCCAGCCCGAGATGATTATTAATTGAGGCTAGGGTGATGAAAATTGTCCTCCCCTGCATTATGGTAGATAGTGCCTTCTCCCCATGTATAGTGAACTCTTAGCAGGTCCTCCAAAACTCCAAAAGTCGATCTTCATATAATGAAGGATATATGGTGAGGGAGGTAAAGTAGTTGGAGAGAGTCAATAATCGGTAGACCTCCGAGAACCCAGGATTTTTCTCACCATTACAGAGCAATCTGATTGTGTTGCCTATGTAAATGCATGAAAAAACCTTATTCGTTTCAAGGATCAGGGTTGGCCATTTATGAGTAGCTTTATGGTGAAGAAAGGTAAGAAGAAAGGCAATTTGTGGGTGAATTTAGGTTAGAGAAATTTGCAGATGAGAAGGAAAGTGAAAGAGGGGGAACCGTTGAGTATGTATATGTATGAAATGGATTTGAGAAAATATACTCAAAGTTAATCATCCCAATAACTGATACAAGATATTCAAATCTCTGCTCATCAAAGGTGCAGGATCGGATATGGTCACTTAACACAAGTATTTTCTCTCAAACTCACTAAATCTTACATTGAGTCTTAACTACTAAAACTCTATTCTACACATAGCAGGCGGTGTGACTGCCTCTGCCTGGAAGGTGATGGGGAGTTTAGAGTCAGATAACATGGTTTACTTTTTCATTGTTGAGCTTACCAAATTAGGATACACTCAATAGATTATACCCAAGCGACTGACCCTCCATCAATTTTCTCAAATTTTTTAAGCAAAGAGCCATTCCTTTCATGTGCCTAGAACAACCACTATTAATGTTCCATACATTTCTCTTGGTCTTTAGTTTTTCCTACATGAAAATAGATGGTTAATTACATTTGGAAACCCATGCATTATTGGTCTTGGGGTTGTCAAAGTGAGCTGAAGACAATGTGCAAGATCGGTTTATGTCACTTAACACTTGATTTTTCTCTCAAACTCGCTTAAACTACACTCAGATGAAGCAGAGTCTCTCTAAGAGTTGATAATAATATAATAAGTAATAGTGAACACAAAAAGATGATTTTCAAGGTACTTGCATATATTGCTTCTCAACTCAAAGTATTACAAGACTCTTACAAGCATATGATATGAGTTACAATGAGAAACTATATATAATACTACCTACAGCCGGGTATACTTTGATACCAGCTGGAATCCTCTAACTAAAGCAAATACTACAAAGCTATAGTTTAAGGTATCTTAGATAATGTCTCTTCTAAGATATGGTAGTCATGACATGTCCATGACTTACCTTTTGTCACCAACTAAAGTTGGCAACTGTGCTAACTAATAAATATGAACAGTGGAATAAAGTATAATCAACTACATGGCTTTTGAGAAAGCGCCATTCAGTGTATCAGAGGTCTGCAGCGGAGTGTTAGAGACACCATACTTATGTCCATTGGTTCATAGTTGTGTCTTCCGAAGGGTAGTGAGCTTCGAAAGAACAAGTTCTTCTGAAGCCACTTATACTTCGGAAGAGGCTACTTCTTCCGAGGCTTGAGGACTTCTTCTTTTCTTCATACTTCTGAAGTTGTCTTCTGATCTTTTCTTCTTAGACTTGATCTTTGGAAGTGAACACTTTGACTTCGGAAGTAGAGTTTGTCTTCGGAAGTTAATCTTGCACTTTGTCTTTGGAAGAACTCTATTTCCTTCGGAAGTTCCACACTTAGCTTCAGAAGCCTTTTATTAGATACACCAAAATACTCTAAGTGATTTGGTTTTGGTTGCACTAGCCTTCTCTTGATCCAACAAACTCCCCTTAGGCTGATGCTACCAAAACCTCACTTGTTTTTTCTTCTCAAAACTTTCAGCACCAGGAAAAGCAGATATTTATCTATTTCTTTGTTCTTCCCAGAAGTGGTGCTGAGAAGCTTGTACAAATCATTAGTTGAAGGGAGATCCAGTCTGTCACTCTGAATGATGTGCACCCTCTACTGGGTCCCTCTAAAAAGATTTAGTTGACGGGAGCTGTATTCATACTCCCATCTAACTATGGGTTCCATTTCAGGGCCTTCCGCCATCTGTAGAAAGGTTGTGCCTTTGGTGGTTGACGTTTCTTTGTCTTCATTCTCTCGTAGTTTCAACAGCTCTTCAATCTTTACTCTTGCAGTTTGCTTACCAAGATGAAGCCTGCTACGATGACTTCTGATATGAGCAATAGTTTTGGAGTCGGAGGGATTGGAGAATGGTTTCTCTGCTAACTCAGCAATGTCAAATCTGCTAGAGTGTAGCGGAGAGGAGACATTCAGCCTGTTGCTTTCACATTCTCTCTCTACACAACAAAGTTGTGAGAGGCTTCATCGAACCTCCACTGGATGAGTTTCTTTCTAGGCACAAAAGGAGCTGACTAGGAATCTTGTCCCTTTTCTTTGTATCCAGTAGAGTCACCAGCTTTCTTCTCAGCTTCTTCTCTTCTTCATTTAAGTAGTCAGAGTTGATACCAAGAAGTCTAGCAGCATGGTCCAATGTTCCTCTGGGCAAATCAAGAAATTGATCTTTTGTGAAGGAACATGAAGATCCATCAACATAAGTCAGTTTGACAGAGTCTTCCTCATAAGAGATGTCACTCAGAGTTGTGCAATTTGTGAGCTTTGTCTTGATTTCCTTGAATTCTTCTAAGGAGAGATGTTTGGAAGGCTGAGGGGATGGTTTGGAAGATCATGGTGTAGTGGTTCTGGAGAGTGTTTTGGGTTGGAGGATGGGTAGTTAGGTGGTTGAGGTGAGGAAGTAGGTAAGGATAGTGGTGTAGGTTCAGGTATGTAGGGTTCAGTTTTGATGGGAAATGGAGAGGGAATTAGTTCAGGTTGGGGTTGAGTGGTTGGGCTTGTAGATCATCCCCTGTACCCTTCTATACATCTTTTTCTTTTTACCCATACGAATGTCAGCCTTGATTTCACTGACAATTCGTTGAAGTGCCTTTTCAGACATGGGTCCCACCTGCCTGCTAGAGAAGCCGTGAGCCCGGAGATAGTCTTTCATCCAGGCTTTCTCACCTATCTTCTTGGTCACAGTGACCCTAGCTTCTTCTTCTTTCTTCTTCTTTTCCCTCAACTTCTATCTTACAGCTCTCTTTCTCTCTTTCTCCAGTTGATCATGCTCTTTGTTGAAAAGCCATAGGATCATTACAGGATCGGTTAAGGGTCACTTAACAGTTAGTTTTTCTCTCAAACTCACTTGGACAACACTCGGATAAAGATAGAGTCAATAAGAGTTGATCACAATATAGCAAGTAATACGAAACACAAGAAGTAATTTTCAAGGTACTTTTATATATTGCTTCTCAACTCAAGTATTACAAGACTCTTACAAGCAGTGTGGAATGAGTTACAATGAGAACCTATATATAATACTACCTACAGCCAAATATACTTTGATACCAGCTGGGATCCTATGACTAAAGCTATACTACAAGACTATAGTTTAAGGTATCTCGGATAAAGTCTTATCAGAGATTTGGTAGTCAGGACATGTCCCTGACTTACCTTTTGTCACCAACTAAATTTGGTAACATGTACTATCATAGAAAGGTAAACAATGGAATAAAGTACGGTCAGCTACATGGCTCTTTGAGAAAACGCCATACAGTATCAGAGGTGTGCAGCGGAGTGTCAAAGACCATACTTATGTCCACTAGTTCATAGAAGTGTCTTCCAAAGGTTAAATGGCTTTAGAAGAACAAGTACTTTCGAAACCACTTATACTTCGGAAGAGGCTGCTTCTTCTAATGCTTGGGAACTTCTTTTCTTCATACTTCGGAAGTAGTCTTATGATTGCTCTTTTAAGACTTGATCTTAGAAAGCATGCTCTTAACTTCGGAAGTAGAGTTCTGTCTTCGAAAGTTGATCTTTCACTTTGTCTTCGGAAGAACTCTACAACCTTCGAAAGTTCCATGCTAAGCTTCAGAAGCCTTTGCATGTAGCACCAAAATTATCTAAGTGATTTGGTTTTGGTTGCACCAGCCTTCTTCTTGATCTAACAAACTCCCCTAGGCTAATGCTACCAAAAACCTCACTTGTTTCTACTTCTCAAAACTTTCAGCACCAAGGAGAGTAGATATTTATCTATTTCCTTGTTCTTCCCTGATGTGGTGCTGAGAAGTTTGTACAAATCCTTGGTAGACAGGAAGTCCAGTCTGTCACCTTGGATGATATGTACCCTCTGTTTTGCCCTCTGAAAAGAGTTAGTTGATGGGAACTATAATCATATTCCCATCTAACTATAGGTTCCAATTCAGGACCCTCTACCATCTGTAGAAAGGCAGTGCCTTTGGTAGGAGGTCTTTCCTTGTCTTCTTGTCTTCTCAATATAAACTCTTCTTCAATCTTGGCCTTTACAGTTAGCTCAGCTAGATGAAGACTGTTGAGATGATTTCTGATGAGTAGCAGCTTCAGAGTTGGAAGGGTTGGAGAATGGCTTCTCTGCTAACTCAACAATGTCGAATCTACTGGAGTGTAACAGAAAGGTTGCATTAAGTCTGTTGACTTCGCCATTCTCCCTCTCAACAACAAAGTTGTGAGAAGTTTCATCGAACCTCCATCGGATTATTCCTTTTCTAGGCACAAGAGACTGACTGGGAATCTTGTCCTCTTTCTTTGTATCCAGCAGAGTCACCAGTTTCCTTCTAAGTTTCTTATCTTCATCATTTAGTGAATCTGAGTTGAGACCTAGAAGTCTAGCTATCTGGTCCAATGTTCCTCTAGGTAAATCAAGAAATTGATCTCTTCTGAGGAACAAGAAGATCCATCAACATAGGTAGTGTTGATAGAATCTTCATCACATGAGACCTCACTCAAGTTGTGCAGTTGATGAGCTTAGTCTTGATTACCTTGAACTCCTCAAGAGAGAGATGTTGAGAAGGTTGAGGGGATGGTTTGGATGGTTTTTGTGTATGTTGAGGTTCAGAGGTTCTGGGAAGTGTTTTTGGTTGGAGGATGGGAAGTTTAGGTGGTGGGGTGATGAAGTGGATATGGGAAAGATGTGGGTTCAGGGGTGAAGGGTTCAGTTTGATGGTGAAAGGTAGGGGTGAGGGTTCAGGTTGTGGTTGGGAGGTTGCAGTGAAGGTCATCCCCTTTATCCTTCTGTACATCTCTTTTCTCTTTCCCAACGGATGTCAGCCTTGATTTCACTGACAATCCGTTGGAGTGTCTTCTCAGACATGGAACCCACCTGCCTTCTAGAGAAGCCATGGGCCCAAAGATAGTCTTTCATCCAAGCCTTTTCACTGAGCTTCCGGGTTGCAGTGACCCTAGCTTCTTCCTCCTCCTTCTTCTTCTTCTTTGTCTTTTCTCTTGCAGCCTTTCTTC
Source organism: Flaveria trinervia (assembly GCA_025506515.1). Classification (NCBI taxonomy): domain Eukaryota; kingdom Viridiplantae; phylum Streptophyta; class Magnoliopsida; order Asterales; family Asteraceae; genus Flaveria; species Flaveria trinervia. Next base: position 79,161,617 of record CM046442.1, read on the forward strand.
TTTCTTTCTCCATTTGATCCTGCTCTTTGTTGTAGAGCCAGATGATCATCTCATCATTGTGTGGAGAGAGTTCTTGAAGATTAAAGCCTCTGGAGATTAGGAACTTTATCCTGTCTCTCCTCAGCTGCAATTCAACTTCCTTCTGTTCTTCTTTTTCTTTCTCCAAGGCCAACCTGGCTTCTTCTTCAAGTTTCAGCCGGGTTGCCTTCTCCAGATTCACCAACTCCTCTAGTGGTAGCAGGAGTGTTTCTTCATTGACAACTCCCAATTGGATAAGCTGGTTAATGATCTCTTCCCTTCTCTTATTGTTGACGACCTCCTGAAGAAAAAGTTATGAAGAAAAAGTTTTCAAATGACCAAATGTGTAAGGACTTTGAGAGCATTATGAAGAAAAAGTTTGAAATGAGTTCTATGGGAAAAATGGACTTTTTCCTTGGAATTCAGGTAAAGCAAATGAAGGAAGGGTTTTTCATTAATCAATCTAAGTATGTCTCTAATATCTTAGAAAGATTTGAAATGAAAGATTGTAAGCTTGCCAAGACACCCATACCCAGAAACCATAATTTTTGTCCTGACCTTGAGGGTAAGGATACTGATCAACATCAGTATAGGGCAATTACTGGTTCTCTGATATATCTCACAGCCAGTAGACCTGATATCATGTTTGCTACATGCATTTGTGCAAGATATCAGGCTGCTCCAAAGGTGTCTCATCTAGCTGCTATTAAGAGAATCCTCAGATACCTTAAAGGAGCACCCAAACTAGGTCTCTGGTATCCCAAAAACAAGGATTTTAATCTCTATGGATACTCTGACAGTGACTATGGCGGCTGCAACATTGACAAGAAATCCACATCAGGAGGATGTCAATTTCTTGGTAGAAGGATCATCTCATGGCAATTCAAGAAGCAATCCTGTGTCTCTACATGAACTGCTAAAGCTGAATACATTGCTGCTGCTAGCTGCTATGCTCAACTGCTATGGATTCAGAATCAGATGTTAGACTATGGATTCAACTTTATGAGTACTCCTATCCATATTGACAACAACAGTGCTATCTCCATTACTGAGAATCCGGTGAAGCACTCCAAGACAAAGCATATTGACATCAGGTACCATTTCATTAGAGATATTCATGAGAAAAATCTAATTAAGTTAATCAAAGTTGACTCAAATGAATAATATGCTGACTTGTTCACCAAAGCTTTTGATGAACAAGATTTAAGTATCTAATAATCTATTGGGATGATAAACATTGATTAGATTAACTCTTTTGAAAACCTTTTTAATATGTAATGTCTAATGTAAATACAATTTAAGCCCTGTTACAAAAAGTCTTTCTGAATTTTCTAAGTGTAAATTTCTTCCGAAGAGAAATTAACCCTCGGAAGTTATTTTTATATCTTCCGAAGCATAATTTCTCAAAGGATAATTTTCTTCTCGGAAGAGTTTTTGGTCTCGGAATAAACGATTGATTGCGTATTAGATCTACTTTCGAGGTTTACACACTCTCCATTCGGAAAGCAATCCTAACCTTCGAAAGCAAAGTTTTTTGCATCGGAAGTAAGAATTGCCTTCGGAAGACAAATTACCTTCGGAAATGTTTTACATTTGGAAGAAAGGTTCCACTGTGTAACGTAAATCTCTTGGGCCCCACACTGTAAAAAGCAAAGATTTTATTATTGATGTCAGATTATTTAACTGATTTTAACCTTACCGCCACTGTCAATTCATCCACTAAACCATCACATCACTTATCCTAACCCCCATTACCGCCTTCCCACCCTCTTAAATAATCTCGACTATTCAATTTCATCTTCTTACTTGCAATTTTTACTGCCCTATAAATTTCTCTTCACTTAAACTTTACCCAAACTCAAATTTCATCTGCATTCACCCTTCTCCAATGGCACTTAACCCTCAGCACAACCAAGTCGCACTTCTTGATTCATCAAGAAATGCTGACTTCTCTTAAATCATCTCCTTTCTTACCTAATCATCTTACTACACAACCCTTACCGTTAACCCCACTGTTTACTCCAACCAAATGGCCGAATTTTGGGGAAATGGTTAAGCCGAAACCTTAAATGGGATTCGTGTATTAAGGTCCAGCATTTGTGGACAGGAGTTGATCATCACTGAACAACTCATCAAGGAGCATCTAGAGCTTCATGATGAATGAGCTCCTACTGAATTCCCCAAAGAAGATTTAGACAGCACTTACATCCTAATGGGATATGGTGGAGACATAAGCAAGTCGATAGTCTACAAGTTCAACTTCTCCAACAACTGGAAGTTCCTCCTGCACGTTGTCCTCCACTGCCTGTCAAACAAGTCTGGGGGATGGGATCAAATCCCATATGAACTAGGATGCTTAGTTCATGGATTGGTGAGAGGCCTGCGATTCAATTACTCAAGATTTGTGTTCACCAATCTGATTAGAAATCTTTAAAGGGAACATTCTTTATGTATCCCCGATTCATTCAACACAATCAATTATGAGTTGGAACAGAGTATGCTTGTCTGTGCAGCTGCTCTGACTGTCCCTCACATGAGGCCTACCATCTTCAAGACTTTGAAGAAGGTGTCCACCAACTTCACTAGAAGGTACACTTCTCTACTTCTAGGTATGATTGAGCGCATAGCTCCTGGTGACATCCCTATTCACCCCATAGGTGATGAACCCATACCAGCAACCTCCTCCACAATGCCAACACTGCCTTCTCCACCCATCACCATCGCATACCAAAGACGCCCACACGAACCCTTGTTCAATATACTCTGATTGAACAAGCCCCTCCTGTTCAATACAAAAAGACTAGAGTGGAAACATGGGCTCCCACTCAGTATGAGGTCTCACCATCCTTCTCTTTTGACCTCAATATGGGTATTGAGTCTCCTCAGTCTCAAACCCAGGAGCCCGACACCCAAACCAATAGCCCTCAGGATGAGTATCTACACTCTTCTGAGTAGCCAACTCCGGACAACCCCACCAAAGGCTCAATGCCTGTAGACATTGACCAAGGTCCCGGGTCAGTAGGCTTAACCTCCCTATCTTTTACCGACCTTCTTTTCAAAACTGATGAAGAGATAACATCTCTCAATGGCAATGACATTGATCTACAACACCCTCTCCAAGATCAACAGAGCCCAGAGAAATCCCTTATCTCTAGCCCCCATCAGCAGCCCATAACTGAGGTGAGTCCCATTGATGTGAAGGGGACTCATGCAGATTCAGCTACCACTACATAAGGTGCCTCAATGGTCCTTATAGACAGTGGTAACATATCTCAGACTGAATCTACGACAACCAAGCCTTTTGATGACTTTGAAAGAGACACCATTAAGCACGGGAAACCAGAGTGCCAAGAAACCACATCTGGTGGTGAGGCTGAACATATCAGGTATGTTAGCTCATCTCCCCATGATTCTTCAAAAGAAGATGAAGGAAGCATGCAACCCCTCATAAAAGACATTCTGTCTAAAGTCTCAAACCTTGAATCCTTGGTTAGGACTTTAGAAGAAAAGTCCGCCACTCAACAACTTGAGATTGACAATCTCAAGGCTCAACTAGCTGAGAAACAGACCGAGAGATCTATTAGGCATGTACCTGTTCTGGTCTCATTGACTTCTTCCTCTAGCTCATCTAGCTCTCAAGATGATGCTACCAAAAAGGGGGAGAATGTTCAGAGACAAACACTTAAGGACCCCTAGAGTCACACTTCAACTTCAACATCTTCTACTCCTATCATCACTGTGTCTGAGCCATCTCAAGTCAATCTTCAAGTCAACCCAAAGATGCTGAGTGATCTCTACAGACTCTTCACCAAGTTTCTGTTCAGATCCTCTACTGAGCAGCCAAGTCCAGATGCTGCAATGATCTACTTTGGAGCTGAAGAGCTTCAGTGGCTTACTGCACCTTCTACCACTGTGGAAGGAGTTGGTCAACCTAAGGTCCACATGGAACCTAAGATTCATTTCGAAGGGGAAATGGGGACTGATGTCCCAGCAACTAAAACAATTGGGATAGAATCTGCATCTCCTCCAATTTCTGAAGCTGAACTTAAAGCTTCAGAAGAACAAGCTGAATCTTCCGAAGCTGAAATGGAAGCTGCGGAAGGACTGTTTAAAATGTCCAAGGAACTGATCATCACAGATGCAATCCTTGAAATGGCATCTGAGGTGAACAGCGAGGACTTTCTGAATCTACCTCCATCCCAAACACCATCTCTGCCTCTCTCACAATCAGAATCCACTCTCCAAGAACCACCACAGTCAGGCTTTTCAAAGGATAAAGGGAAAAGAAAGATGAATGCGGAAGAGCGCTAGGAAGAGGAGAAGATTGAGAAACTAAAGAAGAAAGGAAGACTTCCAACTGAAAAGTTGCTAGCTGCTAGTACAAAAGCAGCTGCAGCCAATCATTCTGCTATGGGTCAATCTTCAGCTTAGACTCAGCCACTTTCTTGGCAGTTCTTCTAGCAGCTTTAGCTCTTCTTCTTCTGGGCTTAGTGGTTAGGATTTGATCTTCACAGGAGGTGATGGGTACTTCTACCTGTTCCTTCCCTGTGGTGGCCACTATTGTTGCTTCATCCTTCAACTCTAGTGAGGAAGGGTCAGCAGTTGGAACCTCTTGTTCCTTAGTACCACATCTAGTTGTCTAATAGACTCATAAGAGTGTGGTGGAGCAATTTCATTGGTTCCCAACCCTCCTTTGTTCTGATAACAGAGTTTGGAATGGGTGGATGGTGCAAGAATAGCTTGGAAGTTCTGCTCAGAAATAGCATGCTTCCTGGCCTGAGCCTCAGCAGTGACAAGCTGGGCTTGAGCCTCAGACAATTTGGATATCAGATCCTTGATTTGAGTCTTGTAGTTGGTGTGTTCATGTTTTAAAAGAGACACGGTTTTCTTTAACTCCTCAATTTTCTTTTGTTAGTCAGATTCAGCTCTTTTAAAATCAGATTTTAAGATATTTAAAGACTCAATATCAGATCTGATTTCCATATTGTAATCCTGATAAAGTTTAACTTTTAGCTATACAGGCTGGAGTACAGAGATGTTCATATACCTGAGTATCGTCTATTCCTGCCATGAGAGCTTGAGCAGGAGTCACATCCTATACCATGAAGCTTCAGTCAACTTCTTGAGCCATTGCAGCTGTTTCAGTTGACTTTCCAGTGGGCTTTGAGGTTGAGGGATGTGTGGAGGCCTGTGGGGTTCCCGGATTGGTCTTGGGAGCCTTGCATTCCCTTGCAAAGTGACTGAGTTGGTTACAGTTGTAACACTTTTCCTTGGTCTTGTCAAACCCAAACTTGCTGGTAGTTGGGTTTTGAGGGAATTGCCTTCCGGTTCTCTTAAGGAACTTCTTCGCTCTATAAGTTAAAAGAGCCATTTGTTGGACAACGTCCACATACTCTATGTCGTCTGGACTTAAACACTCAAGATAGTCAAAGCAATATTGAAAATCACCAGAGTGTCCACTTCTTGAGACAAAGGCACAACTTTCCTGGAAGGAATTGTGTTGAGCCTGTTGAGACCTTGGAGTCTCAGGGAAAGTGATGTAAGGTCCAGAAGAGCAGGATGGCTGCTGGTAGGTCAGGTAATGCTAAGGTTGTGGGGGTAATGAGCCTTTAGCAACCATTAAAGCATTGCTAGCAGGAAGACTCATGGGTCTGCTTGTTTGATGGCCCTCCTTACTCTCCATCTCTAGGCGATATCCATCGAGGATGCCATAGAGTTCAGTCACAGTGAGAGTGTTCATATTCTTTGTCCTTTTGATAAAGACACAGTAAAATGTCCACTCGTTTGGAAGAGCACTCATGAACATTCTAGTAAGATCTCTAAGTTCGGGAGTAATCTTCACAGACTAAAGAGAAGAGATAAGATCCATATACCTGAAATATTGCTGGTTGAGGGTCTCTCCAGCAATATAAGTGAAGTTCTCAAACTGCTGCTTCAGTGAGTCCTTCTTCGAGTCGTTGGAGCTTGAGTACATCTAAGCAAGAGCATCAAACAATTCCTTTGCAGACTTACACCGCTCAAAACCCACCATGATGGAGTTCGGTATTGCAGTCATAAGAATTGTCATAGCATTGCTGTCAATGTCTATCTTCTTTTGGTCTTCGTCAGAATAGTCTTCAACAACTTTTTCAATCATGGCACCGTTTCCACCAGGTGATGCCACCTTTGGCTTATACGGACCGTTGACGATGGATTTCCACATCTTGCTATCTTGGTATCTGATGAAGCCTTCCATTCTCCTACTCCAAGACCTGAAATTTTCAGGAGTAATGATGGGAGCCTTTGTCATGGTTCCCATCTTTACTTTGGACTTGTTAAGGGCCATTTTGAGTGTGTGAGTTGTAGGAGGAGTGAAAAACAAGTTGATTTGGATGGTTAGATCACGCAATCAAGAGCCTGAGAAGCTCTGATACCAATTCCAGGATCGGTTAAGGGTCACTTAACAGTTAGTTTTTCTCTCAAACTCACTTGGACAACACTCGGATAAAGATAGAGTCAATAAGAGTTGATCACAATATAGCAAGTAATACGAAACACAAGAAGTAATTTTCAAGGTACTTTTATATATTGCTTCTCAACTCAAGTATTACAAGACTCTTACAAGCAGTGTGGAATGAGTTACAATGAGAACCTATATATAATACTACCTATAGGCGAATATACTTTGATACCAGCTGGGATCCTATGACTAAAGCCTATACTACAAGACTATAGTTTAAGGTATCTCGGATAAAGTCTTATCTGAGATTTGGTAGTCAGGACATGTTCCTGACTTACCTTTTGTCACCAACTAAATTTGGTAACATGTACTATCATAGAAAGGTAAACAATAGAATAAAGTATGGTCAACTACATGGCTCTTTGAGAAAACACCATACAGTATCAGAGGTCTAAAGTGGAGTGTCCGAGACCATACTTATGTCCACTGGTTCATAGAAGTGTCTTCCGAAGGTTAAATGGCTTCGGAAGAACAAGTACTTCCGAAGCCACTTATACTTCGGAAGAGGCTGCTTCTTCTAATGCTTGGGAACTTCTTCTTTTCTTAATACTTCAGAAGTAGTCTTCTGATTGCTCTTCTTAGACTTGATCTTCGGAAGCATGCTCTTAACTTTGGAAGTAGAGTTCTGTTTTCGGAAGTTGATCTTTCACTTTGTCTTCGGAAGAACTCTACAACCTTCAGAAGTTCCATGCTAAGCTTCGGAAGAACTCTACAACCTTCAGAAGTTCCATGCTAAGCTTCGGAAGCCTTTGCATGTAGCACCAAAATTATCTAAGTGATTTGGTTTTGGTTGCACCAACCTTCTTCTTGATCTAGCAATCATATCACCATTAAATGGAGATAGTTCTTGAAGAGAGAAACCTTTGGAGGTTAGGAAAGATATCATTTCCCTCTGGAGCTGCAGATCAACTTCCCTCTTTTCTTTTTCTCTTTCCCCCTCTAAGGTCAACCGTGTTGCTTCCTTCTATTGTTCATTCTGCAGCTTAGTTTCCTTTTCCAGCTCTACTAACTCCTCTAATGGTAGCAGAAGTATGTCTTCATTGGTAGCTCCAAGCTTGATAAGCCTATCAATGATCTCTATCCTCTTCTTGTTGTTGACTGCCTCCTGCTTGGCTGCAGCTGCATTGGAACTGGCAGCTAACAACTTCCTAGTTGGAAGTCTACCTTTTCTTTTAAGCTTTTCAATCCTTTCCTCCTCCTGAAGCTCTTTCGCAATCATTTTCTTCTTTCCTTTATCATCCTTTGAAGTGCTTGACTTTGGTGGTTCTTGAAAGGAGGATTCAGATTGTAAGAGAGGTAGTGAAGGTGTCTGAGCTTGGGGTTGGTTGAGAAAGTCCTCACTATTCACCTCAGATGCCAGCTCTAGAATTGCATCTGTGATGATTAGATCCTCGGACAAGGAGAACTGTCCTTCCGCATCTTCCATTTCAACTTTGGAAGATTCAGTTTGTTCTTCCGAGGCTTTGACTTCAGCTTCGGAAGTTTAAGGGAGTGTAGTATCTGTCCCAACTGTTACGGTTGTTGGGCCATCGGTCCTCATTTCCCCTTTGAATTTAATCTTAGGTTCCATTTGGACCTTAGGTTGACCAACTTCTTCCACAGTGGTAGAAGGTGCACTTATCCTCTGAAGCTCTTCAGCTCCAAAGTACATCATAGCCGCATCAGGGCTAGGCTGATCTAGAGAAGATCTCAATAAAAAGTTGGAGAAGAGCCTATAGAGATCTTTGAGCATCCTTGGGTCTATCTGTAGTACAACCTGGGATGGCTCAGGAAAGGTAGTTGCAGTGGGAGCCGAATATCTTGAAGTTGAAGTTTGGCTCAGTTGTTCCTTAAATGTTTGTCTCTGAACACTCTCGTCCTTTTTGGTGGCATCATCTTGAGAGCTAGATGAGCTGGAGGAAGAAGTCAAGGAGATCTGAATGGGTACATGCCTAACAGATCTCTCAATCTATTTCTTAGCTAGTTGTGCCTTGAGATTGTCAATCTCAAGTTGCTGAGTGGCAGACCTATCCTCTAAAGTCCTAACCTTGGATTTAAGATTTCAGACTTTAGACAGTAGGTCTTTAATATGGATTTGCATTCTTCCCTCATCTTCTTTTAAAGAATCATAGGGAGATGAGGTAACTGGTATCTTGGCACCCTGGTTTCCCTTGCTTAATGATGTCTCTTTCAGAGTCATCAGAAGGCATGGTTGCCACAGGTTTAGTCTCAAAATGTTACCACTATTCAGAAGGTCCATTAAGGCACCTTCTATAGTGGCAGCTGAATCTGCATGAGTCCCCGCCACACCAGTGGGACTCACCTCAGTAAAGGTTTGCTGATGGGGGCTAGAGATAAAGGGTCTCTCCAGGCTCTGTTGATCTTTGAGAGTGTGTTGTAGATCAACTTCATTGCCATGAAGAGACATAATCTCTTCAAGAGAAGGTCAGTAAAGGATAGAGAGGTTAATCCTAATGACCCGAGACCTTGATCAATGTCTACAGGCATTGAGCCTATGGTGGGGCTGTCCCTTTTTGGCTGCTCAGAGGAGAATAGATACTCACCCTAAGGGCTTTTAGTTTGGGTTTTGGGCTCATGAGTTTGAGACTGAGGAGACTCAATACTCATATTGAGGTCAAATGTGAAGGATGGTGAGACCTCAAACTGAGTGGGAGCCCATTGTTCCACTCTAGTCTTTTTGATTTGAACAGGAGGAGCTTGTGCAATCAGAGAAGATTGAACAAGGGTTCGTATGGGGCATCTTTGATATGTGATGGTGATGGGATGAGAAGGTAGGTTTGGCAATGTGATGGTAGTTGTTGGTATGGGTTCATCACCTATGGGATTAACAAGGATGTCACCAGGAGCTATTTGCTCAGTCATACTTGGAAGCAGAGCAGTGTACCTTCTAGTGAAATTGGTGGACACTATCTTCAAAGACTTGAAGATGGTCAGCCTCATTTGAGGGACAGTCAGAGCAACTGCACAAATAAGCTGACTCTGGTCCAGCTCACAGTTGATTATGTGCTGGAGAAATCTGGGATACATGAAGAATGCTTCCTTCTGGAGATTTCCCATGAGATTGGTTAGCACAAATCTTCAATAGTTGAGTCTAAGGCTTCTCACCATTCCATGAACTAGGCACCCTAGTTTGTATGGAATTTGATCCCATCCCCTAGATTTATTGGCAAAGAAGAACGGCATGCAACAGGAACTTCCAGTTGTATGAGAAGTTGAACTTGTAGACTGTGGAATTGCTGACATCTCCACCATATCCCATTTGGATGTAGGTGTTGTCCAAATCTGCTTTGGCAAACTCTATGGGGGCACCCTCATCATGAAGCTCGAGATGCTCCCTAATTAGTTTTTTAGTAATGACCAACTCATGGATTCAAATGCTTGATCATATTACACGAATCCCATATAGGGTTTCAGTCTGACCGTTTTCCCAAAACTCAGTCATATGTTTGGAGTACACAGTGGGATTAATAGTCAGGACAGTGTAATAAGATGTTGGGTAAGAAACGAGATGATCTGAGAGAAGTCAGCATCTCTTGAGGAATCAAGAAGTGCGACTTGATTGTGCTGAGGGTTAAGTGCCATTTGTGAAAGGTGAAAGTGGATGCGTTTGGACTTGGGTAAATTGAGAATGAAGAAAGCTTTTAGGGCAGTAAAGTGTGGTAAGAAGATGAAAGTTAATAGTCGGGATTATTTAAAAGAGGGTGAAATGACGGTAGAAGGGGTTTGGATAAGATGATGTGATGTTTTAGTGGAAAATGTGACTGGGGCGGTAAGGTTTTAGTTCAGTTAAATAATCCGACATCATTAACAAAATCTTTACCTTTTATAGTGTAGGGCCCAAAGATTTCCATTACACAGTAAAGTCTTTCTTCCGAGTATAAACTACTTCCAAAGGTAATTTGTCTTCCGAAGGCAATATTTACTTCCGAAGGTAGAATTCTATTTTCGAGAGTAAAGATTACTTTCCGAATAGAGAGTTTTCATAAGCTTTGGAAGTAGATCGGATATGTAATCAATCACTTCTTTCGAGACTAAAAACTCTTTCGAGAGGAAAATTATCCTTGGAGGAATTTTGCTCCGGAAGATATGTAAAACATCTTTCGAGGGTTAATTCCTCTTCGAAGAATTTATACTTAGTGAAAATTTCAGAGAGAGACCTTTTGTAACAGGGATTAGATTGCATTGACATAAGACATTACATATTTAAAAAGTTTTCAAAAAAGGTAGACTAATCAATTTTTATCATCCCAATGGTTGTAATGAAATACTTAAATCTCTGTTCATCAAAAGCTTTGGTGAACAAATCAGCATATTGTTCATTTGAATCAACTTTGATTAGATTTTTCTCATAATATCTATAATGAAATGATACCTGATATCAATATGCTTTGTCTTGGAGTGCTTCATAGAATTTTTAGTGATGGAGATAGCACTGTTATTGTCAATGTGGATAGGAGTGCTCATAAACTTGAATCCATAGTCTATCCATCTGGTTCTAAATCCAAAGCAGCTGAGCACAACAACTTGTAGCAGCAATGTATTCAGCTTCAGCAGTTGATGTAGAGACGTAGGATTGTTTCATGCATTGCCATGAGATGAACCTTCCACATAGAAATTGATATCCTCCTGATATTTATTTCTTGCCCTTCCTTCATTTGCTTTACCTGAATTCCAAGGAAAAAGTCCATTTTTTCCATGGAACTCATCTCAAACTTCTTCTTCATGATGCCTTCAAAGTCTTTACACATTTGGTCATTTGAGGAACCAAATATGATGTCATCAACATAGACTTGAACACGCAAGATATCCTATCCAATTTCAGCAAAGAAAGTGGTAATTTCTTTATCTTCGAACTCAATAGGAGTGTTAGCATCATCACCAAACTATAGACACTGTCTCACACTTTGTTCAGTGATGGTCAGAGAATGATCATCGGTAATTCTTCATGTTAAAGTCTTTTCACCATCCACATCAATTACTTTTACAATACTCTAGAATGACCTAATATATCTTTCATAAATAATAGGTCTGACTGTGATGGCATAAGTTACCCTTGTAGTAGAGATGAATCTGATCATATCTTTGAGTCCTTCTGCCTCAGGCACATCAGGGTCCAAATAACCACTGACATTATGGAGCTTGCTCCATGTAAGATTAGCCATTTACCCTTTGGTTCGATACTGTTTTAGAGTAGTATTGAAGATGAGGACAGAATAAATGAAGCTAAGATCTTTGATTGTTAACAGATGATGATGGTTTATGAAGATGAAAAGTGTGTTTTTGCTTGTCGCACTTTAAAGTCACTCAAATTTAAAAAGTATTAAATGACATTTGGAATCATGCTTTAAATAGTCAAACAATAACATTTACAAGTTTTTCACAAGTTTTAGAAAAAATGCGGTCAATTTCAGTTCACACTGTAGCAAATGTGGAAAGGTTTTAGACATACGTATTTGCTTACTGTTGCAAATGCGGAAGAGTAAAACTTAAGAATTTAGACATCTGCATTTGTGTACTGTAGTAAATGCGGAAGTTGAATACTTAAGATTTCGCCTATCCGCATTTACGCGCTGTTATAGATGCGGAAGAACAAAGTTCATCAGCATTTTGTGCACTGTAGCAAATACGGTTGATCGAACTTGTTTATCATGTTTATCATTTGCTCACTGTAGCATATGCGGTTGATCAAACTTGTTCAGCATTTTCTCACTGTAGCAAATGCGGTTGATCATACTTGTTCAGCATTTGCTCACTGTAGCAAATGCGGTTGATCAAACTTGTTAAGCATTTGCTCACTGTAGCAAATGCGGTTGATCAAACTTGTTCAGGATTTGCTCACTGTAGCAAATGTAGTTGATCAAACTTGTTCAACATTTGCTCACTGTAGCAAATGCGGTAAAGTAAAATTTCCACATTTACTTGAGCATCATCTATGGTGACAAAAGAGATTAAGCACTTGTTTATTCCTTTTGAAAGTGCATGAAAAGTTTTGAAGTTACACATATCCAAAAGTGCGGATGAGTAAAAACAAATGCGGAAGTGAAATTATCATCCACATTAACAAATGTCGTAGAACACTTTTGTTCCGCATAGGTTTTAACACCAAACTTTTCATGTATACTTGTTGGACTCCAATGCGGTAGAGTAAACTCTTTGTCCGCATTTGTTTCAATTTGTCATAAACAATTACCCACATTAGTTAGTTATATGCATGGGTTACCTTCACCCGGATTAACCAATGCACTTACCTGTATTAACTTTTGAACTTAATCAAAGATTAATGTTTCTGTTTTGGTTTTTCTTTTTATGAAGAACTGTCTTTGATTGAATTCTCTTATGAAGTTGTTGACTGCTGTTGGGGTTGTCAATTCTTGCTTGGATTGACTTGTATACCAGAGGTGATACAAGTTTCCTATTGTTTGACTAATCTTGGATTTGTTGTGCTTCCAAGAATCTGCATAAGCTGAGATACTATGGTATAACTTATGCACCAACACACACATTTTCATTTTGATTTGTTTTGAAGTTTTAAGATAGTAATTTAAGATAATAAATGTTTATACAAACTTTTTCAAAAATTTTAAATCACTCCCCCTAAAGTTTATATCCATATCTAGATAGAAACTTTAAAGATTTAAAACCTTTTGAATATAAATTGATTTTGGTTATTAATAATGAAGAGAAGTATATATTTTTTTGTTGGGATCATATCAATCTTACATTACACATGTGCATCCTATATGATAAAATGGACATGTTTATGAACTTGTTGATCGAAGGTATGTTTGTTCTCTTAAATTCATATCAGGTTGATATTTTAATGTTTGTGATATTTATCATGTTTTGTTTGATTTAATTATTCAATATGTACCTCACACACAGAAGTATGGAATGATCAACCATCCATATCTACTGCATGGTAGAACTTTTTCACAACTTTCTTGACCAGGTTACTTAAGTTACGATATCTCATTTTCACTGATCCTCATTGGGATTCTTTACTTTGATCCTTTTCATGATGATCCACATTGGGATTCTTTTCACTTTAGTTTGGAAGCTGATCCGTGATTGGATTCTTTTGTTCATTCACATGGAATGTATTGCTTTTGTAGATTTATCAAATTTGGATGTGTTCCTCATTGGGAATCTTTTTGGATCAGTACATTTGCACTATGTGCTTGTTTCATTAGGTCTTTGCTCAGCAAAACAAAGATGAAAATTGATGTAGGTGAAAGAGTTTCATAAAGTATCATTACCTCGTGTGTTTAGGTTACTACACACACATACACTAAGATAAGCCAATACATACCAGTAGTTTGAAATGAGTGTTTCACCATTGAATAAGATTTTAATTCGTCACTACATGTATCTTCTCTTCCAAGTTGAGCCTACCAACATATCTGGTAAGTCATGACAGTCTTTCAAATTTTGAACTTAAGCACAGTGAATGATATAACGACTGTAATTATATCATTTCCCAATGACATTCTTTTCTGAAAATGTTTAATAATTTTTTTGATGTTTTGATTTGTTTTACTCTGGGTTGATCATGCCAATTGATTGAACTAGGAATTCAAACCTACTAGGTACAAATGCCTTGGTAAATAAACCAGCCAATTGATTTTTAGTGGGTACTTGAATCAATTTGATTAATCCCTTTTTAGCACTGTCTCTCAAAAAGTGATATCTGATTTCAATGTGTTTTGTTTTTGAGTGCTGAACTAGATTATTAGTAATGAAAACAGCTGCTATGTTGTCAATGTGAAGTGAAGTAAGCAAGATGTTAAAACGATAATCAAGCATCTGGTTTTGAATCCAAAGGACTTGGGAGCAACATGCTGATGCTGCAATATACTCAGCTTCTTCTGTTGAGACAGATACGTTTGTCTGCTTCTTGCACTGCCAGGAGACCAGTCTGGGACCAAGAAATTGACAACCACCAGAAGTGGATTTCCTATTGAAGTTGCATCCTTCATAATCACTATCAATGAAGGCATAGAGATTGAAGTCTCCTTCCTTTGGATACCATAACCCAAGAGCTGGTTTGCCCTTAAGATATCTGAATATCCTCTTGATAGCATTTACATGAGATTCCTTAGGATCAACTTGATATCTGGCACACACACACAAAACCGAAACATAATGTCAGGCCTACTAGTTGTTAGGTACATAAGTGAACCGATCACAGATCGATAGTGAGTCTGATCCACTGATTTGCCTTCTGGATCAGGTCCAATCTTCACTTTAGTATCCACAGGGGTTCTGATAGACTAACAATCAACAAAGTGGAATTTCTTCAACATTGTTTCCACATATTTTGATTGATTAATGAAGATTCCATCTGTAGTTTGTTGGACTTGAACCCCTAGAAAGAAAGTGAGTTCTCCCATTGCACTCATTTGAAAATTTGAATGCATAAGGTCTTTTTAGTCTTTATAGAGTTACTTGTTTGTGAGCCAAATATAATATCATCCACATAAATCTGGACTAGCAACATGTCTTTTTCTCGTCTCTTTCTTAAGAGAGTGATCAATCTTTCCTCTTTCATATTCATTTTCAAGAAGAAAGGATGATAGAGTCTCGTACCACTTTCTTGGAGCTTGATGAAGACCATACAAGGCTTTGTCAAGCTTGTACACCCTATGAGGGAAATCTGGATCTTCAAAACAAGGTGGTTAACTCACATAGACTTCTTCAGCAATCTTTCCATATAAGAATGCACACTTCACATCCATTGGTAAACAGTAAACTTCATGGATGCAGAATATGCAAGAAAGATTCTTATTGCTTCTAATCTGGTAACAGGTGCAAACACTTTATCATAATCAATTCCTTCTTCTTGAGTGTAACTCTGTGCCACTAGCCTTACTTTATTTCTGATGACGATCCCCCTATCATCAGTTTTGTTTCTATACAGCCATCTGGTGCCAATGGGGGTTTGTCCTTTAGGAAGGTCTACCAGTTGCCATACTTCCTGCTTCTTGATTTGTAGGAATTCTTCCTGCATTGCTTTAATCCAGCTATTGTCTTGTAGAGCCTCTTTGATGTTCTTTGGTATTGTTTGACAAAGAAAGCATGAGAACAAATAGATGTTTGCAATACATAACTTGCTTCTTGTCACCTTTTCATTAAGTTTACTGATAATGCTTTCTACCAGATGATTCTTGTGTATTATGGTAGATGGAATTGAGTCACCAACAATGGTTACATCAAGATTGGAGACATTCAGATTATTATGGTAAGAGGCAAATTCATCATGGACTGTTGGGGAATTATGAAGATAATTAGACTCCGTTTCATTGTCTGCTTCAGCATTAGCAGCACTTTGATTGCTTTCATCATTTGATGTTCTTTCTGTTTCAGCTGGAGGAGTAGCTTGTTTTTGATTTCTAATCTCTGTTGACAGATTTTCTGAATGTGATGGTAACAAGCTTGGACCAACTTTAGTTGAAACACTTTGATTTTGAGATGGTTGTCTGACAGGATCAGCTTGGAGAGAAACATTTTCATTCATGTGATTAGTAGCTGTAGGAGGATTCAATGGAAAGTCATCTTTTCTTTCTATACCTGAAGAAGTTTTAGCTAAATGTAGATTTCCTGCATCAGACAAGTGAAATTGATCAAATGATTTTGTAAATGAGTCAATATCAAACAACTAGTCGGGACCATTTGTAGATTTGGGAAATGAGTGTTCCCTGAATTGAACATTTTTGATTCATCAATAATGTTTAATCTAGGATTAAACACTCTGTAAGCCTTTGAAACAGAAGAATAACCTACAAAGAATCCTTCATTAGACTTAGATGAAAACTTTCCCAAATAGTCGCAGGTGTTTAATATTGAGACAGGACTACCAAATGATTTAAAAATTCCAATAAATGGTTTTTTGTGAAACAACAGTTCATATGGAGTCATGTTACTTTCTTCTACAATCAGAGTTTGATTTTGTACAAAGCATGATGTGTAAACTGCCTCTGCCCAAAAGGTAATAGGTAGTTTAGCATCGGCTAGCATTGTTCTTGCTGCTTCAATTAGTGTTCTATTTCTCATTTCAGCTACCCCATTTGTTTGAGGAGTTCTAGCTGCACTAAATTATTGAGCAATGCCTTTGGTTGTACAAAATGAACTCATGTCTTCATTTTTGAACTCAGTTCCATTATCACTTCTTATTGTTTTGACCTTATGATCAAGTTGGTTTTCAATTTTTGTGATAAAGTCTTTTATTATTTGGGATGCCTCATTTTTATGAAGTAAGAAGAAAACCCATGTAAATCTTGAAAAGTCATCAATGATCACCAAACAATACTATTTCTTTCCAATGCTCATAATATGAGTTGGTCTGAATAGATGCATATGAAGTAGCTTCAATGGAGTATTGTTTGTGTTCACCAGCTTTAGTTTGTGAGAAGATTTATGTTGTTTTCCTTTGAGGCACGCTGAACAGTGATCAACAAAATGAAATTCTTTTTGGGGAAGACCAATGACATGGTTTCCTTTGACCAATCTATTCACGTTTTTAAAGTTTGTGTGCCCCAAACGTAGGTGCCAAAGCAGTGACTCATCAAACGATGCTTTTGACAAAAGACATGTTTCTTTTATTTGTGTTGTAGAATTTAGGTTTAAGACATAGGTGTTATTCTTCCTCAGAGTCTTTAGGACAACCTAGTCTTCAGAGATCTAAAATCCTGGTTTCAGAATGTAGCAATGAGTGTCGGTACATTGAGTTGAATATTTCTTGTCGTAAATCTGAGACAACGCTTATAAGATTAAAGTGTAGTTATTCATAGTAGTTCACTCTATCAAAGCTTAGCATCCCATTTGTCATACACCAGTAATTCTTCCATATTGTGAATCTCCTCCAAATGCCATAGTAGTTCCTTGTATTTGGTTGAAGTCATGAAGGAGGGAACGATCTCCAGTCATGTGTCGGGAACACCCACAGTCCATATACCATAGGCTTTTAGACCTATATGGATGACCTTGCAAGCACAAAAGAACTAATTAGAATATGGAACCCAAGCCATAATGGTCTTGGGTTTCCCGTTCATATCCATGATAGCTTCTTGATACAGTCCTCTAAATTATGATCTATTTAGAGGTGACCTGGGAGATTGCTTGTGGTATTTTGATTGTGTCATCTCATCAATATCATTTGAGGAGTCAGAGGAGTAATGAAACCTTTGGTCTCTATTCTTTTATAGGAATTTAAACTATTTTTGATTATCAAATATCATTTTGGTTTAGGAACGTCAAACTTTTTTTTGTAACGATGTGATGTTTGTTTTTTTGACTCTTCCATATTTCTTTTGTGTTACTCCTATCATTGTTTGATCTAGTTGTCCTAGATTGATTGATGGGCAAATGAGTCCTGAAATTGGATTTCACAGGAGATTTTGATGAGATGGGTTTGTTTTGAGGAATTCTCAACCCTTTCTTATTAAAGTAACAATAAGATGTACTGTGATTGTTTTTATCACAGACTGAACAGTATTTGTTAAAATAGCAGTTTTTTTGTGGAGTGGTTGTTCATGTCACAGATAGAGCAGTATTGATTGTAAAGGCACTCTTTTGTTTTGTGATTAAACATATCACATATGTCATAATACATATGTTTGTCTCTTGAATCTGATTTTGATTTGGGAGACTAAGATGTTTTTCCCATTTTCAACTGAGTCACTTTCTTTTGCTTAGGGGAGGAATCAAAATCAGCCCCTTTTGTAGCTTGCTTCACAACATTATTTTTGTTAAATTTTCTAGGTTGTTTTTGTTTCTTCAACCCTTTCTTTACCTCTTTCTCAAACTGATCTACGTGCTCCTTGTTGCATATGTCAATACCAACTCCCTGTCTTAATTTAGAAGATTAAGGGTCTGACTAAATTTTTGATGTTAAAATTAGTGAGCTTTTTTGTTTCTTTTGCAGTGAAACCTTGTCTGATTTGCTAGAATTGTTTGGAGATATAATCTCATTATCAGAACTGCTTTCAGCAAAAGGTTTCACTAACTTCACAAATTTATTTTTACCTTTTGAAACAGCAGGTATGAATTTCACAAATGGAACAATTGCCTTGATGGGCTTGTGGGTTTGATGACACTTACTACCTTGTCTGAACACTCTTTGATTTTAGTTGGGTGTCCTAATCTAATTTTATCCTCATTTGTTTCAATGTAAACACTTGGTTGGTTTAGAGGATTTGTGATATGCTTTACTATTGTTTTTGGTTCAATAGTGTTAGGTTCAATTTTCTCATTGAGTGTAACAGAGTCAGGCATGACAGTGTAGTTGTCATTGTTTGGTGGAGGACAAGAGTTATACCCGATCCCAGACATATCTTTGGGATCCTTTTGAGAATCAAGCATCTCTTGCGGCTTGACTGAAGACAGCTGAAACTTTTCTAGTTTCACTTCAATAAGTGTATGTTCAGCTTTAGATTGAGCTAACGTTTCAGTCAATTGCTCATTCTCAGCTGTAAGAGTGTACTTTTCGCCATGTAGTTTTTCAATGTTAGATAAGAGATTTTATTTTGATTTCAAAGCCTTTTATTTCTCTCTTGAGCATATTTTACCTAAGCTTTTCCTCTTTTATTTTGTTTAAAAGTTTATGATTGTGTTCTCTATAACCTTGCAGTTTAGTAATGCATTTATCACTACACAGGTTAGATTTTACCTTAGAAGGCATGGAGATGGACCATCATTGATGTGAGCCATAAGTGCATGATTTTGGAATTAAGGTTTTACTTCCTCTGCATACATGCTCCAGTCACATACTCCATCTTGCTTAATCACAAGAGCACTTGTAGATGACTGACTGCTTCCATGAGCTTGATTTGTCAGTTGAGGTTGAGTCTGATATGATTGATGTTGTTGTTAGTGATGATACTACTGCTAAAGATGATTGGAGTGAAAACCTGAGTTTGGCTGTGAGGATGACTGGCTCTGAGAATTCCTTTGAACGTTGTTTCTTTTTGGGGGCATTGCATTCTCTAAAGAAGTGGCTAGTCATGCCACAGTTGAAGGACTTCACTTTGGATTTGTCATATCCAAGCTTGGTGTTTTCATTAAGGCTGAGCTTTCTTCCCTTTCTGAAAAACTTCTTAGCTCTCATAGTAATCATGGCCATTTGTAATTGAAAATCCATTTCTTCTACATCATTAGGATCCATTTCTTCTAAGTCTTCCTAGATCAGATGTGCAGAGGTGAGTCTTCCTCCCAGATAAGCTTCAAAACTGTCAACAAAGGCATTATAAGTTGCCTTTTGTTCTTCAGATCTTATATCATCAGGAGTGTTTGTAGGCGTTGCAGTGAATCTTGATGCTTGGGATGATGTTGATGGATGGTTTATGTTCGAGTTGCAATGAATCCTGTGGTTTTCAGTAGATCTCTTGAAGAGATAAAATCATTCTCCTCAGTAATGAAGGCATTTTCCACAGAGTGTGAGTCTGATGGAAACTTGTATGCCTCAATCACTTTGGATCCACCTAAATTTATGCTTCTTTCATCTACCTCTAGTGATTCTATCTTGGCTATCATTATATCCAGGGTAGTGCCCTCAAGATCAAGAGTGTTCTTCAGCATGGTCACATTTTTTTCCAGGACTCTAGAAGACTGTGTAACATTTTCTTGTTTAACTCTTTGTAGATATGTGTGTCCCTAGTTTCTGAACTTAATGTAAAATGTCTTTATTGTCTTACACATATGTAATTGAATGGGTACTTAATGAAATACAATGTGTGGTTGTGCTTATAATGTTGAATATTTCATTGCTTGATATGTAATAACGCTTATTGAACTAACTATATAGGTTGTGGTTGTTTGAATAAATCTAAGCCAAATAATGATTGTGAAACATGTTCAAACTTAATCATATGAAGTTCTCATGCGATTGGCCCATGCTAATGGACCATACGCATGAACAACTTCATGCTAATGAACTAGTCGTACGAATGAACCAGGAGACTGGATCAGTCGCATGATTGAAACATGAGATTGACTCAGTCGCACGACTGAACACTTAGTCATGCGAATGGATCAACCGCATGACTCAATCACATGACTGAACCATGCTAATGGTTCAGTCGCCCGATTGATAAACCCTAATCTATAAATACCACTTAATTCGTGGAAAAATGAGACACTTTGAATATATCGATACCTACACGTACCCTAGCTGTCCAGAGACCTCTAGCAACCTGTTCCAACTTCATAGATCGCAGTAGATCGATTGCTAATCGTTCTTTACGTTTAAATTCAATCTTTAATTGATTCTACGTGCGTTCTCACTGATTGGATCACCAATCAAATAGGATTCTGCACTATTTGATTTGGTACAAGCGTAAATCTGTTAGTATTCATCCAGTACACGATCCTAACAAGTGGTATCAGAGCTTTGGCTCTAGATTTACATGTGATTCTATCGTTTTGATATAAAAATTGTGTTTTTACACTCAAAACCGCAATTTTTTGTGTCAAATCGGGTTTTAGACGTCTCCTGATCGTAAAGTTTAGTTTTTCCGGCATATGGCAATTAGGGTTAGCAAGAAATTCGTGTTTTTGCTTCCAAAACACCTTAAACCTACGAATTTTCGAAATCCAGTAGGTTCAGTCGCACGATTGACTCAATCGCACGACTGAGTTCATACGCAATCCCTATACGGATTATTGGACTCATTCGTACTCCCATTCGTACGACTGAGCAGTATATTCGCATTGTTCAACCGCATTAGTTCATTCGCCCGACTGAGCCATCCGTATTAGTTCAGTCGCACGTCTGAACCATCTGTATAGTTCAATCGCCCGAATAGCCCAATCGCACATCTTTATTCGCATAAATAAAACAGTTTGATTTAAAGTTAAAGTTTTTAGCAATGGAGGACCAATACTCAGCATTCACAGCAGGTCAAGACTCACGTATTCAGAACTTACTGCTACTGGGGAATGAAGTGGGGAATCACAACAAACCCCCAAAGCTTATAACGTTAGATGAATACGCACAATGGAAGCAACGTTTCGAGATCTACTTAAATGGAGTTGATCCTAATCTGTGGGAATCTATAGAGATGGGGTACATCATGCCAGTAGGAGCTGATGGTGTCAAACTCACACTAGGTGGCATGACTGATGGACAAAAAGTCAAGTACAATGCTGAAAAGAAAGTCTATTCTTTGCTTACACAGTCAATTCTGAAGGATATTTTCCATCAATTCTCGGAATATACGCAAGCAAAGAAACTATGGGATGCATTGGAGAAATGGTATGATGGAAACACTTCATTGAATGCCATAATGGCTAAGGCTTAAAAAAGGAGTTTGACAACTTCTCCTCGATGGGAAAAGAAAGCCTGATGATGTCACCGATAGGTTCTACCACTTGATGAGTGAGATGCATACTCATGGAGTAACGACGTCAATGGAGGACAAAGTATCTAACTTTGCAGATGGGCTACCGGAGAAATGGGTTTCATTTGTCTCAAATCTCAGACAGAATGATATGCTAACGAAGTTAGATATAAATGATTTCATTTTGAAGCTGAGAGAGGAAGAGCTGAGGATGAAGTATAGAGCACAAAAGTCTTCCTATGATCAGAATCCAGCACTATACAACGCGACTCCACAAGCCAAAACATTTGGAGCACCTCTTTAGACAGCTTTTGTATCAAGCTCGATTGGTCCTTCTCAAGCCTCTACTTCAGGGTCAGAAACGTCAGGGTCGTCTGGTACCCAATACATCATACCTGAAGCCAATGCAGCAAAACTGAAGACCGAGAATTTTGGTAATATGACAGTTGAGGTAGCTAAAGAGCACATGGATCTCTTAGCTGCGGTAGTCCACTCCTATGATGGACTAATTGCTGGTAAAATTAGGAACTGCCATCTGGCTGATGAGGATTATGAGCAAGTGGACGAGACAGAGCTGGAACGGATGGATATAATGTGGGCCTTAGCGAGTGCTGTCCGGCGAGCTA
This sequence comes from Flaveria trinervia, assembly GCA_025506515.1. Taxonomy (NCBI): domain Eukaryota; kingdom Viridiplantae; phylum Streptophyta; class Magnoliopsida; order Asterales; family Asteraceae; genus Flaveria; species Flaveria trinervia. Next base: position 79,184,092 of record CM046442.1, read on the forward strand.
AGAAGTTTGTCAAGAAAACCGGACAAAACTTGGTTGCAACTAAGGACACTACCTTTGGTTTCGATAAGACCAAGGTGACTTCTTTCAACTACGGCGAGAAGGGGCACTTCAAACGGGAGTGTGTGAAGCCCAAGAAGACTGGTAATGGGAATCCTTTCTCCTCCTTCAATCGTCAGGATAAACCCACTAGCAGTCCTACTTCGTCAAGCAAGGATCCCAAAGCCTTGACTGCTCATGATGATGAAGGACAGGACTGGAGCTTTCGGTTTGTCTCACCGGGAGAATCCAATATCGCTAGTGTGGAGGATATAGATAATGATTCTGCTAGTGAAGGAGATATTGCAGTCGAAATCACGATGTCAAACATAGAAAAGACTGCCCCAGTTGTCAATTACCTGCCTGAAGAAGGGAAAACTTGTTAGTTCTCTAGAAAGATTAACATGTTGTCTTTATGTGTCTTTTTACTATTTGTAATAGTATAGAGACTAGTTTTGTAATTTGTTAGTTCCTTGTGTTTCATTATAAATAACTTAGACTTGTAGTAGTTAGAGGGGATGTGAAGAACAACAGTTTTAGAACAGATTTAGAACTGCTTACTTACTTTGTAATTGTCTTTGCTTGATATTAATGAAACTATGAATTTTGTTGATATCTTGCTTGATTTGTTTATTTGTTTGTATTTCTTTGAATTGTGTTCATACATTATCACAGATTGGTATATTTGATCCTATCAAATGGTATCAGAGCTCTATTTGATCCTATCAAATGGTATTAGAGTTGTTGGTTGAGTGATTTTTGAGGTTTGTCGAACTTTCAAACTCAAAAAGTTCACTGAATCTGTGATAATTCAATTGAAAATTTGTGGATTTAAGATGTGTTTTATCATCAGAAACATGTTTTAAACCATAATCAGCAGTTAAATTCATCAAATTCGGGATAATTTGTTGAATTTGTGTTCGAAAAGTTCACTATTTTTCGAACTGAAAATTACAAAATTGATTGATTTGTTGTTGATATTGAAAGAAATTGATGTTAGAAGAATGATTATCGGTATGAAACATGTCTAATTGGAAAGTTTCAATCCAATTCATCAACTTTTGAAGAATTTCAGAAGATTTGAGTTAGTTACATTCATATGAACATGATGAATGTGGTGCATTAGAGTTGAGGTTTGCTGAAAAATTGTCTAAGTGTTAGACGTTTGACTACCGTTTATTCACATTAACACTGTTTAGGCGTTTTCAGTTCAGACGTTTGACTACTGTTGAAGAGTAAAAGTCCAGACGTATCATCACTGTTGAGGCGTATTAGAACTGTTTAGACGTTTGACAACTGTTGAGGCGCATTACAACTGTGTAGGCACATTATAATTGTTCAGGCATTTTACTACTGTTCAGATGCATCACAGGCGTTTTAGAAAATTTTTCTAAGGCATTCCCTTAGACGTCTCTCAACTTAGGCGCATTAACTGTTTGGGAGTTTGATTACTGTTTAGGCGCATCATCCTTGATACTTAGAATTTTTTTAAGAAAATTTTTCAAAAACTTTTTCATTTCTTTTCTTGATTCAAAATCTAAGAAAAACAACAAAATATAAGAATGGTGAAATCAGAAGATTTTGAAAATAGAGTTCCGAAACTTAAAAATAGAGCTGATTTCAAAAATTGGTCTCTTAGGTTAAAACATCATTCAAATTCCATTGACACTGATCTTTGGAAATCTATAGAGAAAGGACCATACATTCCTATAATCACTGATGGGTCTGACAGAGGGTTTGTTTATACTAAAGATTCTCAAGGACCCTATCCTGAAGATGGTCTTCAAGGAGATGATTTGAGAAGAGTAAAGAAGGATATCAAAGCATATTCCTTGATGTGTAAAGGACTACCTCTGGAAGTTCTTGCAAGGCTTGATGGATATCAAATTGGATACAACATGTATAAAGCCTTAAAAACCATATGTGAAGGAGGCAAGCAGATTCAAAATCTCAAGAAACAAAAGTTGAAAAGGCAATTAGAATTGTTTCAACATTTTTCTGGAGAAACCATAAATCAAATGATGAATAGATTTGTTTAACTTACAACTGAGATGTCAACAGCTGGTATTAAGCCTGATCTTGAAGATCTAAATCTTAGACTACTCAATGTTTTACCTTCATCATGGAAACAAACAGTAACCTTACTAAAACATACTGAGAAGTTCCCTATGGATCTGGATCTACTCATTGCCAAGATAGAGTCAGTAGAGATTGATGAAAGCTCAAGGAATAATGATAGAGCAGCATCAATGTCTCAGTATCAGTTTGTTGCTTCTCCTGCAAACACTATTGGAAATGCATTCATGGCAAAAATTGAGAAAATTATAGAAGAAGAGGGAGATTTATTTGTTGGAACAGGATTTTTCACTAATTCATCATTTACTAGTGCTCCTGCTTATACCACACAGTCTCATTCTCAATCTCCTCCTAAATCTTAGTCTCAAACATCTAATGTTCGAACAGAGACTTCTTCATCTAACTCTGCTAAATCTAGCAAAGTTAAAGATGTGATAAACATCCTATTAGAGGATGAAGAGTCTAAAACTATATTTACTGCATTCATGGCTAGTTTTCAAGCATATCAAGGTAGCCATTTAACTCAATTAGACCTTGTTTTGCAGGATTGTTTGAAATGGATCCTGAAGATGTTGAAGAGATGGACTTAAATTGGCAGATGGTGATGATTGCTTACAGGACACAAAAACACTCATATTTCAACAGGATGTACAAGCCAAGTGCTAACAAGACTGTTGGGTTTGATAAGTCAAAATCAATGTGTTTTAACTGTAAAAGTTATGGATATTTCTCAAGAGAATGCGAAGCTCCAAGGAATAATGGAGGAAATGCTCAATCAAGTTCTAGCAATCAAAGGTTTCAACCAGCTCAGAAGACCTTTCAAAAGCGTTATCAAAGTCTCCCTATGCCGAGCTAAAGATGAAACAAAATCATCTGATGAAACCAAGAAAGCTTTAGTAGTCAGCATTAAAGATGGTCATGATTGGAGTGCATATGCTGAACAGTTTACTAATGTTTTAATATCAAGTTTATCTCTTGTTGCAGAAATCCAGGGAGAAGATTGGTCAGAAAATAATGATCCAAAGGTGGAAGGTGAGAATGAAGAAGATGATTATGATTGGAGTGACAAATCGGATCCTAAGGAGGATACAGATGAAGTAGCTCTAATGGCACAGTCTGATCAACCTAAGGTTGACACTTCATATTCAAAATCTGAAACCTTATCTCCAAAATTCCCTGAAATCCCATCTGAAGTGAGAGAAAAACTCTGCACAAAATCATGCCATGAACATGTTGAATACTATAGAAACTACTCATATAAATTATTTGAGAAACTAAAACAAGAAGAGTCAATACATAACAAACTAAAATCTGATCATAAAACAGCAGATCAAAAGATTATTTCTCTTCAAACTTCATGGAACAAAACACTAAAAGAATTAGAAATTGTTTCTAAACAATTGGAAGAGATTACCAAAAATCTTGAATAGTTGAAGATAGCACATGCTGCTACTCAAATGGATCTTGCTAAAGTAAAAAGTTCAAAAATGATTGTAGAAAAACTGGTAAGTGAGGGAAAAGATAAATGGAAAGCAGGGTTAGGTTTCACTCATGAACCTATTCTGAATCTATTACAAACACTTTACCAGAGAACTTTAATACACATGATTATTCTCCTGAGAATAAAGCTAAACTTAAAGCTTTTCAGGTCAAAAACAAGAATTCAGAAGAAGAAAAGGAAAATGTAAAAGTTTTTGTTGAAAATAATCAAGAAAAGATTAAAAATGGTCATTCAATCAAGATAAAATCTTATGAACCTAAAAAAACAAAACAAAACACTTCTGATCAAATTCATTCTGTATTAGAAGAAGTGAAACTTCAAAGCAAAAATAAAGATAAACAACAGGTAGGAACATTAGAAGATTCAAACACTATTAATCTAAAACAAGTTCAATCTGAAAAGGAATCTTCTTCTGATGATGTTCAATCTGAAAGTAAACCAAATTCTTCTAAGTCAAAGAATCAAAGAAGAAGAAAGAAATCATAAAAAAAAAATTGAACAAAACAAAAGTTCAAAAAAGTTGATCAAAGCAACAAATCAGGCAACAAAACTTAAACCGATAAAATTTGTGTCAGCCGGTTTGTTAAATATGAATTCTTTTCAAAACAACAAGGTAAATACTATGAACAAATCTCACTTTGATCTGAAATCAAGGTCAGATTCTAAGACTTCCGCTGTAGAAAAAAGTTTTGTTCCTAAGGAATTCAAGAAGGAAGTTCATGTTAGACGGATGCAAAATAATTTGGCACAAAATCAAAATGTGAAAAATAAAAAACAACAGTTTAACTATTTGACACCAAAATATAAAAATGAATCAAATATAGTGTCAATGTCAAAAGTTAACAAACAGTTGTTTATAACTCCATAAAAGTACTGTGAAATATGTGATATGAAAAATCATAATACTACTGAGTGCTATTTCAACAAGTACTGTCACATATGTGACATGAGAAATCATTTCACAGCAGATTGTTATTTTAACAAATACTGTACTTATTGTGATGAGAAGACTCACAATACTACAAATTGTTATTTTAGAAAGAGATCACATACTAGAGGATTTGCAAATTCAAACATGAGCAAAGGTTATGTTAATCCTCAATATATGAGAAATCAAACTGATGGATTTCAAAAATAACTAATCAACCTTCTTTAGGTTTGAGATCTTTTCAAAAGAACAATTATGTGAGATCTAAACAAAATGTGCAAGAACAAGTCATACCAAGATCTATAAGAATGACTAATAAAAAGGTTAGTCATCAACATGTCAAAAATTGATCAATCAAATGGTATGAATGTTCTTAAAAAATAACTCAAAAAATTTTCAAAACAAGATTGGTAAATTCATCAAGAATAAACCTGATTTGAATAATCTTCATTACAAACAATTTACCATTGTTGATAAATTTGGAAAACCCAAGACCATCTCGGTTTGGGTGGATATCTCAACTTAATTTTCTTGTTGTGCAGGTACGCCCAAGAAGACCACTTAATACATGGTATGTGGATAGTGGGTGTAGCAGGCATATGACAGGAAATCTTTCCTTGTTACAAGATTTTATGTTAAAGGATGGAACACACGTAGCCTTTGGTGGTGATGCAGGAGGAAAAATAACAGGAGAAGGAACAGTATCAAATGGATAATAAGCTTTGACAAAGTCAACTTTTGTTCATAGTTGAACTTTAATCTTTTAAGTGTATCTCAAATATGTGATAAATCATACTCTGTTCTATTTGATGATTCATTCTGTTATGTTTTGAAGCCAGGTTTTCAGATAAGCAAAGATTGGGTAATTGTTACAGCTGAAAGGGATAGAGATGTATACAAGCTGGATATGTCTCAAGTTGATCCTTCAACTGAAACAACATGCCTAATTGCTAAAGCATCAAATGATGAAAGCCAGCTTTGGCATAGACATCTCGGACATTCAAATTTCAAGAATATGAACAAGCTTGTATCAGGAAATCATATCATTGGACTTCCATCTAAGAAGTTTGCAACGACTGATCAATGCTCAGCATGTTTGAAGGGAAAGCAACACAGAGCGTCTTATAAGACTAAGCTCATAAACTCAACTTCCAAACCTCTTCAAATGTTACATATGGACCTTTTTGGACCAACAAATGTCAAGAGTATTGGACGAAAATCATATTGTTTAGTTATCATTGATGACTATACAAGATTTTCATGGGTTTTCTTTTTGTATGCTAAATCTGAAACTGCTGATTTACTAAAAGAATTTATCATTAAAGTTGAAAATCAATTAGAAAATTAAGTGAAAATAATAAGAAGTGATAATGGAAGGAATTCAAAAATGCTAACATTGAAATGTTTTGTGCACAAAAAGGATAGCTCATCAGTTAGAAAATAAAGTGAAAATATATTCTTGAAACATTCAATGTTAAATTCTAGAAAATTCTTTTCCATTAGTTTCAAATGGTCCTGCCTGGTTATTTGATTTAGATTCATTATCAAACTCTCTTCAATCTAACTTGTTTAATCAATCAAATTGTCTTGATTCTACAGGTAAGAAGAACTCTAGAGGAGATCTTGGAACTTTCAGTGAGGATTCAGATTCTGACGACCCAGATGATTCTAGCTTAGACTACCTATTTTTCTCATATGTCAAGGACTTAACAATATGATTCAATAACAATAATCATGCTAATACATCTTCAGATCATTCAGCCTCATTTGATTAGGAACGATCACAACCAATTCCTAATGATGGTAATGAGTTTGTGCAACCTGAATATGGAACATCATCCATCTCTAGTGATGCAGTTGATACTAGTAACTTTGATTACTTTATTAACTCACCGACTCAAGTTCCAAACTTCAATCCACATTCTTCTAATTTGTTTCATTAGCTTTCCAACTTAAAGCAAACAAATCTGGATGTTGATGTTCAATGTGATGAGATACCAGCATCTCGTATTCACAAGAATCATCCAATTCTTAGAGTATTGGTCCATTGAATGAGAGAACAACAAGGAGTAAATCAGAACAAGCAAACTTGTGCTTCTACTCTTGTTTTCTTTCTCAAATTGTTCCTAAAAATGTTACCCAAGCATTAAAGGACAATGGTTGGATAGAAGCCATGCAAGAAGAATTACTTCAATTTCGCAAACAAGAAGTGTGAAATTTAGTGGATTTACCTGAAGGAGAAAACGCTATAGGCACAAAATGGTTGTTTAGAAATAAGGCTGATGATCATGGTGTAGTAATAAGGAACAAAGCAAGACTTGTTGCTTAAGGATACACACAGGAGAGAAGGGATAGATTATGATGAAGTGTTTGCACCAGTTGCAAGACTTGAATCCATTCGAGTTTTCCTGGCCTATGCTTCATTCATGAAATTTAAGGTGTATCAAATGGATGTAAAGGGTGCTTTCTATATGGTCCTATCACTGATGATGTGTTGTGTGAAGCAACCTCCAGGCTTTGAGGATGCAGAATTTTCACATCGAGTATATATGCTGAGTAAAGCTTTATATGGACTTCATCAAGCCCCTAGAATTTGGTATAAGACATTATCACAACTCTTAATCCAACATGGATACACAAGAGAGAAAATTGATCCAACTTTATTCATAAGGAAGGATAATGATGATCTCTTATGTGTACAAGTGTATGTTGATGATATCATATTTGGTTCTACCAGTCCAAAATTGTGCAATGAATTTGAAGAAATCATGAAATCTTGGTTCCAAATGAGTTCTATGGGAGAGATTAACTTTTTTCTTGGACTTCAAGTCAAGCAAACTGATGATGGAATTTTTATCAATCAAGAGAAGTTTGTTGACAAGCTTTTGAAGAAATTTAATTGCAAGACTGTCAGTCCATACGAACTCCAGCAGATTTTAGCACCAAGATTGAACCTGATCCAAAAGGAAAATATTGACCAAACGCTATATAGATCAATGATTAGTTCTTTGATGTAACTTACTGCATCTAGACCATACATTATGTATGTTGTTTGTGTTTGTGTCAGGTATCAATCAGACCTTAAAGAATCTCACTTAATTGCTGTCAAAAGGATATTCAGGTATCTCAAAGATAAACCAGCTTTAGGGCTTGGTATCCTTACGACGGTAACTTTGAACTACATGGATATATAGATAGTGATTATGGTGGATGTTGTCAAGATAGAAAATCTACTTTGGTGGGGTGTCAATTTCTTAGTCCCTGATTAGTCTCGTGGCAATGTAAGAAACAAACAAATGTCTCTGTTTCAACTGCAGAGCTGAGTACATTGTTGCATCAGCAAGATGTTCTCAAATCCTCTGGTTGCAAAATCAACTATTGGATTATGGGCTAAATTTTCTTAAAACACTTTTACATTGATAACACTGCTGCTATGTTCATTACAGCTAATCCTGTTCAACATTCAAAAACAAAACATATCGAAATTCGATATCATTTTCTCAGAAATAACTCTGAAAAAAGGTTAATCATATTGATTCAAATTGCAACGGAAAAACACTTGGTGGGTCTATTTACTAAAGCCTTCCTACTAGGACGGTTTGAGTATTTAGTGGAGTCAATTGGTCTTATTAATCATATGTGAACTCTCTAAATGAAAAGATCATCATAAGTGATCCTCTCAATGTTAATTGCCTGTTTGTATTTTATGTGTGTGTGTTGTACATTAGTGAGATCAGTTGCATATTTCACTCATTAATAAAGTCTGACATGATCATATGATGTGTAGACAATATCATGCTACTATACTGAAAAAGTAAATTCTTGTGATTACACTAAGTTTTTATGCTTGTGTGTATTCATCTAAGTACTTTTGAGATGTATTGGCTTATCAGATTGATTGCTTGTTAAGTTACACCACTCACACCTGATGGTGATGTGATTAATCATGAGATCTGTTACAAGCATCATATCACTTCTTTGTTATGAGTTATCATAGACCTGAAGTGCTGAGATATTTTTTGTTGTAAGTCAATACAGACTTGGATTTCTCTTTGATGTAAAAGATGCCAACGTGCACAATCTATTCAAATGGGTAGTTAGAGCTTATCAAATGGTTATCTATGATCATTCTCTATTCATTTAAGTAACATGAGCTCTGGTTATACATATGTTTCAGGTAATGAGTATGTGTTCTTTCTTGCATGTCTTGATGATAGTTAAGCACTCTAAGTCTTTGTATGAAATATATCATGTCATATCTAAATATACCCTAATCAATCCAAGAATTGAAAAAGTAAGTGAGTTGATATTTTGTCAAAAACACTCATTTTCTATCCTTAGATCTTGTGTCTCCTTTGCTGTGATATCACTGACCTGGAACACACTTGATCAGGATTTATTCATTGTCTATGACTATTCATATTTTTTTATTTTAATGTGCTGATCTTTATTGATATGATCTCACTGGAGACATTAATTCTTTTGTTTATACTAGATTTTGATTCTGCTTTCATTTTGATTTTATGCATGTTTTCTGTGTGTAAAGGCAATGCAACAATGAGATGTGTGATCTTATTATGTTACATTAGGAAACTTATAAGTTGTTCAAACTTAAAAGTTTAAGGGGAGTAATAAATGGAAGAGTTTTTCTTAGAAAATCAAAATCAAAGTTAAAATGTTGAATTGAAAGGATGATGCTATATGTTTAAAGTGTATGTGAGTTTGATAATGTAACTTTTGAAAATGATAATATGAACCTATATAAATTTGCAAGTGGAAATGCTTCTTTCAAAAGTTGAAAAATAGATATTTGATTATGTTTTGAAACTAAAATGAAGGGAAAGATAAATTTTAAAAATTTAAACAACAAGTGAAGAATTAATTAAATTGTTAAAAATAAAATTTGTGTGTGCAAAATGTAAAAAGTTCAAATTTGAGGGACAAAAAGGAATTTTGGGAAATTCAAAAATATGCTTAAAATGTTTAAATATTAGTATGAAATATTACTAATATGTTTAAACAGTGTGCATGTGAAGAATTTTGAAAAACACATCTGTTAGACTCATGAAAGTCAACTCAAAGTCAACTCATGCGCCTAGATAGTGTTCATACGTCTAAATAGGAACATGGTGAACTTTCAGGAAATTATACAAGTGTTTGGGCGTTTTACACAAACCCATGCGCCTAAACAGTGATAATGAGTCTGATTTTAACCAAGTGTTGGACGTTTTAAATGTCTCATGCGTCTACAAAGTGTTGAAATATTTCAAGAGTTAGTAGTGTTAGACGTTTCAATACTCATGCGACAAAACAGTTCTCATGCGTCTGAGTCCATATGCACAGTGCTCATACGTCTCATTATTTTGTGAATTTTAGGTATTATACGCACAAACAGTCCTCATGCGTCTAAAATTTCACTTAATATATATTGAACACTTACACTTGTTTTTCTTTCACATTCAAAAATTTTCCAAAAACAAAAAGAACCTGAAGATTTCTTTGAGTGCTGAAGATAGAAGATAGAAGATAAGAGCTAAAGATGAAAGCTGAAGATGAAAGCTGAAGATGAAAGATAAAGCTGAAGGAAAGTTAAAAAGAAGACAAGATTGAAGATTTTGAAGACCGAAGACCATGTAAATCTTAGGGGGAGTATTGTTAGTTCTCTAGAAAGATTAACATGTTGTTTTTATGTGTCTTTTTACTATTTGTAATAGTATAGGGACTATTTTTGTAATTTGTTAGTTCCTTGTGTTTCATTATAAATATCTTAGACTTGTAGCAGTTAGAGGGGATGTGAAAGAACAACAGTTTTAGAACTGATTACTTACTTTGTAGTTGTCTTTGCTTGATATTAATGAAACTATGAATTTTGTTGATATCTTGCTTGATTTGATTACTTTGTTTGTATTTCTTTGAATTGTGTTCATACATCATCACATATTGGTACATTTGATCCTATCAACCTTTACTACGAGTTCCTCCTCACCAGATCCATAGATTAGGAACATATCTTTGGTCCTCCTTAGGTACTTAAGTATGTTCTTAACAGCCATCCAATGACTGTTTCCAGGATTTTGTTGGTATCGGCTTGTCATGCTTAAGGCGCATGACACGTCCAGCCTAGTGCATATCACTGGATACATGATGGATCCTATGGCAGATGCATACGGGATTCCTTTATTTTGTCTTGCTCATCCTTTGAGCTTGGACATTAAGTCTTACTCAATATCGTTCCTTTTTGGATAGGTATGGTACCTTTCCTAGAGTTTTCCATCTTGAACCTTTACATGATATTATCAATGTATGCATTTTGATTCAAACCTATCAACCGCCTTGATCTATCCCTATAGATCTTTATTCCCAAAATATAGGCGGCTTGACCAAGATCCTTAATGGAAAAACATCTTCCAAGCCAAGCTTTTACACCCTCCAAGGTTGGAATGTCATTTCCAAATAGTAAGATGTCATCGACATACAATACTAGGAAAGTGATGATGCTCCCACTAGCTTCTTATATACACATGCTTCATCAGCATTTTTTATGAACCCAATTTGATTATCTCTTCATCAAAATAGTGATTCCAACTTCTCGATGCTTGCTTTAATCCATAGATTGATTTCTTTAACTGACATACTTTGTTAGGATGTTTTTTATCAACAAAACCTTCAGGCTGAACCATATAGACATCTTCCTCAAAATATCCATTTAGAAAAGCGGTTTTGACATCCATTTGCCAAATCTCATAATCATAATGAGCAGATATGGCAAATAATATCCTAATAGAGTTTAGCATTGCAACAAGTGAGAAGGTCTCATCTTAATCAACCCCTTGAGTTTGAGTGAAACTTTTTACTACGAGTCTAGCTTTAAAAGTATCCAAGTTTCCATGCATACGGTTTTCTTCTTGAAAACCCACTTACTTCCAACTATCTTGGAGTTAAGAGGTGGTTCAACCAAGTCTCATACTTGGTTGTCATACATGGATTGCATCTCAACGTTCATAGCTTCAAACCATTTGTCACAATCCAAATTGGACATTGCATCATGATAAGTGGTTGGTTCATCGAAATCTACCACATAGCATCCATCCATGAAAAATCCATATCTTTTAGGTGGATTACGAATTCTACCAGAATTTCAAACGTTTTGTGTGATTGATCAACTACTTGATCACCCTCAAAATCCTCATGTTGAGTGCTAGTGTCAACCAAATGTGTATCGGTTTGTGGTTCTTGATCCTCCTCAAGGTCCACTGTTCTACTACTAGTTCCTTCCATAAGGAACTTAGCTTCTAAGAACTCAACCTTTTTGTCAACAAACTCCTTTTGTTCCATGGGATCATAGAAATAATATCCCATAGAATCTCTAGGATATCCAATGAAGATACACTTAGTGGAACGGCTTTCTAACTTGTTTGAGGTGGGAGTCTTAACATAAGCCTCACAACCCCATACCTTTAAATATGAAAGTGATGGAACCCTTCCATGCCGTATTTCAGAAGGTGTCGTTTCCACTTTCTTGGTTGGGGTCATATTCAAGATACGGGCCATAGAGAGCAAAGCAAAACCCTAAAATAATAGAGGCAATGAGCTTCTAGTCATCATAGATCGAACCATATCCAATAGAGTTCGATTTCTCCTCTCGGACACACCATCATGTTGTGGTGTTCCAGGTGGAGATAGTTGTGAGACAATACCAAAGATGATCTCTAAAAGCATCACTTAGGTATTCACCTCCACTATCGGTGCAGAGAATTTTTATTTTATTTTTGAGTTGATTTTCTACTTCATTCTGGAAGATTTTGAACATTTCAAAAGCTTCATCTTTGTGTCTTAACAAGTAGACATAACCATATCGACTATAGTCGTCGGTAGAGGTAATGAAGTATCTTTCATGGTACCTAGTCATTGGCTTAAAAGGACCACATACATCTGAATGTATGATGCCTAATAAATCTTTTGCCCTTTTGGATTTGCCACTAAAAGGTACCTTAGTCATTTTACCTTGTAAACAAGATTCACATACATCAAATGAATTATATTCACTTGCTTTTAAAAGACCGTTCTTTTGAAGTATTTGTATGCGCTTCTTGTTTATATGACCAAGACGGCAATGCCAAAGATAGGTATCACTCAAATCCAATTTGAGTTTCTTGGTGGTGGTCTGCTATAATGAACTATCATATAATGTGTTTTCACAAACCATTTCATAAATACCATTAATAGGAACAGCTTTAAAAAAATATGCCATTTAAAGAAACATGAATTTCATTTTCAATAAATGCTAAAAAATAACCATATTGTCTTAATTGGGAAACAGAAATAATGTTCCTAGTCAAACTAGGAGCATACAAAACATTGTTCAAAATTGCTTCCAAACCATTTGGAAACTTCAAGATGTAGTCCCCTCGGTCTTCAACTTGAACTTTTGCCCCATTCCCCATGTAGAGGGTAACATCCCCTTTCTGAAGTCCTTACTTCTTTTGAACCCCTGCAATAAGTTGCAAATGTGAGTTCTACATCCGGTATCCAATACCCATGTGTTAAAGGATATTAAATTTAGATCAATATGAATCATGTAAATTGTACTTGAGGTTTGCCCGACATCCCTCTTAGCTTGCAACTCTTTGAGATGGAGTGAAATTTTTTTGCCCAATGTCCAATCTCCCCACACTTAAAGCATGGGTCATTCGTAGCAACCTTTTGCTTCTTCTCCACTAGTTTTGGTGGTGGTGCTCTTACCACTCCCTTTCCCTTTCCCCTAATGTGCCCTTACCCTTGGCAACATTTGCCTTCGGTGTGGGGTGAGGCCTCTTCTTGTTCCAACCTTCATTGATGGTGAGAACGGTTAAAACTTTTTACCCATGGCCGCCTAGCAGTTTTGAGCTTAGAGTGAAGCTCACTTATGTTCTTGTCCCACCCGTTCATGTTATAGTTCATGACAAAGTTGTCAAACCTTTTTGACAAAGAGAGTTGAGGATCAAATCTGTAGCCAACACTTTCGAGACGGGACAATTTAGCCTTTCGAGGCAGCCAATGTGGCTTTTCATCTTAAGTACATAAGATGAAACGGATTGGGTGTCATCCATACGACATGCATGGAGTGCTCGAACCGTTTCAAAGCGCTCTACCCTTGCTTGTTGTTGGAACGTTTCCTTCAACTGGGTAATCATGTCGTATGCTCCATGATATTCATACTCCTTTTGGAGATCCAGTGTCATACTTACCAACATGAGGCAAGACACTTGGACCGAGTTCTCAGTGTATTTCACCTAATTATTACAGGCCTCCTTATCCTCCTCATTAGGTTGATCGGGAATTAGATCGTCTAAAATATATATGATTGTTTCTCTTTCTTGAGAACAATTCTCAAGTTTCGAAACAATCAATAAAGTTATTATGGTTTAGACGCTCCTTTTGGAGAATGGTTCTTAGTGATAGAGAGTGAGCGGATCGGATATCATTATTTTCATTATTGTGGTGGCCATCTAAAAATTTTAACAAAGTTCAATTTTAGTATTTTTGATATTATTCATTTTAATAACTAAAGCCCTTTTAAGTGTCTTACACAATTTTAAAATTCTACAATCCAATTTTACATTTAAATAGTGGTTAGGTGACCTTCATCCCATTATTTAAATTAACAAGGTAGTCAACGTTTTGACAATTGCAACCCTTTGCAACTTCTAGGGTATGGGATCGACTTAAACATCATATGGTGATCGTCACATTTATCCCATAAACACCTTTGTAAACCACATTGTAGGTGATCCATTAAACATGGTTTGCAAATCAAGTTACCTAACTTACACACACATGTGAGTTTTCCAACATAAGTGGTTAGGTGACCTTTATCCCACAAATATGGTATCCCCACCTCAAGTCACAAGTTCCCTCAAAATGGTTAGGTGACGTTTATCCCATTAAGAGTTTCCAAGTGACTCAAGTGTTGTGCAAAAGGATGTTGTTAAACTTGTTTATAAAATAAATTTTAAGTTTTCATAATGCTAATTTAGAAAACTCTATGTACCTTATATTTGCATGCTTTCAAATACAAGGTACCCTATGGTTCACTTTTAATAAAACCCCTGTTATTCAAATCATTAATCCTTTTAATAATCTTTTATTAATCACTTAATGATAAAAACCATAAATTTTTAGCTTGTTAAGTTTGTTATTGAGTTTGTTATGCATATCCAAATATCAACCGACAATCATACAACAAACAACCAAACAAGCATAATCTACAAACATAAGTGCACAACCATAGCAAATAAGTTGACTACACTTGTTTGCCATCACAAGTGTTATCATAAGGTCTTTCCTAAGGGTTAATAATGACACATCCAAATGTGTCCATGAACTCCCACTTGAATCCACATCCAAAAGCTTCAAGTGTCCATGTCTTTTGTGTCTTCTTTGGGTCTTCATCTTGTGCATCTTCTTTTACAAAATCATATCCTAATACAATTTTTCTAATAAAAGAAATGAACCTAATCTATTTATTACATAACCAATGAATAAATAAATTACAACTCAAAATACAAACACAAATATTACAACCCTTTCAAGAATCAAAACCAACATGACAAATAACAATCAACCAAATCCAAAACACATAAGGTCAAAGCTATGTTATGGACCAAAATATGTATCATATACAAAATCCAAGAACAACAATGAACCCCTTTTTATAACCTTAAAGTTCTGGCAAACATGAACCAAAACTTTAGGGTTTTGTCCAAACAACACAATCAACCATTTAATGTTAATATTTCAAGGTTTATACTAAAGCATTTAAGATAAAACTTGAAACATAAGGGATTCAATCATCCATAACAAAACATCCCCTAATGGGTTGAAAAAGTCCATGAAAACTTACTTGTAAAGAATTTTTGAAGCACATATTCCACATAATCGGCTCTAGATGCCATTGATGGGTTTTGTAACAAGTTTATCAAAGCAAGTTTAACCATTTAAACTTGAAAAACGCAGCGGATATAAGTGATTAAAGTATGTTTAACAATCTGAAATTTGTAACCATTTTTAACCAAAGACAAAACCCAATAACAAGGATCATTATTATATGTTTAATGACATGCTATCAAAACGAAAAGAACAACCATAGGGTGTTCTTGAAACAACATTTCAAGAACAAGATGATGAAGTATGGATGAGATAAAGATGATGATGCTCTTGAATGTCCAGCCTCCAAGAGAGAAAGCCTCAAGTTTGTATACCCACAAGCTCTTCCAAACACCTAGCTTGTTAGGGAGTGCAACACCAAGTCTCAACACTTTCTTGTAAATCCGAAAATCAACCAAGAAAACCTTCAAGTTCAGCCTACTAATCTGAATTTTTTAGCCAAGGAAGGATGTGAGGAGAGTTCTTTGCATGTGTGAGAGAGAGTGTGCTAAAGGGGAAGTGTGCAAGAATGGTAAATGTATTGTAAAAAAACAATACATGGATGTTCCCCATGCCCAAAAGGGGCGGCCGAAATGGGGTGTTTGAAATGGGTTCCCCCAATTCAATTTTTATAAAATACTTACACTTTTAACCCTTAAGATTATAAAATAAAACCTCTTTTAATTTTATAACATTAATACACTTTACTTGTTATTATTTAACTCACTTAAATAATGAAACAAATAATTTATCATGAACAAATTATCCATATAATGTTGTTCTATTACAAAAGCAAAGTTTTAGAAAACCCATTTTCTAAATTGGTGTCACTATTTATTTGTATGATTTCATCAACAAATAAATATTTATTGGTGTTTGTTTAGCTTGTTATTGGGTATGACCCGTCTTGGATCATAATGTACTAACCACATCAATCTTGTATGTGTCTTGGGCACACAAGATCCAACAATCATTTGAAGCTTGCAATAAACTAGGATTTAGACCTAGTTAAATGAATTAAATGATTATGTTATGCTTGTTTTGTTTGGAACTATTTCATGATTGGGACATATGTTTGTATTTCATTTGAAACTTAAAATTTTAATATTTACATTTAAATTTAGCCTTATGTGGCTGTGAACAATCTTAACCCTCATGTCTCAATGATTCCGCCGTCAAGGTTGGGGTGTGACACTCCAAAGGTAGTTCTAACCCCACACTTGTTACATATGGATCTCTTTGGCCGCACCAATGTAAGGAGTCTAGGAAGGACCTCTTACTATTTAGTGATCACATATGAGTTTACAAGATTCACTTGGGTCTTCTTCCTTAGAACTAAGGATGAGACTCCTGAGATTCTAAAGAATTTCATCTTAAAGATTGAGAATCAATGTGATTATAAGGTCAAGCCCATAATATATGATCAAGGAATTGAATTCAAGAACCACATACTTGATACATTTTGTGATGAAAAAGGGTATTACAAGACAATATAGTGCTCCTAGGACTCCTAAGCAAAATGGTGTTGCTGAGAAGAGAAATAGGACACTTATTGAAGCAGCAAGAACTATGTTATCTGACTCTAAACTGCCCATAGCCTTCTGGGCAGAGGCAGTCAACACTGCCTGCTATGTGCAAAATAGATTTTTAGTGGTTAACACTCATGGTAAGACTCCTTATGAATTTTGTCATAAGAGGAAACCTTTCATTGGTTTTCTTAGTTCATTTAAATGAACTTGTACCATCTTGAATACCAAAGATCAAATTTCCATGTTTGCTGAGAAATCAAATGATGGACACTTTATTGGATACTCTTCCTAAGCTAAGGCTTATAGAGTATACAATCTCAGAACTAGAATAGTTGAGGAGTTAGCCAATGTGACTTTCAATGAGCACACTCCCAGTATGAAAGGTTCATGTCCGGATTGGTTATTTGATCATGATTTATTACCAACTGATTTAACAAATCTTGTGACCATGTTTTAGGGTCTACAGATATATTACCTACAGGTGATCCTCATCCAAGATTTGAGCTGATAATACCTTCAAGCTACACATCTTCAGCTCTAGTGGTAACAAGTCCTGCAAATAAAGCTTCTACTAGCACATCAATGACAAATCTTGCTGATGCTTCTGGGGTGTCTTCAAATTCTTGCTTAGAGGCACACAACTAAGAAGAAGGAGCTTCAAATGTTGGAGAGCATGGTGGTGGTGACATTGATTAGGAATTTCTTGATGATGATAACCACTCCATTGATGAAACATCAATGATGTCACACACTCATTGGATCAAGTTAATCTTGATAAGTGTGTTGATGTGGAGGGTAAATCCTCATTGCCAAATCTGAATTTCTCTAATTTAGATCTATCTAAGGAACTTGTTGTGATCACTCAGCTAAGGATCCACAAGTCTCACCTTTCCACAAGCATCTTTGGAGATGTTGATATAGGGGTAAGAACAAGAGGACAAACCCACGATACAAATGTTTGTCTTCACTCTTGTTTCTTGTCTCAGATAGAGCCAGAGAAAATTGATGAGGCTCTAAAGGATGGAAGTTGGGTTAAGGCTATGCAATAGGAGCTGCTTCAATTCAAGAGGCAAAAGGTTTGGAACCTATGTCCTCTTCCTTTAATGAACACTACTATAGGTTCCAAATGGGTGTTCAGGAATAAGAAGGATGAAAGAGGACTTGTCATCAAGAATAAGGCAAGACTGGTTGTTCAAGGATATACTGAAGATGAAGGAATTGATTACACAGATGTCTTTGCTCCTGTAGCAAGACTTGAGGCTGTCAGGATATTCCTAGCTTTTACTGCATCCAAGAACTTCAAGGTCTACCAGCTTGATGTCAAGTGTGCTTTTCTTTATGGGGTGATTGATGAAGAGGTTTATATTAGACAACCACCTAGGCTTGCAGATCCTGATCATCCTGATTATGTCTGCAGGCTTGATAAAGCTCTTTATGGGCTGCACCAAGCACTAAGGAAGTGGTATAAAACTCTATCATAGTATCTCTATTTGCATGTCTAGAATAGGGATACTATTGATGGAACTCTCTACATTAAAGAAACAAGAAATGACATAATGCTGGTTCAAGTATATGTCAATGACATTATCTTTGGGTCAACTAATTCTAAGCTCAGCAATGACTTTGAAAAGGTGATAAAAGAGGGTTTGAAATGAGTGCCATGGGGGAACTCAATTCTTTTCAGGAATTCAAGTGAAGCAAGTTGAAAATGGCATCTTCATAAGTCAGTCAAATTATGTTCAAGACACACTTAAAATATTTATCATGACCGATTGTAAGGTTGCTTGTAAGGCCTCACAGTTGGTTAATCATAACATAAAATCATTTTAATAACAAAACAACGTAGCGGAAATAATTAGACATTCATTTAAAACTTGGAAATCATATTGTACTCATACAGTTGTCTATCATTTGTAAATAAAACATAGTACTTTTCCTTCAATTACTGTAAAAGATTTCCTAAATAGGAATGCCATCCGTTGTTCTCCAAGTAGCTCCCTGTGCCATCCTCAGCATTTACCTGCCAACTATTATGCATAAAAGTCAGCTTTGCTGAGTGAGTTCTAGGTTAGGTAAATAAGAAAATATAAACTTTATCCTTCATACAATGACCACACATACATCATAATACATAACATTTGTGTCTTAATAAGCATGTTCATTATCTTTCATTCTTTCATATCTTTCACTTCATCATAATTGAGATTGCACAAACCAGGAGCTCCATGTTGATCGACAACGAATGTCGATCCCTATCGATTAACCCCGATAGTTGATCCACACTGCAAGGCACATAGCCCGCTTATGAATACGGTTCAATCCTCATACACCAGACTCAAATAAGTGAAGTTTATCATAGTGCTTGCAAGATTTTTCATCATCAAATGGGCCGAGGGTAGCATTCATTAAGTTTCACTTTTCATTAATATCATTTTCCACTTTAAAATATGTGTGTCCTAAGTTGTCTAGTTCATCACTTTCATAAGCTCATGTTTTCTTTGGATGAAAATTTCTTTTTGAAGACTTTCCTTAGATTTTTTAAAATTTCTGATACTTCGGAAGTTTTTTTTTAACTTCGGAAGTAAATCATGCCTTCAAATTAAATAACTGTCTAAGAAGTTTACCTTCGGAAGAGTTCAAAATTTATCTTCCGAAGCTTAAATATTTCTCTCAGACACTTACTAAATTTTAAGGACAATTTACTTCCGAAGCAAAATTAACTCTCGGAAGCTTTGTCTGTTTACACATAAGCATTCAAGCTTTAATTTTTCTTCCGAAGCAAAAATTTTCAAATCTCTCAGGAAATTCTTCCGAAGTCATTTTAGCTTCGGAAGCTTTTTAATTAAAACTTCCGAAGATAATTAACCTTTGGAAGCTTTTTGACTTCCAAGAAAACTACTTTTTGAGCAAACAGTAAACTACTTTTTGAGAGGTGGGACCGACATTCGGATTTCAAAGTTTATCCTTTTTCATTAAACTTTATCTGAAATCCTTCTCACATATAAACCTGACGGTTTCTCCCCTCTTTCTATCATCTGTTCTTCCTCCAAACCTAAAAACCCAAATTTCTCTCTAAAATTTCTTTCTTTCTTCTTCCTTCGTCCTTAAGCTACTTCAAAATGGCCAACCTTGCTCACAGAAATGATCCCAACTTTACCATACAGCTACACAGACAACACAATCAAGTTGCTCTGTTACGTTCTGAGAAAGATCCTCATTTCTCAAAGGTTTTTCGTTTCTTATCTCTCTCGAACTAATTCACCTCCCTCACCATTGATCCTCCACTCTATGAGGATCAATTGCTTGAATTCTGGAAGACATGCCAAGAGGTCATTATGGATGGGGAGAAGGCATTGTCTGCCACAGTGCAGGGGAGAACAATCTTCATCACTCCGGCCATCATCAACAGACATCTTCAGCTGGATGATGAAGAAGGTGAGGTGTTCTTCCCAAAGGAAGCTGTTAATCATTCCTTTGAGTAGATGGGGTATGAGGGAGATTTCTCTGTAAAGACCTTCAGGAAAGGGAAGGTCTCATCCCAATGGAGATTCCTGCTCCATGTGGTCATCCACAGCTTATCAAACAAGCATGGTGGATGGGACCAAATTCCTGAAGATCTCTCCTTCATAGTCCATGGAATGGTTCAAGGGGTCAAATTCAGGTACTCTCAATTTGTTTATACAAATTTGCTTGCTAATTTAGACTCCTTAGAATATTATTTGTTTCCTAGATATGTCTAGTACATTCTTAACTGTGAACTGGGCTCACAGTTAAGGGGAACATGTAACATTCTTAAATTGGGACAGATGAAGCCCACCATCTTTAAAATATTGAGAGAGGCTACTGTTGGATTCTCTGGGGTAGAAACAACCCTCGTCCCAAAAATGTTAGAGCTCATTGCTCAAGATGACAACCTAGCAGCACAAGCTAGTGTTGAACCCACACATGCTACTTCCCAGCCACCCACAAAACCTCAAATCTCCATCACCTACCAAAGAAAATCCAAACGAACCCCTTCTCAGACTATTCAGTCTATGGAGGTCCCCATATACTCACCCATACAGGAAGAAATGGACACTAGAGCTCCCATTTCTCCTAAGGAGCAGACAACTCCCATCTATTCAAAAATCAGTGCTGAGTTCCTCATGCTCAGCCTGATGAGCTCATTAGCCCTACTGCCTTAAGCCATCACTCTGAGTCTCAACACTCTAGTGATCAACTTTCAAGGGACAGTTACCATCCCCAGCCTATAGATCTCAACCAACAATTCCCAACCTTGACTTCTATACTGATGAAGATATAGGTTTTAGTGAGTATAATGAATCTCTCTTATTTCCCCCTACTCAAAGAGAGATGAGTCCTCCTGAGTCTCCTACATCTATCCCACATCAGTCACCTACAACTAAGGTGGACACTTCTGAACCTGTTCAGGATGTCCATATGGAAGAGGCTTTCACTTCTGAAAGTGATTACATCATTAAGACCTTAACCATGGCAACTCAGCCCACTGACATCTCAACTGAGACTGCCAGTGAGCAGAGGATATCCAGTAGCCAAGAACTTAGAACTGGTCATGAGAGAAAGGACTCTGGTCCAATCTTCTCCACCCCCAGTGATTCTTCTGATGAAGATGAGGGGGATCTGAGACTAAAAGTGCACAAACTGTCTAAAACATGCACTTACCTAGTCTCAAAGGTCAGTCACCTTGAATCTTAGGTGACTACCTTACAAAACAGGATCCATGATCAGCAACTTGAGATTTCTTATCTTAAGGAAAAACTAGCTGGGAGACCCTTAAGGAGAGCTCAACCAGGAACACAAGAACTTGTGAATGTGATTGACCTATCCTCTAGCTCACCTATGCAAGTGGGTGATGCTACCAAAAAGGGGGAGAAAGTCATTCCAACCACAAAACCTGGGAGTTCCTCTAAAAGAATGGACATTGAGGACTCACCATCCTCACTTGCAACTATGCATTCTCAGCAACCTCCTCTAGTTCACATTGATGTGGACTACACAGACTCCTTCATACAAAGTCTGTTTGAGGATGGGATACCAAGGGCTATGTCACCTTCATCATCCTTCAATCACATTATTGGGTGGAGGTATGACAACAATAGGAGAGCCCTCATTATCATAAGAGTTCAAGGACAGCAAGAAGTCTTTAATTTTCAGAACTTGGACTACTATGAAGGTCTGGATCTAGTCAACATGCCACTTGTCAACCCAAGCTAATCAAGACAAGCTGACAGACTGGCTAGAAGAATCCAAGACAGGATCATTGCAGAGTTCAGTCTAAGAAGGAGACTAAGGCAATCAGGCAATGTCATCGGTCAACTGGATGTTGAAGCAGACCCTAAGATTAGCTTCATAGGGGAAACCTTGACTGAAGGCCCAGTGATAGAACTGAGAGCCTTGTCCCATCATCTCCAACTGCTGCAGAGATCCATATTCCTTCTGAGACACCTGCTGGTGAAGGTGCTTCTCAACCTCTCTCTGGCCTGAGCTTAGATGCTGCAACGAGCAATAAAGGCCAAAGCTCTCTCCACCCTGAGTCACATAGGTCTGTGAGTGACAAAGGGAAAATAAAAATGACATCTGAGGAGATTGAGGAGGAGGAGAGAGAGAGGAAAATGAGGCTAAGGGGAGAAGGTTCCTCTACTGAGTCTCCAAGACTCATGGAGTCTGCAATCAGGGCTGCCCATAGACCAGATACTCAGAATGATGAGTTAAGGGCAGTCAGGATAAATTATTTGTAGACAAGGAACTATGACATAGACAGTGTCATCTCTCTCCCCTTAGATGAGTTGAATGAATTGGTTGACTTGGAAAGGTCAAGGAGAAGAAGGAGGAAAAAGATGCAGAGCTTCTAGTACAAGTCAAAGAAGAGAGAAGAAGAAGACTGTACAAAGGTATGCCTACCCTCTCACCAGTTCAAGAAAGTCCGAACAAAAGGATGTGGTTCAACAAGAACCTCAGGTAGATAAGGAAGAAGACAGAATCAAGATGATTAACTACCTGAGTGCCACAGGTCTCTATCAGGCAGATGCACTCCTTCCCTTACCTTATGACTATGTTGATTTGAGTATCTAAAACAACTTGAGCTTGAGTTAGTCAAGGAAAGAAAGACAACAAAGAAGAAGATGAGGGAAGAAGCTGCAAAGTCAAGAGCCATCATCCAAAAGAGCATGAAGAAGTCTGCTGATAGGTAGAGGATGATGAGCTTCTTGAAGCTGTATGGATTCTCCGGAAGGAGACTTGGACCCATGTCTCTATCCACTATGGATGAGCATATCAGGGTAATCAAGCAGAAGATTAAGAGTGGAGTGCTCACTGACTTACACTCCACTCCAAGTCAGGCCCCACCTGAAGTGGAGGTTAAGGTTAAACAAACAGACACAACACAACCTGGACCTCCTGCTAATGCTCAGCAAACTTCATCTTCTGATCCACAGCAGGGTCAACCTCCCTCTCCTTCTGAGCTTGAGAGAGAGGAAGTCCCAACTGAGAGAGACAATGAAGATCAATCTGGTGCTGCAGGCTAGTCTTCTCAGTTAAAATTTGGAAAGAGAAAGAAGAGGATGGCTTCTAAACCAAAGTCTAAGAAGAAGAAGAAGCCTGCATCCCCTTCTGAACCTCATGATGAATCAGAACAGCATGAGGATGTGCAGCCAGAGGATGCTCAATCAACTCCAACTTTAGTAGCTCCTCTAGCATTAGGAAGACCCATCTTGTCTTGGACATACACCACAAATCCAGAAAGGTGGCATGTTAATAGAGATCAAGGCATTGAAAACATCTATACATGGCAAGATATGTTTCAGTTGCCTCTGCATGATCTCTTTGACATGAGAAGACACTTTGACAGCCTGAAGGATCCTAATCATCTTATGAAGAAAGGAATGGTGATCATCATAATGAGGACTGTTAATATCTGAAGTTTTCTAAGTGTTTTGGTAGAATCAGCCTAGGGGGAGTTTGTAGAGATTAATGAAGAGGCTGATGCAACCTAAACATATTTAGTCTTTCCTGCATGCTGCACAAGTGCATTGAAGTGGAATGCTTTGGAAGTTTCACATATGCAACAAAAAGACTCTAAGTGTGAAATCTTCTGAAGCCAAGACCAACATCTTTCGAAGCCAAAGTGAAGTCTTCCGAAGCCTCAGAGACAAATACTTCCGAAGCTTCAAGTTCATGAAGACAGATTTCTTCGAAGACTTTTAGTAACATTATTTATCTGATGTACTGTTCCATAAAGTTGGACACCTTTCCACTGCAACTCTGCAAGTCACCAACTAACATGGTTTGGTGAAAAGGTCCATGCTTTTGGTAACTGTACATTGAGGTCTTGAGTCTATAACTTTCTACTTTATGTACTTTATCCTTTTTGTAATAGATAAGGATGTGAGCTATGGCATGTCATAGTCACTAGTCAAAAGGCAATCTGCCTTTTGACTTTACAATTGATTTTATGTGTGTCTAGTCAATTGTATCCGACTGGCTTTCAAAGTATAGCCAGTTGTAGGATGTTGTATAAGTATCTCATGTTCTTGTATCGTTTAAATATGCTTTGTAACACTTGTAATAGAACATAGAGAAAGCAATATACTGCATTCTTGAAAACCAAACACTTGTGTTCTTTGTGTTCTGTCTCATATATTACTTGTGTTCTTAGTGTCACCACTTGGTTAATCCAGTTTACTGTTTGATCTAAGTTTAGTTTATCTCCTCTTTGTGTTGTTGTGTTGTAACTCATACCCTTAAACGATCCTGCATAGAATAGTGGAATTTGAGAGGATCAAAATCTACAAGCCAATACACGTTTGGTTGACACTAGCAATCAACAAGAGGTTGTTGATGATGATCAAGAGGTTGATCAATACACACAAAACATTCGCGGATCTGGTAGAGTTAGCATTCCACCTGAAAGATATGGATCTTTCATGAATGGATGCTATGTGGTTGACTCCTATAAGCCAACCACTTACCACGAAGCAGTGTCCAATTCGGATTGTGACAATGGTTGGATGCCATGAACGTTAAGATGCAATCCATGTATGACAATCAAGTTTGGGAATTGGTTGACCCTTCACTTAACTCCAAAATGGTTGGATACGAGTGGGTTTCAAGAAGAAAACGGATATACATGGAAACTTGGATACTTACAAAGCAAGACTTATAGCAAAAGGTTTCACTTAAAATCAAGGGGTTGATTATGATGAAATTTTCTCGCCTGTGGCAATGCCAATTAGGATATTATTTGCCATAGCTACAAATTATGAATATGAGTTTTGGCAAATGGATGTCAAAACCGCTTGTCTTAATGGACATCTCGAAGAGACTGTCCATATGGTTTAGCCAGATGGTTTTGTCGATCCACAACATCCTAAAAGTATGCAAGATAAAGAGTCAATCTATGGATTGAATCAAGCATCGAGAAGTTGGAATCAAAATTTTGATGAAGAGATCAAGAAATTTGGTTTCATCAAGAACACTGACATGGCTTGTGTATATACGAAGGCTAGTGGGAGCATAATAACATTCTTAGTATTGTATGTTGATGACATACTACCTTTTGGAAATGATATTCCAACCATGGAAGGTGTCAAAACCTGGCTTGGAAGTTGTTCTTCCATAAAATCTTGGTGAAGCCGCCTATATTTTGGAATAAAGATCTATAGGGATAGATTGACGTGGTTGATAGGTTTAAATCAAAGTGCATATATTAATAAAGTCTTGAAAAGGTTCAAGATGGAAAAACTCTAAGAAAGGTATGATACCTATTCAAACAGGGACAATATTGAGTACATCTCAATGTCCAAGATCAAAGGATGAGCAATATCAAATAAAGAACATCCCATATGCGTTAGCTATAGGATCCATCATGTATGCGATGATATGCACTAGACTGGACGAGTCGTGCGCGTTAATCATGATGAGCAGATATTAGCAGAATCCAAATAATAGCCATTGGATGACTATTAAAAGTATATTGAAATGCCTTAGAAGGACTAAGGAAATGTTTCTAATATGCGGATCTGATGGAGAGGAACTTGTTGTAAAGGTTTACACGGATGCAGGTTCCAAACCGTTCGAGATGATTCTCAATCAGGGTATGTTTTCATTATGAATGGAGTAGCATTGTCCACTACAAAATCCAAATACATAGCTGCATCATTAGCAGCTCAGGAAGCTGCATGGATAAAGAAATTTATCGCCTACCTAGGGTGGTCTCTACCATTCAAGACCCCTAGAAATCCTTTGAGATCATGAGGGTACGATTACATGAATCAAGGTACCCTGTCCTCTTCAAAAGGCTAGGCACATTGAGCGGAAATTCAACTGCATAAGGGATGAAGTTGAAAAGGGAAAAATATGTATTCGTAAAGTTCACACTGATCAATACATTGCAGATCCACTCATGAAGCTCCTTTCACTTGAAAGGGCAAAGCATGAAAGTCATACTTGTGCCTTAGGACTTCGATATTCTAGTGACTGGAATTGATTTGTTTAGTATTAAAATTTTGAAACAATGTAATATTTAACTCTTTATATACTTGTGATATTTTGAGTTATATTCATTTTAGCATGTATAGATCCATGAATATGTTTATTATTCTAAATGTTCGTAGTCGGTCATGTTTGTGGGAACAAATATGAACGTAAGACTATTATGAACATGGATTGGTGGATATTCATAAGAAATGAATATAGAGCAATTGGTTGCTGCCAAGGTTCATAGATATTTGTGGGATACAAATATTGGACTGACCCGCATCTCAATTTTACTACATGGAATCTTCTAGATTGATCATAAGTAAATTTTGAGTAAAGGAGAATATCATTTGGTATCCTCCGACCTGAGATACATATTGGGTTTTGATATTCACCAAATGTTATACTTTGAGCTAGTTCTTCACTGCTCTGAAATAATGGGCTGTACATAAGGCTATGTTCAGGAGTGACACGAGGTGATTGTGAAAAACGTATGTAGTCAAGATGGAATTTGTTCCTCTTATTCATTGAGAGCAAGATGTCTAAGGCCTGATTAAGTTAAATCAACAAGGATGATCATTCTATGTCCTTGGATTTAACATGACATCTAAAACAAAAGGATAAATGATTGATTCACCTAAATCATTTCAAGTTGGATACTTGAAGCGGATGATGTTATTGAATGGCTTTAAGTCATGCGTATTAAGGGTAGTAAACCGTTGTTAGGCGGTATTTACTACTTGCATCAATCTTCTATGTATCTTGTGCAAGTGGGAGATTGTTGGATTCTTTATGCCCAAGACACATAGAACATTGATGTGGTTAGTACGTTATGATCCAAGTCGGGTCATACCCAATAACAAGCTTAGCAAACATCAAATATTATTTAATTGATGATATGATCATACAATAAATAAATACACCAATTTAGAAAATGGGTTTTCTAAATAAGTTGCATATGAGATGAACAACTTATATGGATATTTTGTTCATGGATATTATTTGTAATGTTGTTTAATTTAGTTAAATAACATCAAATAATAAAAGTGTGTGTATGTTATATAATTAAAAGGTTAATTATATATCTATATTAATCATTAGTTTAACAAAAGATTAAAAGGACTTTTGGGGGGAAAACAAAACCCTTAAGAGGGTTCGGCCGCCCCTTTTTGAAAGGTCCTCCCCTTTTGTTTTCTTTTGAAGTTTTTGGAACCTTCAATCTGCTTGAACACACACACTTCATCTTGCTCTCACTCATATATGCTAAAGGGTCACATGAACATCAACCTTTCTTATGGAAGAAAGTGTTTGTGGCTGGAACAAAACTCCAGCAGCTTTCTTGATTGTTCACGGCTGGAACAAGGCTCCAGCAGCCTTCTTGATCCGATTTTGGTGCTCAAATCCTAGCAACAAGGTGTTTGCTTGATGCTTGTGGGTATGAATGCTTGAGGACACCTATCCTTGGTGTTTTGGTCATTCAAGAAGCTCATATTCTTCCTCCTTTATCATGTTTTCAGCAGCCTGCTAAAGGTAGTTTGTATGTCATATTTTGGTTGTTATTTGTAGTTGATAGCTAGTTCAAACACATATAAATGATCCTATGTTCTTGGGTTTATTGATGATAAGTTATAAGCCTTAATTTTTCAGATTACTAATGTTAATATTAAGGTTTCATTCCGCTATGTTTTTAAGTTTAAGAGGTTAAACTACTTTGGTATGGTCCAACAAACCCAACAATAGAATCTCCCATCTCTGACATTAAAAAATTACATTGAGAAAAGTACACTCTTGCAACTGAGAATGAGCAACTGACTAAAAAGTTGGCTCAATCTAAAGTTGAACATACACTTACGGAAGTGAAACCGGAAAAGTTTCAACTGTCTTTAGTCAAGCTACAAGAGATGCTTCATTCTCAAATGGATCCCAAAAACATGTCTGCGATCGGGTATAACTCTTGTCCTCCACCATATAATGACGACTACACTGTAATGCTTGACTCTGTTACACTCAATGAGAAAATTGAACCTAACACTATTGAAACAAAAAAAAGTAAAACAGATCACTAATCCTCTAAACCAACCAAATGTATACATTGAAACAAATAAAGATAAAATCGGATTAGCCAAAGAGTGTTCAGAAAAAGCAGTGAGTGTCATCAAATCCACAAGTCCAATTAAAGCAATTGTTCCTTTTGTGAAATTCATACCTACTATTGCAAAAGGTAAAAAGAAATTTGTGAAGTCTATGAAACCCTCTGTTGAAAGCAGTTCTGATAATAAGATTATATCTAAAAACAATTCAATCAAATCCGACAAGGTTTCAATGCAAAAGAAACAAAAGAGCTCACTGATCTCAACATGTAAAACTACGTCAGACCTCAAAATTCAAAATTAAGATAGGGATTTGGATTTGACATATGTAACAAAGAACACATTGATAAGTTTGAGAAAGAGGAAAAGAAAGGGATGAAGAAACAAAAACAGCCCAGAAAATTTAACAAAAGTAGTGTTGTGAAGCAAGCTACAAAAGGGGCTGATTTTGATTCCTCCCCTAAGCAAAAGAATGTGACTCAGCTACAAATGAGAAAATCAGTTGAGTCCCACAAATCAAAATCTGAGTCAAGAAACAAACAAATGTATTGTGACATTTGTGATATGTTCAATCACAAAACAAAATAGTGCTTTTACAATCAATATTGCTCTATCTATGACATGAACAACCATTCCACCAAAAATTGTTATTTTAACAAATATTGTTCAGTCTGTGATATGAACAATCATAATACATCTCATTGTTACTTTAATCAGACAGGAGTGAGAATTGCTCAGCACAAACCCATCTCAATATCATCATCTTGTAAACCCCACGTTAGGAGTCATTTGCCCACCAATCAATCTAGGACATCTAGATCACACAATGATAGGAGTAACACAAAAGAAATACGGATGAGTCAAAGAAACAACCATTACATTGTTAAGCAAAAGTTTGACCTTCCAAACCTAAAATGATTTTTGACAATCCGAAACAGTTTAAATTTGTTCAAAAGAATAGAGATCAAAGATTTCACTACTCCTCTGATTCCTCAGTTGATGTTGATGAGATGACTCTAGTAAAATATCACAAGCAATCTCCAATGTCACTTCTAAATAGATCATAACTTAGAGGAAAGTATCAAGAGGTCACCATAATGGATAGAAACAGGAAACCCAAGACCATCATGGCTTGGGTTCCACATTCTAATTAGTTTTTATGTACTTGCAGGGTCATCCATATAGGTCCAATAGCCTATGGTACGTGGACAGTGGATGTTCCCGACACATGACTGGAGATCGTTCCCTCCCGCGTGACTTTAAGCAAATACAAGGAACTACTGTGGCATTTGGAGGAGATTCACAAGGTGGAAGATTTACGGGTGAAGGATGCATGACAAATGGGATGCTGAGTTTTGATAGAGTGAACTACTGTGAACAACTAAACTTCAATCTTTGAAGCGTGTCTTAGATCTGGGACAAGAATATTCAACTCATTTTACCGACAGTCATTGCTACATTTAGAAATCGGGAATTCATATCTCTGAAGAATGGGTTGTCCTAAAGACCCCGAGGAAGAATAACACCTATGTCTTAAACTTGAATTCTACAACACCTATAGAAGAAACATGTCTTTTGTCAAAAGCATCATTTGATGAGTCCCAACTTTGGCATAGACGTTTGGGGCACACAAACTTTTAAAACATGAACAAATTGTTCAAAGGAAACCATGTCATTGGTCTTCTTCAAAAATAATTTCATTTTGTTGATCATTGTTTAGTGTGCCTCAAAGGAAAACAACATAAATCTTCTCACAAATCCAAGCTGGTGAACATAAACAATACTCCATTGAAGCTACTTCACATGGATCTGTTTGGACCAACTCATGTTATGAGCATTGGAAAGAAACAGTATTGTTTGGTGATCATTAATGACTTTTCAAGATTTACATGGGTCTTCTTCTTACTTGATAAAAATGAGGCATCCTAAATAATTCAAAACTTTATCCCAAAAATTGAAAACCAACTTGATCATAAGGTCAAAACAATAAGAAGTGATAATGGTACTGAATTTAAAAATGAGGACATGAGTTCATATTGTGCAACAAAGGCATTGCTTATCAAATCAGTGCAACTAGAACTCCTTAACAAAATAGGGTAGCTGAAAGGAGAAATAGAACACTAATTGAAGTAGCAAGAACAATGCTAGCCAATGCTAAGCTGCCTATTACCTTTTGGGCAGAGGCAGTTAACACATCTTGCTTTGTGCAAAATCAAACCCTGATTGTAAAAGAAAGTAACATGACTCCACATGACCTATTGTTTCACAGAAAACCATTTATTGGATTTCTTAAATCATTTGGTACTCCTGTCTTAATATTAAACGCCCGAGACTATTTGGAAAAGTTTTCATCTATGTCTGATGAAGGATTCTTTGTAGGTTATTCTTCTGTTTCAAAGCCTTACAGAGTGTTTAATCATAGATTAAACATTATTGATGAATCAACAAATGTTCCATTCAAGGAACATTTGTTTCCCAAATCTATAAATGGTCCCGACTGGCTGTTTGATATTGACTCATTTACAAAATCATTTGATCAATTTCACTTGTCTAATGCAGGAAATCTATATTCAGGTGAAACTTCTTCAGCTATAGAAAGAAGAGATGACTTTCCATTGATTCCTCCTACATCTACTCAATATATGAATGAAGATGTTGCTCTCCAAGCTGATCCCATCAGACAACCATCACAAAACCAAAGTGTTTCAACTGAAGGAGGTCCAAGCCTATTACCATCACACTTAGAAGATCTGTCAAAAATAAAAAAACAAGCTACTCCTCTAGCTGAAACACAAAGAACAGCAATGATGGAAGCAATCAAAGTGCTACTGAAGTTGAAGAAGTCAATGAAACGGAGTCTGGTTATCTTCATAATTCCCCAACAGTACAAGATGAATGTGCCTTTCACCATAATGATCTAAATGTCTCCAATCTTGATGTAACCCTAGCTGGTGACTCAATTCCAACCACCAAAATACACAACAGTAATCCAGTGGAAAGCATTATTGGTGAACTTAATGAAAGGGTGACAAGAAGCAATTCTGGTATTGCAAACATTTGTTTGTTCTCATGCTTTTTTTGTCAAACAGTACCCAAGAACATCAAAGAGGCTCTTCAAGACAATAGTTGGATTGAAGCAATGCAGGAAGAATTGCTACAATTCAAGAAGTAAGAAGTATGGCAACTAGTAAGCTTTCTTGAAGGACAATACCCTATCTGTACCAGGTGGCTGTATAGAAACAAAGCTGATGATAAAGGGATCGTCATCAGAAACAAAGCAAGACAAGTGGCACATGACTACACTCAAGAAGAAGGAATTGATTATGATGAAGTGTTTGCACCTGTTGCCAGATTAGAAGCAATAAGAATCTTTCTAGCATATTCTGTATCCATGAAGTTTAGTGTTTATCAAATGGATGTGAAGTGTGCATTCTTATATGGAAAGATTGCTGAAGAAGTCTATGTGAGTCAATCACCTGGCTTTGAAGATCTATATTTCCCTCACAGGGTGTACAAGCTTGACAAAGCCCTGTATGGTCTTCATCAAGCACCAAGAAAATGGTATGAGACTCTATCATCTTTTCTTCTTGAAAATGGATATGAAAGAGGAAAGATTGATCAGACTCTCTTCAGAAAGAGAAAAGGAAAAGACATGTTGTTAGTCCAGATTTATGTGGATGATATCATCTTTGGCTCAACAAATAAGCAACTCTATAAAGAGTTTGAAGACCTTATGCATTCAAAATTCCAAATGAGTGCAATGGGGGAACTCACCTTCTTTCTAGGGGTGCAAGTCCAATATACGGCAGATGGGATCTTCATCAATCAATCAAAATACATGGAAACTATGTTTAAGAAATTCCACTTTGCTAATTGTCAGTCTATCAAAACTCCTGTGGATACTAAAGTGAAGATTGGACCTGATCCAGAAGGCAAATCAGTGGATCAGACTCGCTATCGATCTATGATCGGTTTACTTATGTATCTAATAGCCAGTAGCCTGACATTATGTTTGTTTTTTGTGTGTGTGCCAGATATCAAGCTAATACTAAGGAATCTCATGTGAATGCTGTCAAGAGGATATTCAGATATCTTAAGGAAAAACCTGCTCTTGGATTATGCTATCCAAGGGAAGGAGACTTCAATCTCTATGCCTTCACTGACAGTGATTACGGAGGATGCAACTACAATAGGAAATCCACCTCTGGCGGTTGTGAATTTCTTGGTCCCAGTCCGGTCTCTTGCCAGTGCAAGAAGCATGCCAACGTATCTATCTAAATAGCAGAAGCTGAGTATAGTGCAACATTAGCTTGATGCTCTCAAGTACTCTAGATTCAAAACCAGATGTTTGATTATGGTTTTAACTTCTTACACACTCCAATTCACTTTGACAACATAGAAACTATTTTCATTATAAATAATCAAGTTCAGCACTCAAAAACAAAACACAATAAAATTAGATATAACTTTTTGAGAGATTATGCTGAAAAGGGGTTAATCAAATTGATTCAACTACCCACTAAAAATCAATTGGCTGATTTATTCACTAAGGCATTTGAACCTAGTAGGTTTGAATTCCTAGTTCAATCAATTGGAATGATTTACCTTGAGTAAAACCAATAAAAAAGTCAAACACGTTAAAAAATCACAAAAAGTCAATTTTAAGGAAGAAAAGAATACAATGGGAAATGATATAATTACAGTCATTATATCATTCATTGTGCTTAATTTCAAAAACTGAAAGACTATCATGACTTACCAGATATGTTAGTAGGCTCCACTTGGAAGAGAAGATACATGCAATAATGAATTAAAATCTTTTTCAATAGTGAAATACTCATCTGAAAGTACAGGTATGTATTGGCTTATCTGAGTGCATATGTGTGTAGTAACCTAAACACACCAGGTAATGATACTTTATGAATCTCTTTCACCTACATCAAGTTTGATCTCTGTATTGCTGAGCAAAGACCCGATTAAACAAGCACATAGTGCAGATGTACAGATCCAAAAGATTCCCAATGAGGAACACATCCAAATTGAATGAATCTACAAAAGCAATACATTCCAAGTGAATGAACAAAAGAATCCAATCATGGATCACCTTCCATAGTGAAGTGAAAAGAACCCCAATGTGGATCATCATGAAAAGGATCAAAGTAAAACAATCCCTATGAGGATCAGTGAAAATGAGGTCTTATAACTTAAGTAACTTGGTAAGGAAAGTTGTGAAAAAGTTCTACCATGCATTGTATAAGGATGGTTGATCATTCCATGCTTGTGTGTGTGAGGTACATGTTGAATAATTAAAACAACCAAAAACATCATAAATATCACTTGCACCAAAATATCAACCTGGTATGAGTTTAAGAGGACAAACATACCTTCAATCATCAAGTTCATAAACATGTCAATTTTATCATTAAGTATGCACCTGTGTAATGTAAGATTGATATGATCCCAACAAAGATATACTTCTCCTAATTATTAATAATCAAAATTATATTCAAAAAGTTTTTATATCATTAAAGTTTCTATCCAGATGTGGATATAAACTTTAGGGGAGTAATTTAAAATTTTTGATTAAGTCTATATAGATTTTTACTATCTTAAATTACTTTCTTAAAATTAAAAACAAAACCAAAAGAAAATACATGTGTTGCTGCAGAAGTTATAGCATAGTATCTCAGCCTATGTAGATTCTTGGAAGCATGAAAAGTCCAAGATCAGTCAAACAATGGGAAACTTGTATCACTTCATACATACAAGTCAATCCAAGCAAGAATTGACAACCTCAATAGGCAATAACTTCATAAGAAAAATCAATCAATGACATCTCTTCATAACAAGAAAAACCAAAACAGAAACAATAACCTTAGATTAACTTCAAAAGTTAATGTAGGTAAGTGCATTGGTTAATGTGGGTGAAGGTACACCATGCATATAACCAATGCGGGTAACTGTTTATTTCTAGGTGCAACTAATGCAGACAAAGATTGTACTCTACCGCATTGGTGTATAACAAGTATACATGAAAATTTTGAAGTGTTAAAACCTATGCAGAACAGAAGTGTTGTACCGCATTTGTCAATGCAGATGAAATTTACACTTCCGCATTTGTTTTAGTCATCCAATTTTGTTGAATTTCCTCATCGTCTGCATTTGTGGATGTGTGTCTTTAGTTTTCATGTACTTTCAAACAAAAATAAACAAGTGCATAATCTCTTCTGTCACAATGAATGATGATCAAGTAAATGTGAAAATTTTATCGCATTTACTATAGTGAGCAAATGCTGAACAAGTCGATCAGCCGCATTTACTACAATGAGCAAATGCTGAACAAGTTTAATCAACCGCATTTGTTACAGTGCACAAATGCTAATGAACTTCGTTCTTCCGCAATTGCCATAGTGCACAAATACGGATAGAAGAAAACTTAAGTATTCAAACTTCCACATTTGCTACAATGTGCAAATGCGGATGTCCAAACTCATAAGTTTTACTCTTCCACATTTACAACAGTAAACAAATACATATGTATAAAAATCATCCGTATTTGCTACAGTGTGAATTAAAACAACAACCACATTTGTTCTAAGACTTGTAAAATTTTGTAAAAGCTATTTTTTTACTATTTAAAGCAAGTTCAAAAGGTCATTTAATACTTTTCAAATTTGATGTAAGGTCCCGTTAGCTGGTCAACCATTGCACATAAAACATACATTTACAGTTATTTTAAATAAACATTCGCAACAGAAACATTCAAAAATGACATTTTATTTCATCATAAAAACTTTTGCAAAATAATGCATCGTTTGTCGGTTACAAAATTTCATTGTTGTATTACATCACAAAAGCTTTATATAAGTGGATGCCATCCAAAAGAGCTGAGCAGCTGCCTCATGCCATCCTCAGCAACATTACCTGCCAACTGGAAACACATAAAAGTCAGCGTTGCTGAGTGAGTTCTAGTTTTATGATAAAACATACTTTTCATTCGTAAAACCATTCTTTTTCTCAAAACATAATATACTTTACATTTGTTCGTGATCATACATCATTTCATTCCTTACTTTCATCATCACCATGAACTTTACCCTTTATGCTTGTGATACTATGCCTAAGCCTATAAAAGACCTTCATCGGTGGTGCCCAGCACCAAGTGGTCACAGTACCTAAGGTAAAGTCCAGGTATACCATTTTCATATGCTATGCCCTTCATGCTCATGATACTGGACCTAAGCCTATAAAAGACCTTCATCGGTGGTGCCCAACACCAAGTGGTCACAGTACCTAAGACACGCAACAATGGCTCATCCATATGGTCAATCACAATGAAGGACCCCAATGTGCATCCTTTGGGGTAGCTAACC
Source organism: Flaveria trinervia (assembly GCA_025506515.1). Taxonomy (NCBI): domain Eukaryota; kingdom Viridiplantae; phylum Streptophyta; class Magnoliopsida; order Asterales; family Asteraceae; genus Flaveria; species Flaveria trinervia. Next base: position 79,220,025 of record CM046442.1, read on the forward strand.
CGCACACCGTTGAGCTAACATCTACAATGGGTGTGCACCTCTATAGATTTGCTTGCAAGCCTTTCTTACATTCATTCATTCATTAATGCATGCATTTATCATCATGTTCCTCTTTCGTTATCTTTCACTTTACGTTACATAATACTTCGTTCATTCATTATCATAACACGTAAAGTCATAGGAAAGATAATCATTCATCATCATAAGGAACATAAACATATCATTCATACATCATCATGCAGGGCATCATACATAAATTCATACATCATGTATAACCATGCATCATCATCATCATCATCATGCATAACCATCAAGCACATATCATTACATGCCCATCATACCATCTATGACCCCAAAAGTCAACTTACATAACCCCCGGGAATCTCCTAGGTCAAATCCTATATTACTCCTTTATCTCAAAAAGTCAGAATTTTTCTAAGTGTTCATCCGCATTGAACCTATAGTTCATCCGCATTTGCTATAGTTCGTCCGCATTTGCTATAGTTCATCCACATTGGATTTACTTCATCCGAATTTAATTTGCTTCATCTGCATTTTTCATCTGCATTTTTCATCCGCATTGGACTTACTCATCCGCATTTCCAGACTTAGTCAACAGCTCATCCACATTGACTTCATCCGCATTGACTTCATCCGCATTCCCAGACTTAGTCAAATGCTCATCCGCATTGACATACCTCATCCGCATTTCCCAGACCTAGTCAAATGCTCGTCCGCATTTCATGCACTTAGTCAATGTTCATCAGCATTGACTTCATCCGCATTTGACTTCATCCGCATTGACTTACCCATTGGTTAATGTTCATTCGCATTAACCCTTTCCATCCGCATTGACTTCCAAACACTTAGGCAGATTTTAAAACTTAACATGTGAGCCTAAAACATCAGATTCGATTCCCATGCACCATTCATCATGTTCTAAGCTTAAATCTTACCCTCTAAGCCTTAGAAACACCATCATACATCATCAAGCATGAACATAGTCACACATCACATCATAACATCATCATACACACATTCAAGCATATGGGTCCAAAACCCAGTTTAATAAAAACATACATTCATGCATTTCCAGCCCCAAAATCAGTTAAAAACCAGTAAAAGAGAGGGGTCCTAGAACGCACCTTTTCTTCCACTTTATTCATTCTTTTCTTTGACTTTAAAATAACAGGGTGTTACAAGTCCACCCCCCTTAAATAGGTTTCGTCCTCGAAACCTGTCATTCCTCGAACAAACGCGGGTAATGTTGCTTCATTTCTTCTTCAGCCTCCCACGTTGACTCGGATTCCTTCCTGTGCTTCCAATGTACACGCACAAGGGGAACCACTTTATTCTTCATCCTCTTTTCCTTTTGATCAATGATTTCCACTGGTTGCTCCACATAATTGAGTCGTTCGTCTATCTCGATATCCTCCAATGGAACAATCATGCCTTTATCGGCTAAGCACTTTCTCAGATGAGATACATGGAATGTCGGGTGAATTCCACTTAACTCATCGGGTAACTCTAATCTATAGGCTACCTATCCTACTCGAGCAATGATTTGGAAAGGGCCTATGTATCTCGGCTCAACTTGCCCCGCTTTTGGAAAACAAATAATACCCTTCCAAGGTGAGACCTTCAACATAACCCAGTCACCCACCTGGAACTCAATCGGTCTACGTCATTTATTGGCATACGACTTCTGTCTATCTTTGGCTACCTTGATGAAGGCCTTGATCTTCTCAAGCTTCTCAGTCGTAGCCTCGATTACCTCGACGCTCCCTAACTCTTTTTGACCAATATCACCCCACAGACGGTGTTCTACATCTCCTACCGTATAGCATCTCGTAAGGGGGCATACCAATGCTAGCATGATAACTGTTGTTGTATGAGAATTCGGCTAACGGTAGGTGGTCATCCCAACTCCCACCAAAATCAATCACACATGCCCGAAGCATGTCCTCCAATGTCTGAATGGTCCTCTATGACTGACCATCATTTTGGGGATGATAAGCCGTGCTAATGTGTAACCTCGTCCCCATTGCGTCATGGAATTTCTTCTAGAATTTAGATGTAAATCGAGTGTCACGATCGGACACAATAGACACGGCACACTGTGACGAGTTACAACCTCCTTGATGAACAGGTCAGCCAACCTCTCGGATGAATATGTCTCGCGAATCGGTAGGAAGTGAGCACTCTTCGTCAGATGGTCCACAATCACCCATATGGCATCGTACCTTTTTAGAGTACGTGGCAGCTTCGTAATGAAATCCTGGTGATGTGTTCCCACTTCCATTCTGGTATATCCAAAGGTTGAATCTTCCCATATGGCTTTTGATGATCGGCCTTCACTTGCAAACAAGTAAGGCATTTACTCACATACCCTACCACATCACACTTCATACCCGGCCACCAATAATCTTTCTTCATATCTTGATACATTTTCGTGGTACCTGGATGAATGGAGTATTGAGTCTTGTGAGCTTCATCCATGATCTTCCCCTGTAGATCTCCAAATTGAGGAATCCACACATGTCCAAATCGGGTTTTAACACCAAGTGTGTTCTCACCCATTCACTAACCAGACCTCTCATCCTTTCAGAGTTTAGATGATCTTATTTTAGTGCCTCATCTTGAAACTCTTTGGCTTGCTTCATTACATCAGAGGTCATGACTAGTTGGTTTACCAAAATCGGCCCGGGTCTCTCCTTTCGGCTAAGGGCATCCGCCACCACATTAGCTTTGCCTGGATGGTAGTGGATCTCGCAATCATAGTCTTTTATGAGCTCAACCATCTTCTTTGTCCTCATGTTCTGGTCCTTCTGCTCAAAGAAGTACTTCAAGCTCTTATGATCAGTGAAAATAGTGCACTTCGTCCCGTACAGATAGTGCCTCCAAGTCTTTAATGCAAGACCACGGCTGCCAGCTCCAAGTCATGAGTAGGGTAATTGACCTCATGAACTTTCAACTGTCGGGACGCATAGGCTATAACCTTTCCTCTCTGCATCAACACGCACCCCAAACCCGAGTACGAAGCATCAGGATAAACCACCAGATCTTCACTCCCATCGGGTAATGACAGAACATGAGCTTGAGTCAACCTCGCCTTCAGTTCTTCAAATGCCTTCTCTTATGCTTGACCCCATACAAACTTCACATCTTTTCAGGTCAACTTAGTTAGTAGAGAAGCAATCTTAGAGAAGTCTTGGATAGATCTTCTATAGTAGCCCGCCAAACCCAAGAAACTACGAATCTCGGATGGCGTCTTTGGTGACTTCCATTGCATAACCGCCTCCACTTTCGCCGGGTCCACCATAATCCCATCGGGATTCACTACATGACCCAAGAACTGAACTTCATGCAACCAAAATGCACACTTGGAGAATTTGGCATACAGTTTCTCCCTTCTCAACGTCTCCAAAACCTCTCGAATGTGACCAGCATGCTCAATCTCGCTCTTTGAATAATCTGGATATCTGTCAGGATCAGTGATCACAAGTTTGATGTATAGAGCGTAATGCAGCAGAATAAGAACAAGAATTAGACAAATTGTAGCAAGAATTTGATACTCGTATGCATTAAGAACAAATACGGTTATAACGAGAGAATATATTTCTGTAACAAGGAATGTTTCTATAATATCAATATTTCTGATCAAATCATTCTACCTATTACAATAGGTTGACACTCCTTATATAGAGTGCAATCGCTGCTGTTATCACGGGAAAGTGACAACTGGCAGATCTATTACAAAAATAACTAACTCTTAACAAACTACTGAAATGTTCACAACTACTGAGAACATATCAGAGTGTTAAGTACAAAATATGAAACTACTGATAAGAAACTACTGAAACTACAACGACCGAAGAACAAGCTCTTCAGTCATTTTACAAAAATACTGAAAAACATAAAACTACTGAAAGGTAAACCGTCACAACTACTAAAGAAGACCTCTTCAGCTGTTGTGACAATGTCTGATACTTTGGTCTTCAGCACTTATGTCTTCAGACTTTGTCTTCAGCACTTGTGTCTTCAGACTTTGTCTTCAGTACTTGTCTTCAGACTTGTCTTCAGCACTTGTCTTCAGCACTTGTCTTCAGACTTTGTCTTCAGCACTTGTCTTCAGACTTTGTCTTCGGCACTTGTCTTCAGACTTTGTCTTCAGCACTTGTCTTCAGACTTTGTCTTCAGCACTTGTCTTCAGACTTTGTCTTCAGCACTTGTCTTCAGACTTTGTCTTCAGCACTTGTCTTCAGACTTTGTCTTCAGCACTTGTCTTCAGACTTTGTCTTCAGCACTTGTGTTCAGACTTTGTAATCAGCTATTGTCTTCAGCTGTTGTGGTCTTTAGTAGTTGTTGTGGTGTCTGTGGGACTTAAAGGTTTTTCTGATCCGGCTTATTGGTTCTTTTGGTCCAACAAACTCCCCCTGAACCAATGCAGCCAAAACCTTTAACTTTATTGAGGTCCCACTTATTGTTGGCAGAATGGTTGGTCTTTTTCCTTCTTGATCAGTTGAGAAGATGACCCATATAAGCACTGGACTGGGAATGAGTCTCTGGGAGTTCTGTATTGGGGAATTGGACACTAAGCTGTTCCCCCATCCATGAGACTCACTTCCCATGTATAAGCCTGTAGGATTCTCTGGTGTATGCTCTGAGAAACATAATTTGTTCTTCCATGGTTAGGTTCTCAGCTTCACCATCAAACAATCCTTCACGCCCATACAGCTCTGAGATGTACTTGGCCTGTTTGCCATTTTTGAGTTCAACTGTTGTAATCTGTCTGTATGCAACTCATCAGGATGAGTCCCTTCAAGTAACAGACTGAGCTCATTTTGTTTGAAGTTATCAAGCCTCTTGTAGACTAACCCCTTTTTAATAACTCTGTTCTCTAACATCTTTTGGGGTGGCTGTGTTAGTCTCATAGGCCTTCTTGAAATCTTCTACAATCTCCCATGGTGATACTACAAGAACACTGTGATCTCTTCATCTACGATCCTTTTTACTTGGCCCTTGTATCTCGAAGGAATGTCTTTCTTTACAATCCTGTGAGCCACCCTAGGATCAGGCCATACTCTCACCTTTTCCTTCTGATATTGAAATGTGTTGGCAAGGTGTACAACCTCAGAGCTTCTTTCTTCATACTATTATTGATAAAGAAGCAGCATAGTTTTTGTCGATGCTTTTCAACATCTCATCTTCATGAAGCCTTTGCTGCTGCTCTTCTTCAATCTTTACTCTCACAGTTTCCATCTGTGAGTGGGAGTGATGGGCATGGGTTTGGCTTTAGGCAATGTTAGGACTGCAGACAGAGGCAGCCTATCTTCTTCCACATCATCCTCTTCTTCTTCTTCTTCTAGCCTCAACACCCTTCTCTTCTTCTTCTTGGGTGCATCATCGGCTGTTGGTTTAGAGGGTAAGGGAGTTGGTTTTGTGGGTTGTGGGTTGTGGTTGTTTTGGAGAGGGAATGTTGACAGGCTGAGTTAGCATTTTAGAGGTGAGTGTGGCTTTTGAGTGTTTGGCTAGCTCAGTCCTGCTCCCTGCTCCTGCTTCATTCAAAGCTTCGACTACTAACCCTTAGTGTATGCTTCAGACGAACAGATCTTGGAGGTTATGGCCAAGATACTATCCCTGGTCCATGATTTAATCTCGATCAATGATCTCCCAAGATATTTTGCAATGAATCTGATCATGATCTCTAGTCTCTCTTTTTCTAATGCATCATACTTGCCCATCTTGAGTTAATTTCTTCAACTTCAAGTCTCCTAATCTCTGAGTCAAGCTGTGCAGTATCGAACCCTTGTCTATACAGTTGATCAATAGTGGCATCCATTGATTTACTATGTGTAGCATCTGCCATTTTGATCATCTCATCGAGTTGGAGTTCTTTCTCTTTTCCTTCACCCTTCCTCTTCTTATATATGACATGAAAGTCTTTGTGACTTTCACCCACTTGATCATTTTCGATTCCCTTCACAGACTCCTCTTCCTTCTCAGTTTCCTTTTCTTTCAGTTTGCTCTTCCTCTTAGCTTTCACTGACTGACTCTCCCTCTTTTTGGTTGCATTGGTTGCAAGGTTTGAGTAGCAGAAAGCCTGGTGCACACAATCCCTCACTAGGGGTTGTATGATTGAGGGAAGCCTCTCATCCATGGTTTTGATCACAATGTCTGTGATCATTGGGTGTGATGAGAGGGGAATTGCTGAAAGATAGCAGCTGTTTGCTCAGAGGGGTTCTGTCCCTGAGAAGCAGTGCCAGAAAAGAGGCTGGTGGCTCAGAAGTTTTGAGTGGCTGGGTGTATGGGAGACCTTCAGGAGGGTGCCATCTGTGGGTTTATTGTGGTGGCAGATGGACTTGCTTGTTGAGAGAATTGGTCAAGTAGTCTTTGTAGTCTACTGACTTCTTCCTCAAGAATTGTGTTATGGGCCAGAACATCATAAAAGAAGCCCAGGTCATCATCAACCGATGCTGAATCACCTAACCTCCTGCTTGTAGCAGGATGTACATGCACTGGGTGTAGACCAGTTTTAGCATGTGCCCCTTTTTTCTTGGAACTAGGGACTTCCAGCCTCAGGACTATGTCCTTCATTACTGTTGCCTCTAGTGAGGTCTTAGCTATGTTACCAGCCTCATTCTGATCATGTGCTGATTCAGAAGAGGTGGCAGCCTCACTAGATGTTCTAATCTCTATATCCACACCAGGAGATAGAACGTGTAAACCCCGGTGCTGTGGGTTGTCAGAAGCATGTGATCCTCGTCCTCATAGCGTGGTTCTCCCCTTTGTTGGTGGTTGTTGGGGAGGAGGAGAGGCATGCAGCTGAGTCAGCACGTTTGCAATGATAATGGTTGGACTTTGGGGGGCGGTTGCATGGGGAGATGGGGTAAAAGCAGTGTGCACCTGGGGAGAATGATGCTCTTCAATGGCAATCTCCTCAAATGAGGAAGATCCCAGATTTGGGTACCCCTTCTGTGGTTGCTGCAGGCTCCTTTTGAGAGGAATCCTGAGCGGTTGTGGCTGGGAGAGTCTCTGATACTGCTGGGGTTGAAGCCAGCAAGTATATCCTGCCTTGGTGTACAGGAGCATCTTCAGGGACTCATCTCCCTGAATAGCTGTTTCGGGGAGTTTTTGTTTTTGGTTTGGTGGGGACTCTGGATTTGAGGTGGTGGCTGTGGGTTCCAGCTGCGTGGGTTTTCGCAGCTTGGCAGCCATTTTCAGTGATTGGTCAGAGTTGTGCCGGAGTATACTTCCGGCATACAGCCATAGCAGGACTCCCAGGACCACAGTCCCTCAGCTTGAAGCTGGTTTTCAATTATGGCCATTATGAACCGAGGATATAATATCCAACGGTTAGCAGTTTGTTTTTGGGCCATATCCTTGAGCTCTAAAATAGTATTCAGAAAATTTAAAGGTTGTTGCTCAAGGATGGAGTACATTACCTGTTGCCACCTTGTGGACATTTGATCCCATGATGAAGTCTTGGAGGCAAGGCATACATTTACCATATGAATATGAGACGTTCGGCATCTGGGAAATGTTTCTTCAGTATGGTAGATGCACTCAGGTTACCCTGGTATCCATGGTGGGCAAATGATTGATCTATTGTGCCCTTTGGATAACCAGTTGGGAAGTGGCATAATCCAGATTAAGGGTTTGGCGAAGAGTGTCTGGAGTAATGACCACTTTTTGGCCATGGACAAACGATTGAAGAGACTCTGTGTCATTCTTCTCAGAGACCAGAGTGACGTTTGTCCAGAATTGGTTAAGGGATTCGGCATATATGGTGGGATTTACCAGAAAATCCGTTTTGTAGGTGACTGAACCATTAAATCATGGCGTTGTGAAACTTCCAGTATGGCGTTGGTGAGATGTGCGACAGTTGCGGTGAGGTGTGTGTGTTGTGTGGGGGTGTTGAGGGTGGTCGTGGTTTAGTGAGTTGCATGGTTTGATGAAGAGAGGGTAGAGAGTTTTTTGAGTTAGGTTGAGAGAGAAATAAACTCTGAAGGTGGGATAAGGTATTTAAAGGGTCGGGTTAGAAAACAACTGAAGGTTTTGGTGTGAGTCATCAGTTGTTGAAACTACTGATGACGTGGTATTAACTTTCAGACGTTGAAACAGCTGAAGTCTCTGATTAGTCATCAGTAGTTATAAAAACTACTGAAGACAGTTTTGACTTCAGGTGATGAAACAACTGAAGACTTGGTATAGTCATCAGTAGTTGTGAAACTACTGAAGACAGTGGTTTTGTCAGCAGTTGTTGTAAACAACTGAGACTTGGTGTTAGTCTTCAGTAGTTGTAAACTACTGAAGACATAGTTTTGGCTTCAGTTGTTTTAATGAAACAGCAGTTGTAGAAACAACTGAAGAGTAGTTACTCATCAGCTGTTTTCGTCAATTCATAGCTTTTCAGCTGTTTCACACTGTCCTCAACACTTACTCATCAGACTTTTCATCTGCTTTTCAGGTGTTTCATAGGACATCAGTAATCTGCATTTCTGACATCAGTAGTTGTAGCTGCATCAACTGTTGTGACTACATCAGCTGTTGTAGCTACATCAACTGTTTTAATAGATAAAGTACTTCAGTACTGGTGAGGTATGTAGCCTTCAGTAGTTATAAAAACTACTGAGAAAAAAAAAACTCATCAGTACTTATTGTGACAATAATGACTAATGATCATCGGTACTTGTGAGCTGAGATCATCAGTAGTTGTCACTTATTCTAGCTACAGCATACCAAGCCTTAACACCAGTTGTGGAAAGTTGAACTATCCAAAGGCTTAGTAAAAATGTCTGCAAGCTCATCAGCACTAGGAACAAATTTGGATCAATCAACCTTTTTCAAAACAATCTCTAATAAAATGGTGTCTGATTTCAATATGTTTAGTCCTAGAGTGCTGGACAGGATTCTTGACAATACAAAGAGCTGAAGAGCTCTCCATTAACAATGGGGTCTTAGTCTCTGTTATACCATAATCCAATAATTGGTTTTGAAGCCAGAGTACCTGAGATGTACAGCTTGCAGCGGCAATGTACTCTGCTTCAGCAGTTGATGTAGCAACTGAGGTCTGTTTCTTGCTTTGCCAAGAAATCAAGCAGTTGCCTAGGAATTGACATCCACTAGAAGTTGATTTCCTGGTCAACTTACACCCTGTATAGTCACTGTCAGAAAAAGCAACTAATTTACCAGAATGTCTAGTAGAATACCATAAACCTAGAAATGGAGTGCCTTGCAGATATCTAAAGATCCTCTTGACTGCAATCAAATGAGACTCCTTAGGTGCAGCCTGAAATCTAGCACAAACACATGTAGCAAACATAATATCTGGTCTAGAAGCTGTTAAATACATCAAAGACCCAATCATACATCTGTAAAGTGTTTCATCACCCTTTACCTTTCTGATCTGTATCCAGTTGTGTGGTGCTGCACATGGGGGTAGAACAGGGCTTACAGTTTTGTAAATCAAACTTTTCCAAAAGATATTTTGTGTATTTGGACTGATGAATGAAAATTCCATCAGCCTTTTGTTTGATTTGCAAACCCAGAAAGAACTATAATTCTCCCATGGCACTCATTTCAAACTTCTGTTGCATCAACTTTGTAAAGGCATCACACAACTGTGGATCAGAGGATGCAAAAAATATCATCTACATAAATTTGAACAAGTAGATTATGCTGCCCAACTTTCTTAATGAACAAAGTCTTATCTATGGAGCCTCTAGTGAAATTATTTTCCAGAAGAAAGTTTGATAATGTCTCATACCAGGCTCTAGGAGCTTGTTTCAACCCATAAAGAGCCTTATCAAGCTTATACACCCAATTAGGATGTTTATTGTCCTCAAAGCCTGGTGGTTGACATACATAAACCTCTTCTTTAATTTTCCCATACAAAATGCACTTTTGACATCCATTTGAAAAACTTTAAGGTTTTGATAAGAAGCATAAGCTAAAAACAATCGAATTGCTTCCAGTCTGGCTACAGGGGCAAAGGTTTCATCATAATAAATACTTTCTTCTTGTGCAAACCCCTGAACAACCAGTCTGGCCTTGTTCTTAACAATAAGCCCATTTTTATCAGTTTTGTTCCTAAACACCCATTTAGTGCCTATTGCACACTTACCTGGAGGTAGAGGAACCAGTTCCCACACTTGCTGTTTCTTGAACTGATGAAGCTCAAGCTGCAGACATCAACCCATCCATTGTCCTTTAAAGCATGTGATAATTCTTTGGCTCTTGCTGACTGATGAAGAGAGCATAGAAGCAGAAATTTGACAATTGACTTCTTGTTGATACGCCAGCAGTGATATCACCAATGATTTGAGACATAGGGTGATTCTTCAGATCTTGATACACAATGAGATCTGTGCAAGTGTTTGTAGCAGGCTCAGCAACAACAGATGGTGATGGTGAATCATTTCCTTGAAACCAATCAGTGGATGGTATTCAAAGGAAGTTGAATTGAAGAAATCTCATCAACATTTGTTGTGGATGGTGTTACTGGAGCTACAGGACCATCAGGTCTAGCTGAATCAGGCAGTTGATCACTAAACCTGAAGAGGTGAGTACTGCTATCATCATCATCATCAGGACCAGCAAAAACACCAGGTGGTGAACTGTTGACAGGAGCAATAGCAGGAGTTTGATAAGGAACATTGCAGTATGTCCAAATCAAATATCTCCACAGGGCTTTGTGGAATCTTGTCCTTTGGAGATTCATTAAACTTAACATGTAGAGTCTCTTCAACCATCATCTTTTCTACAGTTGAAGACTCTGTATGCTTTGAAAGTTGATGAATAACCACAAAATACCCTGCATCCACCTTAGGATCAAATTTTTGGAGTTGATCCCGTGTGTTGAGAATGAAACAAGGACACCCAAATGCTCTGAAGAATGAAATTAGAGGGGCCAAATAATGAAGAACTTCATATGGAGTCTTCATCAACCTCTGATTTACTAGAACTCTATTCTGTACATAGCAAGCTGTATTGACAGCTTCAGCCCAAAAAGTCATTGGCAGTCCAGAATCAGCCAACATGGACCTTGCAGCTTCAATAAGGGTTCTTTCTCTCTCTCCACTACTCCATTTTGCTTAGGAGTTCTTGGGATGCTATACTGCCTCTTGATTCCCTTTGATAAGTAAAACTCATCAAGTGTGTGGTTTCTGAATTCAGTACTATTGTCACTCCTCACACACTTAACTGGTAGGGAATCTGCTTCTCAACGTGTAACACAAAGTTCATAATGGACTGCGCAGCCTCATCCTTTGAATGCAAGAAGAAAGTCCATACAATCTGGAGTAATCATCCACAATTACCAGACAATATTTCTTCTTAGCCATACTCATCACTCTCACAGGACCAAAGATCCATGTGAAGAAGCTGTAAGCAGGCAGTGGAGTTAGGTTCTTCTATGGAGGGAAATGAAGCTTTGTGCTGTTTTCCTTTTAAACAAGCAGTGCAGTTATCTTCACACTTGAACTCCTTCATAGGCAGTCCCCTTACTAAACCATGGTTTATCAGCTGATTTATGTTTTTGAGATTAATATGACCCCTTCTATGCCATAGAATAGATTCTTGAGAGGAAGCCTTGGAAAAGGCAAGGATGGCCTTTGAGATCTATTTTTCTTGGAAGATCTAAGGCATACACTCTTCCTGTCCTGTTGGCCTTTAGGAGAGTGTGTTCATCCAACACCTTATCAATCAACTTAGAACTTTGGATGACAGAATCCGACAGTTCTGACTAGTGAAAAGAGCAACATGGCCTTTGTCACACATTTGACTGACACTCAAGAGGTTGTACTTGAGATTTTCCACATGGTTAACATCATCAAACTTTATTTCCCCATTGGAAACAAAGCCTTTGCCGATGATGTAACCCTTTGCATCATTGCCAAATGACACAAACCCCTTCCTTCCTTGAGAGTAGTCATTAAGAAGTGATTTGTTTCCTGTCATATGCATGGATCCTCCACTGTCTACATACCAGATGCCTCTGAGGTATGTTGAAGAACCCTGCAAAATACAACAAATTAGTTAGATTTTGAGACCCAAACCTTTTTGGTCTTGGGCCTGTTCTCATCAACAAATGGTAAACTAACATGTTTGTTGGAAACAACAGCCTGAGGGAAGAAACTAGTGAAGAAAAGGAATCCTTTGGCTTGGACCTCCTTTTCTGTGGTTTCAACATAGGAACATCTAATTGGTTAACTCTTCCCAATAGATGTTGAACCATCATAACCAGCTGTGTCTGATTTTGTGATAAGGCTTTCAGCTCTTCAGACACATTGGCATTGGAGTTTGATAAGTTCCTATGTTGCACCTTCTTCTTTTGAGCAATCTCAGCTGTTACCTGTTTAACCCCTTCCTTTTTGGATTTCTTTTTGGACTTAAGGGTTACAGGATTTGATGTTGCTGGTACAAATGTGGCTTGAAACTCAGTTTTCATTTTAACCATTTTCTCTTTAATTTCCTCTTTATGTTTGAGTTTGGATCCCCTTTTGTACCAACAATCATCTGTAAGATGATTGAACAAACCACATAATTCACATGGTTTCTTCTTCATCTTATGTTGATCATCAACTTAAGAGAATGAAACTACTGAAGACTTGCTCTTCAGTACTTTGGAAGCATTATTTGCTTTCTTGACTTCCTCTTTAGTAGTCTTCAACTCTTTCTACTGACAGTTTTTTCTCTTCAGTGCTGACAGTAGTTGGAGTTTGAACTTCAGGTGTTAATCTTGCTCTCCAGTCCTTTAAGGACTTCCAGAAATAGCTCCTGAGTTGATCATCTCTTTGATCATGTGAGTGTCAGCAGTGAAACCCTCAACATCAGCTGATGGGTTCTGAGAGGGCTTAGTGCTGACTTCAACTTTTGATGATGCTCTATCAAAAAGTGAATCACATGATGAGATGGTTGGTTATTGCTTTCTCCATCACATTTCACTTCTGCTCTTGAAGCAAAATCTGTAGGAGGAGCAGTGTGATTATAACCAATACCAAACTTCACATTAGAAGCAGATTGCTTACTAAGAAGCATTTCAAAACCTTTGCATGATTGTACCCATCGATCACACTCTACCTGGGTGACTGCAAGGGTTTCTTTGAGACTTCTCTGGTATTCCAGAATAACCTCTAGCTTGGCCTTTTCATCATTTAATTGGCATTTAAGCTTATAAATCTCATCATTTTTACTATTAAGAGCAGACTCAAACTCAGCTTTTCTTTTGGAAATGGTTTTCTCAAACTCAAGTTTTTGATTTATTATGCTACATTTGCCTCTCTAATGGAGACAAAGGCAGCAATGCATGATTCAGAACATAACTTGGCTTTAGCCTCTGAAGATACCTGAGTTACCTGTGAAGATGATGCATTTGAGCAGGAACCCTCAGTAGACTCCAGAGCCATGAGAGCCAGATTCCCAAAAGGACTGTCACCACTATGTTGACCAGCACCTGTGAACAGTTGTTCATGACCAGACATGTCATCCGGTAAACTGCTCCAGTCAACAACTCCAGGGGTGAAGAAGCTGTTGTTGAGGTTGAGGAGGTTGATGAGATTGAGATGTTGAGGTTCTGGAGTGCATGAGGTTGTGGTACTATAGGAGAACTTGAACTGGATTGAACTGTGGCATGATAAGGTAAGGATATGACATTTAGAGGAACTAAGATTTGATGATGGAAGGATTGACATTCCTGAGGAACAAAATATGAGGAGATTGGGTTGAGAATGACTAGAATTGACAGGATGTTGCCCTCTGTGTTGTTGACTATTGCTAGGGAAAGTCACAAAAGTGCAGAGGAATTAGATCCAGATGATCTGCATTCTCTAGAAAGTGTCCAAGCCTGTGGCATTTGTGACACTTCAACTTACTCTTGTCAAAACCAACTTTGGTTTTGCCAGAGAGTCCTGGGAACTTTCTTCCAGTTCTTTGGTAGAACTTCTAAGATCTGATATTTATCAAGGCCACTTGGCTCAAAATATCCATCTCTTCTAAGTCATCATCAACAATCCCCTTGAGATCATCCATGATGAAGCATAGATTGTCATTATTACACCCAGTAAACTGACTATCAACACTCACAAACGCAGAATCAGAAGTGTTTGAGGAGAAATCAATATGCTCATCATACTGGCATTCAGATGAAGCATATTCTAACTCATGACCAACCAAGGCAGTGTTGCCTGGTACAAAGTCTTCAGTGAGCTTTCCAGATGAAGACAGTTTTCGTTTCTGTTCTATCTCTCTCTCAAATATGAGCAATTTCCCATGGAGTTGGGTGAGAGATAGTTTGTCCAAATTTGCACTAGAGCGTAGGACAATTATATGTGTCCCATCTCTTAGGCAGTGATCTGAGAAATCTGTTATTCATCTGGATATTGGTGTACTCAAGTTTGACCATTTTTAATTCAAAGATCAAACAAGAGAACCGCTCAAACTGTTGAGTCAGTGTCTCACTCTTTCTATGAGAGAATGTCTCGTATTGTTGGGCAAGGATTTCTCTATTATTTGCCAAGACCTCATCTGTTCCTCTATTGTTCTTTCAAGGCATTCCAGAGGTCATGGGCAGTTTCATGATGCATTAACCCAGAATAGATTTCATTGGGCGTGCCATGGCCAAAATTCCATGGGCTTTTGCATCAATCTCAAACAACTTCTTATCCTCATATGAGTATTGCTCCCTCCTCTTCGGAACCATTTGATTGGTTTCCGGGTTATTCACCATAGGCTTGTGTGGACCATGTACCACTGATGTCCAACAACCTGTGCTGTTAACAGACAGGTGATGGAGCATTCGTCGTTGCCATATGTTATACTCATTCCTAACCAGCATTGGAGGCTTGGTTGAGGAACCAGTATTGTGAGGATCATTGGAAGGAGTAGTCATTTTCAGTCCAAATACAATTTAATTCAAGCTTTTAAACATTTTTACATAGACCACAACAGACTCAATGAAAACCAAGAGAAAATCTCAGGATGAATGACCAGAAACACAGAAATTCAATCTCTATAACCGTTTCTTGCAAAAAAAATGCTAATTCAATCAAACTTGGATCTTGAATAGCAGTTTCAATGATCATTATTAGATCGATCAATGATTAACCTGCTCTAATACCATTTGTCAGGATCAGTGATCACAAGTTTGATGTAATAGAGCGTAACGCAACGGAATAAGAACAAGAATTAGACAAATTGTAGCAAGAATTTGATACTCGTATGCATTAAGAACAAATACGGTTATACGAGAGAATATATTTCTGTAACAAGGAATGTTTCTATAATATCGAATATTTCTGATCAAATCATTCTACCTATTACAATAGATTGACACTCCTTATATAGAGTGCAATCGTTGCTGTTATCACGGAAAGTGACAACTGACAGATCTATTACAAAATAACTAACTCTTAACAAACTACTGAAATTTCACAACTACTGAGAACATATCAGAGTGTTAAGTACAAAATATGAAACTACTGATAAGAAACTACTGAAACTACAACGACTGAAGAACAAGCTCTTCAGTCGTTTTACAAAACTACTTAAAAACATAAAACTACTGAGAGGTAAACCATCACAACTACTGAAGAAGACCTCTTCAGCTGTTGTGACAACGTCTGATACTTTGGTCTTCAGCACTTGTGTCTTCAGACTTTGTCTTCAGCACTTGTGTCTTCAGACTTTGTCTTCAGCACTTGTGTCTTCAGACTTTGTCTTCAGCACTTGTCTTCAAACTTTGTCTTCAGCACTTGTCTTCAGACTTTGTCTTCAGCACTTGTCTTCAGACTTTGTCTTCAGCACTTGTCTTCAGACTTTGTCTTCAGCACTTGTCTTCAGACTTTGTCTTCAGCACTTGTCTTCAGACTTTGTCTTCAGCACTTGTCTTCAGACTTTGTCTTCAGCACTTGTCTTCATACTTGTCTTCAGCACTTGTCTTCAGACTTTGTCTTCAGCACTTGTCTTCAGACTTTGTCTTCAGCACTTGTGTTCAGACTTTGTAATCAGCTGTTGTCTTCAGCTGTTGTGGTCTTCAGTAGTTGTTGTGACGTCTGTGGGACTTAAAGGTTTTTCTGATCCGGCTCATTGGTTCTTTTGGTCCAACAATATCATCAATGAACACAATCACTGATTTATCCAGCATCGGCCGACACACCCGATTCATCAGATCCATAAAAGCAGCTGGCGCGTTGGTCAACCAAAATACATGACAAGAAAACTCGTAGTGACCATAGCGCGTGCGAAAAGCTGTTTTAGGGATATCTTGCTCCTTCACCTTCAACTGATGGTAACCAGATCGAAGATCTATCCTTGAAAACCAACTGGCACCCTGGAGCTGATCAAACAAATAATCAATTCTCGGTAAGGGGTAGCGGTTCTTCACTGTCAATTTATTCAGCTCACGGTAGTCAATACACATCCTTATACTACCGTCCTTCTTCTTTACAAACAGGACCGGAGCACCCCAAGGAGAGAAACTCGGTTTAATGAACCCCTTATCAAGCAGCTCTTGCAACTGCTCCATTAACTCTTTCATCTCTGTCAGAACCAAACGATACGGTGCATTGGCAATGGGTTGGGCACCCGGTATCAAGTCAATCTGGAACTCGATCTCACAGTCAGGTGGCACTCCTGATAAGTCTTCTGGGAATAGGTCTGGAAAGTCACACACCACAGGTACATTAGATAGTTGTGGTGTTGGCGTATCCACATCCTTTTCATAGGCCAAGTAGGCACTACATCCACGCCTCATACACTTTCCTGCCACCGCCATTGAAATCACCTTCAGAATCGTAGTCACCCGATCACCATAGACTATCACTGAACTACCGTCAGGCGTTGATAGCTGAATCATCTTCTTGCGACACACAATGTTCCCCTCGAAGTCTGCTAACGAATCCATCCCAAGAACCAAATCGAACCCACCTAAGGTCATCACAAATGGTCTGATAGGAAACTTATGACCTTCGAGTTCCACGTCACAGTTCTCTATCATCTCAGAAATCCTGGTAGACTTACCAATGGCAGTTTCTACATCGAAGGGCGCATCAATACGTCTACTACTAACAGAAAACTTAGCACAGAAAGCAGCATAAATAAAACTCTTACTAGCACCGGAATCAAATAACACAGAAGCTAAAGTTTGGTTCACTAGAAACGTACCGGACACAACGTCAGGGTCCGTCCTAGCCTCCTCCTGCGTCATCGTGAATGCCCTGGCGCTCGACCTTGGTCCTTCACCTCCAGTCTTCTTCGCCCCGGAACCCTCGGCCCTTGGCTTCTTACAATCCCTATTCATATGACCCTCTTCACACACTTAAAGCACCGGGCCGTACGACAGTCCCTTGCTATGTGCCCCGCCTTCCCACATTTAAAGCACAAGTTTGACCCAAACCTACATTCCCCACTATGCTCTCTTCCACACCTACCACACTTCTTCGTACTTGCACCCAACGTGACCACACGGTGTTCGTCCACCCGTGCTTTCTTTTTACCCGTCGAGGCATCGCCCCGACCAAATCTCTTCCCATTCTAGTTTCTATCACCTCCACCCTTCCGACTACCTTCAGCCACCACCACCACACCCCTTTCATCGTATAACCTTCCTACCAAATCCACCGCCGATCTAAACGTGCTTGGTCGAGCGGCAATCATATGCCTGCGAATATCCGCTGGCAATCCCTGAATGTACCTCTTGATCTTCCGAGATAGAGGTGGCACCTGATCTGGCACCAGACGTGCCATTTCGTTAAATTTGGTGGTGTACTGTTGGTGTGTCATCGTTCCCGCCTCTAGTTGCAGAAACTCCCTCTCGACCTTGTCCATTTCCCGGTGAGGACAAAACTCCTCAATCACCAACCTTTTTAGTTCGGACCATCTCATTCTTCCAATGGCCCTGCTACCCTCGGCTTGGACTATATTGTCCCACCAGCACAGTGCCGAGTCGACAAAAGAGTGGGTAGCGAACTTAACTTTCCGGTCCTCTCGACACTCATTGATATCAAGTACAGCCTCCATTTCCCTCACCCACCGGTGAGCAGTAGCAGCAATGCCGTTACCATCAAAAGTAGAGGCTTGCATCTCATACACACTCCGTAGTTACAGCCTCATACCGTCTTTAGCACAGGCTTTGCTTCTTCCTCTTCTTCTTCGTCATCAGATGGAATCGTCTCAGTCTCAGGCTATCTTCTTTCACCCGTAGGTCTACTCCTTTCCCTTCTCT
Organism: Flaveria trinervia; assembly: GCA_025506515.1. Lineage (NCBI taxonomy): Eukaryota > Viridiplantae > Streptophyta > Magnoliopsida > Asterales > Asteraceae > Flaveria > Flaveria trinervia. Next base: position 79,238,248 of record CM046442.1, read on the forward strand.
CTCTAACTGCCTTTATCACTTCGGTCACCATAGACGGTAGGATCGTCTACATGACTTGATGCACTTCCTCCACAACTGCCTCCTTCACTAAGGCTCTCAGGTTAGCATTCTCATCCCCGCCCTCCGGATGAGGGGTTTCTGGTTCTTCATGAACCACCTTTTCGGCCCTAGGCCTTCCTCTCATAACATGTGGTTCAGCACCACGTCCGCCACCACGCGACGCTGTTGGACCAAAAGAACCAATGAGCCAAGATCAGAAAACCTCTAAGTCCCACACGGTATCACAACAACTGCTGAAAGCCTCATCAGTAGTTTGACAAGTGCTGAAGACTTCAACAGCTGAAGATCAAGTGCTGAAGACTTTAACAGCTGAAGAACCAAAGTGCTGAAGTACAACAGCTGAAGAACACAAGTGCTGAAGCTGAAAGACCAAAGTACTGAAGTACAACAGCTGAAGAGTTCACAAGTGCTGAAGATCAACAACTGATGTACAAAGTCTGAAGACAAAGACTGAAGACATCAGCTGATGATATCTACTGAAGTCATCAGCTGATGAAACACCTGAAGGTCAAAGTCTGAAGATCAAGTACTGAAGCCTCAGTAGTTTGTCACAACTGCTGAAGAGTACTTCTTCAGTAGTTGTGATATCAGTAGTTTTATTTTCTATGTTTCAGTAGTTTTGTAAAACGACTGAAGAGCTTGTTCTTCAGTCGTTGTAGTTTCAGTAGTTTATATTTTGTACTTAACTTGCTGATATGTTCTCAGTAGTTGTGAACATTTCAGTAGTTTGTTAAGAATTAGTTATTTATGTATTGGATCTGCCAGTTGTCACTTTCCGTGATAACAGCAGTGACTGTTGCACTCTATATAAGGAGTGACAACCTATTGTAATCATTGAGTGAAATGAGTAATTGAATGGAATGGATGATTGATTCGATTAGAAATATTCTACATCTATAAACATTCTTAGAAATCGAAAATACATATTCTCTCCCTATAACCGTATGCGGTCTAATGCTTACAAATATCGATTGCTTGCTACAATTTGTCTAATTCGTGTTCGTATTCCGCCGCTTTATATTCTGATACATCAAACTTGTGATCACTGATCCTGTCAGACGCTAAAGATGATCTACCACCGACCATCCTCTAACTCACACTAAAAGATTTAAACACTAATATGGTCATTCAAGGAAATGGCTCAGTTTATGGCAAGTATAGTAAGTCCCTAATTACAGTGGCCAGTTGTGATTAGCCACTTACTTTACTCTTCATACCTCAAGCATTACTTGTCCTAACTACATCAACATTTGAATCTACATACAACACATAACCACATACCATGCGCACGTAATATCGGTTAATCTTTACGAAAATACCTGATGGCATGCAGCTACTCAGTTTGGCATCTCTTTCCCTTTCCGTCCCATTCTCAGTTTAAGTTAAGATTCATTTTGAATATTTACCCATTTCACTTAAACTTTGGCTCTGATACCAACTTGTAAGGCCCCGTTCCCGGGATGCTTACAGCTGGTCAACCATTGCACATAAAACATACATTTACAGTTATTTTAAATAAACATTCACAGCGGAAACATTCAAAAATGGAATTTTATTTCATCATAAAAACTTTTGCAAAACAATGCATCGTTTTTCGGTTACAAAATTTCATTGTTGTATTACATCACAAAAGCTTTATATAAGTGGATGCCATCCAAAAGAGTTGAGCAGCTGCCTCGTGCCATCCTCAGCAACATTACCTGCCAACTGGAAACACATAAAAGTCAGCGTTGCTGAGTGAGTTCTAGTTTTATGATAAAACATACTTTTCATTCGTAAAACCATTCTTTTTCTCAAAACATAATATACTTTACATTCGTTCGTGATCATACATCGTACGTACATATAGATAATATCATTATTATCTTCCTCATTCTTTCGTTCATACTTTCATTCATTCATCATTTCATTCCTTACTTTCATCATCACCATGAACTTTACCCTTCATGCTCGTGATACTGTGCCTAAGCCTATAAAGACCTTCATCGGTGGTGCCCAGCACCACGTGGTCACAGTACCTAAGGTAAAGTCTAGGTATACCATTGTCATATGCTATACCCTTCATGCTCATGATACTAGACCTAAGCCTATAAAAGACCTTCATCGGTGGTGCCTAGCACCAAGTGGTCATAGTACCTAAGACATGCAACAATGGTTCATCCATATGGTCAATCACAAAGAAGGACCCCAATGTGCATCCTTTGGGGTAGCTAACCCGCACACCGTTGAGCTAACACCTATAATGGGTGTGCACCTCCATACATTTGCTTGCAAGCCTTTCTTACATTCATTCATTCATAATGCATGCATTTATCATCATGTTCCTCTTTCGTTATCTTTCACTTTATGTTACATAATACTTCGTTCATTTATTATCAAAACACGTAAAGTCATAGGAAAGATAATCATACATCATCATAAGGAGCATAAACATATCATTCTACATCATCATGCAGGGCATCATACATACATTCATACATCATGTATAACCATGCAACATCATCATCATCATCATGCATAACCATCAAGCACATATCATTAGATGCCCATCATACCATCCATGACCCCAAAAGTCAACTTACATACCCCCGGGAATCTCCTAGGTCAAAGCCTATATTACTCCTTTATCTCAAAAGTCAGAATTTTTTTAAGTGTTCATCCGCATTGACCCTATAGTTCATCCGCATTTGCTATAGTTCATCCGCATTTGCTATAGTTCATCCGCATTTGCTATACTTCACCCGCATTGGATTTACTTCATTCACATTTAATTTGCTTCATCCGCATTTGTCATCCGCATTGGACTTACTCATCCGCATTTCCAGACTTTGTCAAATGCTCATCCGCATTGACTTCATCCGCATTTGACTTCATTTGCATTCCCAAACTTAGTCAAATGCTCATCCGCATTGACATACCTCATCCGCATTTCCAGACTTAGTCAAATGCTCGTCCGCATTTCATGCACTTAGTCAATGTTCATCAGCACCGACTTCATCCGCATTTGACTTCATCCGCATTGACTTACCCATTGGTTAATGTTCATCCGCATTAACCCTTTCCATCCGCATTGACTTCCAAAAACTCTTAGGCAGATATTAATATTTAACATGTGAGCCTAAAACATCAGATTCGATTCTCACCATTCATCATGTTCTAAGCTTAAATCTTACCCTCTATTAGACACTACATCTTCTTCTTTAACAATCATCTTCATCAATCATCTTCTTCTTTAACAATCATCTTCATCAATCATCTTCTTCTTTAACAATCAAAGATCCAAGTTCATTTCACCCAATCTGTCCTCATATTAGACACTACATAACACTATTATCGAACGAAAGGTGAAACTTTTTACATTGTTTTAACATAATATGTCGGACTTTTGAATTGATAATGAACTTAGAACCCTAGGTTAACAAAGAACACCCAAAATCAAATTTATTCTAAGAAAAGATGAACATTTTCAACTTTCAATGAACATGCAAAATTAGTAGAATACGATTCAATGTGAAAATCTCAAAGTTATGTTCATCGTATGAACAGAGCATCATGAAACCGAAAATGTTAAATCAAAACTTGAAATAAAATCCAATTAACAGTCAAAAACATCAAAATTTGATCTTCAACATGAAAAATCAAATAACAATGAGTATTCATGACAATATCTCAATCTAAAATAATTCCTATGGAACAGTATCCTCAAATGTTCATATTTGACCCTAAAAAGTCAAAATGATGAATGCTAAGGTTAAATTATATCAATACTATAATATGGAAATTAAATTTGATATTGAGTCTTTAAATGTTTTGAAATTTGATTTTAAAAGGGCTGAATCTGACTACCAAAAGAAAGTTAAAGAGTTAGAGAAAATTATTTCCCTATTAAAACATAAACACACCAATTACAAGACTCAAATAAAGGATTTAATATCCAAATTGTTTGAGGCTCAAGCCCAGCTTGTCATTCCTGAGGCTCAAGCCAGGAAGTATGCTATTTCTGAGTAGAACTTCCAACCTATTATGTATCATCCTCCCACTCCAAAATCTGTTATCAGAATAAAGGAGGATTGGAGACGAATGATATTGCTCCTCCACATTCTTATGAGTCCATAAGACAACCTAGATGTCGTACTGAAGAGCAAGAGGTCGCATCTGCTGACCCATCTTCACATGAGTTGAAGAATGATGCAACAATAGAGGCCACCACAGGGAAGGAACAGGTAAATCAACCCACCTCTCCTAGTGAAGATCAAACCCTAACCACCAAAGCTAGAAGAAGCAGATCTAAAGCTTCTAGAAGAACTGCTAAGAATGTGGATGAGTCTAAGCTGATGATTGACCCAAAACAAATGGGTGTCTTTATCTCAGTTGGATTCCAGGTGGTAGGGACTTCTGATTCAGGAAAGGAGTGTGGTACCAACACTCCTGTCCTACCAAAGGATCAGAAGTTGAAGGGAAAGGTTGCTAACAAAGAGAAAAAGAGTAAGAATAAGCAACCTACAAGCTCCCAAAAGACTAACATTACATGCATAATGTGTGGTCTGCAAAACCACATGGCTAAAGATTGTTACTACAATCCTGCTAGCACACATTATGCAAATAGTGTTAGAAAGGAAGGAGTCTGGGAAGGTTTCTCATTTGGACCTTATTAGATGGTCCAAGTGATGAGAAAGGGAAAGCTAGTTTCCAAAGCTAGGTTTTCCTCAGAAGAAAATTTTTCTTCCGAAGGAAAAATGGCTTCGAAAGCAAAAGCTGTTAAAAATCTGATGAACATGAAAGTTCCCTTGAAACCATCCTAGAAGAAGACTGCTTCGGAAGAAAAGGTGGTGAAGGCTTCTTTCGAAAAGAAAGAAGCATCGGAAAAATGCCATGCTGCAAAAGCTTCTACAAACACATCGTCAATGATCAACCAAAGGATGGATTGGAACATCAAGAAAGATGCTACAGCCCAAGCCTCTTCTTCAAAGACATCCATTGAACCCCCATGCTTAACTTTTGGTTCATTTATGTCATTATCTTTGGAAGAACCTAAGACCAACAAGGTTTGGGTCTCCAATCCAAACTAATAATCTTATCTTGTGTACATGGATATCCATATGACAAGAACAACAATGTCTGGATTGTGGACAGTGGATGCTCCAGGCACATGACAGGGAAAAGATCTCTTCTTCAATGGTTTCAACACTATGATGGAGGTCCTGTCCAATTTGGAGGTGAGGCTGGAGGATATATTTCTGGCAGAGGGCGTATATCCAACGGTAAATTAAAAGTTGACAAAGTTAACTTTGTCAAATAGCTTGAAGACAATCTGTTAAGTGTTTTTTCAGTTTTGTGATCAAAAGCATCAAATGCTTCTCACAGAACATGAGTGAAGTATCCTCAAACCAGGGATGACAATTCCTCTGGAATTGGTGCTTCTTAGATCTCCCAGGAAAGGGGATATGTACAAGCTGGATATGAACAATGCTTCCCCAATGGGTGAAGTATCATGCTTTCTTTCCAAAGCTGATAGTGATGAGTCAACACTTTGGCATAAACGTATGTGTCATGTAAATTTTAAGACAATGAACAAATTGGCTAAAAATAACTCGGTACATGGTTTGCCTAAAAAGGAATTTTTCTGCAAAGATAACTGTGTTGCATGCCTGAAAGGAAAGCAACACCGAGCATCTCATAAATCCAAAAGTGTTAACTCCATCACTACTCCATTACACTTATTGCACATGGATCGTTTTGGTCCCACAAGTATAATGAGCATTGGAAGGAAATCATACTGCCTTGTGATAGTTGATGATTTTACAAGATTTACATGGGTATTCTATTTAAGAACTAAAGATGAAACTGCTGAAACATTAAAATATTTTATTCTTAAAATAGAAAATCAAATTGATCACAAGGTTAAGATTATTCGAAGTGATCAAGGGACTGAGTTTAAGAACTTCATTCTTGACTCATTCTGTAACTCAAAAGGGATTGCCAGACAACACAATGCTCCCAAAACTCCTTAACAAAATGGTGTTGTTGAGAGGAGGAATAGGACACTTATTGAGGCTACTCAAACTATGTTAGCTCATTCCAAACTATCTCTAGCATTCTGGGCACAGGTAGTTAGCACTACATGCTATGTGCAGAACAAAGTTCTTGTAGTTAAGCCACATGGAAAAACCCCTTATGAGTTATGGAACAAGAGGCCACCGTTCATTGGCATTCTAAGGTCCTTTGGTAGCAGGTGTACCATACTTACCACATCTAGGTTGTCTTATGGACTCATAAGAATGTGTTAGAGTAATTTCATTGGTCCCCAAACCTCCTTTATTCTCATAACAGATTTTGGAGTGGGAGGATGATGCAATAATAGCTTGGAAGTTGTTGGACCAAAAGAACCAATGAGCGTGATCAGAGAAACCTCTAAGTCCCACAGGACATCACAACAGCTGAAGAAGACCTGATCAGCTGTTCTACAAAGTCTGAAGAATACAACTGCTGAAGTATTTCTGAAGCACTGAAGACAAAGACTGAGACAACAGTTGAAGATCTAAAGTCTGAAGACTTCAACAAGTACTGAAGACAAAGACTGAAGATCAACAGCTGAAAGACAAAGTCTGATGTTCAAGTACTGAAGACATCAGCTGATGCTAACAGCTGATGACAACAGCTGAAGAGGGCTTCTTCAGTTGTTATGATGGTTTTTCTTCATCAGTAGTTTTCTTTTCCTTTCAGTAGTTTGTTTACTTTTCTGTAGTTTTGTTTCCTTTTCAGTACTTGTAAACAACTGAAGAGGTTGTTCTTCAGTTGTTGTAGTATCAGTAGTTTTATGTTTTTCAGTAGTTGTAAATAAGATGTTTAACACTTAGGAACATTTGTAAGAAGATGTCAGTTGTTGACATCTTCAGTAGTTGTTAACATCAGTAGTTATAAAACGGTTACATGTCACTTTCAAGTGACATCAGCCTACGTCATTTTTTCCTTATAAGGAAGATGACTCACCTGTAATCGTGCCATTGAGGCCGACAATCTTAATGCAATATTCCTTTTGTCAGATATTTCTCTCTCTATAACAAAATTCTTTTATCGCTTATATCGAATGTTCTTGCTTGAATTTGTCTAATTCTGAGCTATTCCGCTGCTATATCTGTTCAATCGATTAAGCCAAGAGGCTGAGATCCTAACAAATGGTATCAGAGCAAGTTAATCATTGATCGATCTAACAATTGATCATTGAAACTATTCAATCGCTCTAAGTTTGATCGAATTAGCAAATTCGCAAGGATCTGTTATAGAGATTGAGAGTGTATCGCTTCTGGCCGTTTTATTTGAGGTTCTGTGTGGTTCTGAGTTAAATTTATTGTGATTTTACTTGAATCTGTCTGATTTTCCACAATGACTACTTCTTCGAATGATCCTTTCAATACTGGATCCTCTACCAAGCCTCCGATCTTGGTGAGGAATGAGTATAACATTTGGCAGAGAAGATTGCTCCATCACCTGTCTGTCAATAGCTCAGGTTGTTGGACATCTGTGGTACATGGACCACATAAGCCAATGGTGAATGATCCGGAAACAAACCAGTTGGTTCCAAAGAAGAAGGAGCAATACTCCGATGAGGACAAGAAGTTGTTTGAAATCGATGCAAAAGCCCATGGAATTTTGGCTATGGCTATTCCTAATGAGATTTACTCTGGGCTTCTGCATTGTGAGTCTGCTCATGACCTCTGGAAAGCCATCAAAGAACAATTTGGTGGTACTGATGAGGTTTTAGCAAACAACAGGGAATCCTCGCCCAACAATATGAGACTTTCTCTCATAGAAAGGGTGAGACTCTGACTCAACAATTTGAGCGGTTTTCATGTTTAATCTCTGAATTAAAAATGGTTAAACTTGAATATACCAGGAGTCAGATGAACCATAGATTCCTAAGATCACTGCCTGAGAGATGGAACACATATACCATTGTTCTACGCTCAAATGCTAATGTTGATCGCCTATCTCTCACCCAACTTCATGGGAAACTGCTTACATTTGAGAGAGAGATAGAGCAGAAAAGGAAATTGGCTTCATCTGGCAAGCTTACTGAGGATTTTGTCCAAGGGAACACTGCCCTGATCGGACATCAAGAGTCAGAATATGCGTCATCTGAAAGCCAGTATGATGAGCATATTGATTTCTCTACAAACACTTCTGAGCCTGCCTTTGTGAGTGTTGATAGTTATTCTGCTGGTAGTAATAGTGACAATCTATGTTTCATCATGGATGATCTCAAGGGGATTGCTGATGATGACTTAGAAGAGATGGATATTTTGAGCCAAATGGCCTTGATAAATATCAGATCTCAGAAGTTCTACAAAAGAACTGGAAGGAAATTCCCAGGACTCTCTGGCAAAACCAAAGTTGGTTTTGACAAGAGTAAGTTGAAGTGTCATAAATGCCACAGGCTTGGACACTTTGCAAGAGAATGTAGATCATCTGGATCTAACTCTCCTGCACCTTTTGTGACTTTCCCTGGCAATAGTCAACAAACAGAGGGCAACAACCTGTCAATTCTGGTTATCATCATCAACCACAATCTCCTGCATATTTTGTTCCACAGGGGCCAATGCCATATCCATACCCCTGCTATTACATGCCACAACCAGGCCAGGTTCAAGCACCCACTGCTCAGCAACCACATGCACTCCCTGAGCCTCAACCATCCCAATCTCATCAACCTAATCAACTTCAACAACACAGCTTCTTCACACCAGGAGTTGTTGACTGGAGCAGCTTACCAGATGATGTGTCTGGTAATGAACAACTGTTCTCAGGTGCTGGTCAACATGGTGGTGAGCATCCTTTTGGAAATCTAGCTCTCATGACTTTGGAATCCTCTGATGGATCATCCTCAAGTACCTCTTCAACACAGGTATCACAGGTATCCTCTGAGGCTAAGGCCAAATTATGTTCTGAAACTTGCATAGCAGCATTTGCCTCTATTAGAGAAGCAAATGTGGCTTTAATCAATAAAAATGTAGAGCTAGAACAAATAATTTCCAAAAATAAAGCTGAGTTTGAGTCTGTGCTGAAAGAGAAAACTGATGAGATTTATAAATAAAATGCCAAATCTCTGATGATAAGGCTAGGGAGGATGTACTCTTAGAGAAGTACAAAGACCTCAAAGATACTCTTGCTGTCACCCGGTAGAGTGTGATCGATGGGTACAATCTTGCAAGGGCTTTGAAATGCTTCTTAGTAAGCAAACAGCTTCCAATGTGAAGTTTGGATTGGTTATAATCACACTGCTCCTCCTACAGATTTTGCTTCAAGAGCAGGAGTAGAATCTGATGGAGAAAGTAATGACCAATCCACCTCATCATGTGATTCACTACTTGATAAAGCACCATCAGTAGTTGAAGTCAGTAGTAATCCCTCTGTGAACCTATCAGCTAATATTGATGGTTCAACTGCTGACACTCACATGATCAATGAGTTGATCAACCCAAGTGTTATCCCTAGAAGTACTGAGGGTACTGGAGAGCAGGGGATAACATCTGGAGTTCAAATCCCAATAACTGACAGCACTGAAAGAAAGAAAACTGTCAGTAGGAAGGATTTGAAGCCTACTAAGGAAGTTGACAAGAAGGCAAAAAGTGCTTCTAAACTGCTGAAGAGCAAGTCTTCAGTAGTTTCATCTTCTTCAGTTGATGATCAACAGAAGATGAAGAAGAAACCATGTGAAATATGTGGTCTATTCAATCATCTCTCAGATGATTGTTGGTACAAAAAGGGATCCGAACTCAAACAAAAGGAGAAAATTAAAGAAAACTTGGCTAAAATGAAAACTGAGTTTGAGTCCAAGTTTGTACCAGCAGCATCAAATCCTGTTACTCCTATGTCCAAAAAGAAATCTAAAAAGGAAGGAGTGCAACAGGCAACAGCTGAGGTTGCTCAAAAGAAGATGGTGCAACACAAGAACTCATCATCAAACACCAATACCAATGTGTCTGAAGAGCTGAAAGCTCTTTCCCAGAATCAGACACAGCTGGTATGATGGTTCAACATCTGTTGGGAAGAGTTAACCAACTTGATGGCCCTGTGTTGAAACCCCAAAAAGGAGATCCAAGCCAAAGGATTCCTCTTCTACACCATCTCCTTCACCTCAAGCTATTGTGCCCAATAAACCTGTTAGTTTACCATCTATTGATGAGACCAGGCCCAAAACCAAAAAGGTTTGGGTCTCCAAAACTAACTGATTGTTTATTAATGCAGGTTTCTTCAACATGCCAAAGTAGCATCTGGTATGTAGACAGTGGGGGATCTTTGCATATGACTGGGAACAACTCACTTCTTAATAACTACTCTCCAGGAAGGAAGGTTTTGTTTCCTTTGGCAATGATGCAAGAGGTTACATCATCGGGAAGGGCTTTGTTTCCAATGGGGAAATAAGGTTTGATGATGTCAACCATGTGGAAAATCTCAAGTATAACCTCTTGAGTGTCAGTCAATTGTGTGACAAAGGCCACGTTGCCCTTTTCACAAGCCAGAACTGCAGGATTCTGTCATCCAAAGTTCTGAGTTTGATTGACAAGGTATTGGATGCTCACACTCTCCTGAAGGCCAACAGGACAGGAAGAGTGTATGCCTTAGATCTTTCCAAGAAAATAGATCTCAAAGGCCATCCTTGCCTATTTTCCAAGGCCTCTCCTCAAGAATCTAATCTATGGCATAGAAGGCTGGGACATGTTAACTTCAAGAACATGAATCAGCTGATACACGATAGTTTAGTAAGGGGAATGCCTATGAAGGAGTTCAAGTGTGAAAACAACTGCACTGCTTGTTTGAAAGGAAAACAGCACAAGGTTTCATTCCCACCTATTGAAGAACCAAAGTCCACTGCCTGCTTACAACTTCTTCACATGGATCTCTTTGGTCCTGTGAGAGTGATGAGCATGGCAAGAGAAAATACTGTCTGGTAATTGTGGATGATTACTCCAGATTTGTATGGACTTTGTTTCTACATTCAAAGGATGAAGCTGCACAGAAGATCATAAACTTTGTGTTGTATGCTGAGAAGCAGTATTCCCTCTCAGTCAAGTGTATTAGAAGTGACAATGGAACAGAATTCAGGAACAATACACTTGATGAGTTCTACCTTTCCAAGGGAATAAAGAGGCAGTTTAGTATTCCAAGAACTCCTGAACAGAATGGAGTTGTGGAGAAAAGAACAGGACCCTCATTGAAGCTGCAAGGTCTATGTTGGCTGATTCTGGACTGCCATTGACCTTTTGGGTGAAGCTGAAGCTCAACACAGCATGCTATGTGCAGAATAGAGTGCTAATAAATCAGAGGTTGATGAAGACTCCATATGAAGTTCTACATCATTTTGCCCCTCTCATTTCATTCTTTAGAGCATTTGGGTGTCCCTGTTTCATTCTCAACACAAAGGATCAGCTCCAGAAATTTGATCCTAAGGTGGATGCAGGGTACTTTGTTGGTTATTCATCAACTTGCAAGGCATACAGAGTCTTCAACTGCAGAACAAAGATGGTTGAAGAGACTCTACATGTCAAGTTCAATGAATCTCCAAAGGACAAGATTCCACAAAGCCCTGTGGAGCTCTTTGATTTGGACATACTGCAATATGTTCCTTATCAATCTCCTGCTGTTGCTCCTGTCAACAGTTCACCACCTGGTGTTACTGCTGAAGATGATGATGATAGTAGTAATCACCTCTTCAGGTTTAGTGACCAACTGCCTGAGTCCTCTAAACCTGATGCTCCTGTAGCTCCAGCAGCACCATCCACAACAAATGCTGATGAGATTTCTGCATCCTCAACTTCATTTGAGTTGCCACCATCTTCATGGTTTCAAGAATCTGCATCAACATCTGCTGCTGCTGAAGATCCTACAAACACTTGCACAGATTTGATTGTTCACCAAGAGCTGAAAAATCACCCAATGTCTCAAATCCTTGGTGATATCAATGCTGGTGTTTCAACCAGAAGCCAGTTGTCCAATTTCTGCTTCTATGCTCTCTTCATCAGTCAGCTAGAGCCAAAGAACTATCATGTAGCTTTGAGAGACAATGGATGGGTTGAAGCCATGCAGCTTGAGCTTCTTCAGTTCAAGAAACAGCAAGTGTGGGAGCTTGTTCCTCTACCCCCAGGTAAGTGTGCAATAGGCACTAAATGGGTGTTTAGGAATAAAACTGATGAAAATGGGCTAATTGTTAAGAACAAGGCCAGACTGGTTGTGCAGGGGTTTGCACAAGAAGAAGGTATTGATTATGATGAAACCTTTGCCCCTGTAGCCAGACTGGAGGCAATTAGATTGTTTTTAGCCTATGCTGCACTCCACAATCTTAAAGTTTTTCAAATGGATGTCAAAAGTGCTTTTCTATATGGTAACATAAAAGAAGAAGTTTATGTGTGTCAACCACCAGGCTTTGAGGATAATAAGCACCCAGAATGGGTATATAAGCTTGATAAAGCTCTTTATGGGTTGAAACAAGCACCTAGAGCCTGGTATGAGACCTTATCAAACTTTCTTCTACAGAATAATTTCACTAGAGGCTCCATAGATAAAACTTTATTTATTAAGAAGGTGGATCAGCATAAGCTACTTGTTCAAATTATGTTATATTTGCATCCTCTGATCCCCAATTGTGTGAGGATTTCCAAAACTTAATGCAACAGAAGTTTGAAATGAGTGCAATGGGAGAATTACAGTTCTTTCTAGGTTTGCAAATCAAACAAAAAACTGATGGAATTTTCATTCATCAGTCTAAATACACAAAAGATCTTTTGAATAAGTTTGATTTACAAAACTGTAAACCCTGTTCTACTCCCATGTGCAACACCACACAATTGGATGTTGATCAGAAAGGTAAAGGTGTTGATGAAACCTTTACAGATGTATGATTGGTTCCTTGATGTATTTAACAGCTTCTAGACCAGATATTATGTTTGCTACATGTGTTTGTGCTAGATTTCAGGCTGCACCTAAGGAGTCTCATCTGATTGCAGTCAAGAGGATCTTTAGATATCTGCAAGGTACACAATCTCTAGGCTTATGGTATTCCACTGGACATTCTTGCAAATTAGTTGCTTTCTCTGATAGTGACTATGCAGGGTGTAAGTTGACCAGGAAATCAACTTCTGGTGGATGTCAATTCCTAGGCAACTGTTTGATTTCTTGGCAGAGTAAGAAACAAACATCTGTTGCTACATCCACTACTGAAGCCGAGTACATTGCTGCTGCAAGTTGTACATCCCAAGTACTCTGGCTTCAGAATCAACTTTTGGATTATGGCATTACAGAGACTAAGACTCCATTATTAATGGATAGTGCTTCAGCTCTTTGCATTGTCAAAAATCCAGTCCAGCACTCTAGGACCAAACATATAGAAATTAGACATCATTTTAAAGAGATTGTTTTGAAAAGGGTCTAATTAATCCTATGTTTGTGCCTAGTGCTGATGAGCTTGCAGACATTTTTACTAAGCCTTTGGATAGTTCAACTTTCCACAACCTGGTGTTAAGGCTTGGTATGCTGCAGCTAGAATAAGTGACAACTACTGATGATCTCAGTAATTACTGATGATCATTGGTAACCATGTCACATATAAGTACTGATGAGTTATTTTACCCTCAGTAGTTTTTATAACTACTGAAGGCTAAATGCTTTAAGTACTGTACTTTATCTGTTCTAAACTACTGATGTAGTTACAACTACTGAAATCAGTAGAAACAGATGAGTACTGATGTCCTATGAAACAACTGAAAACAGCAAAAAGGCTGATGAGTACGTGTTGAGGACAGTATGAAACAGCTGAAAGGCTATGAATTGACGACAACTCCTGATGAGTACTCTCTCTTCAGTAGTTCACAAACTGCTGTTTCTTCATAAACAACTGAAGCAATACCATGTCTTCAGTAGTTTCACAACTACTGATGACTAACACCAAGTCTTCAGTTGTTTACAACAACTGATGGCACAACCAGGGTCTTCAGTAGTTTCAAAACTACTGATGACTAATACCACGTCCTCAGTTGTTTCAACATCTGAAGTCCAACTTGTCTTCAGTAGTTTTTAAAACTACTGATGCCTAAATCAGAGACTTCAGTTGTTTCAACGTCTGATTGTAAACACCATGTCTTCAGTTGTTTTATAACTGCTGACCACACCAATACCATCAGTCGTTTCAAACCTCTGAAAGTTAATACCACGTCATCAGTTGTTTCAAATACTGATGACTAACACCAAAACCTTCAGTCGTTTCATAACCCGTACCCTATATATATCTGATCCCTCTTTCAGAGTTTTTCATTCTTTCACGACCTAAAATTTCAAAAGCTCTGAAAATCTTTCACCTTCATTAATGGCGACCATGCAACTCAAGCCTCGACACAACTGTGTCGCGTATCTCACTAAATCGCCCTTCTGGACCAAATTCGATAATGCTATAGATCTTATGGTCCAATCACCACTGAAAACGGCTTTCCTCCTAAATCCATCATTTATGCCGATTCGCTACATCAGTTTTGGACGAATGCAACTGTTAATGGAGAATCTATCCATTTGTCCATCAACTCTCATAAGGTGGTCATCTCTACTGCTACCATCCGCCAGATATTACTATTAGATGATGCTGCCTACCCTGTTGGATATCCTAAGCGCCAACTTGATCTTTCATTTGGACAACATGGATATCAAGGTGATCTTAGTGCTTCGACCATCCTGAAGAAACATTTTCCAGATGCTGAACGCTTGATATTTCATATGGTAAATGTTTGCCTGGCCCCGAAGACTTCTTCTTGGAATCAACTGTCTTCCAGATGGCAACAGGTACTGTTCTCTATCCTTGAACAAGAACCACTAAACTTTTCTGAAATAATTTTCTTGAAATCAAGGATATGGCCACAAAACCACTTTCTAACCGTTGGATACTATATCCTCGGTTTATAATGGCCATAATAGAGAATCAGCTTTCTGCTGAGGGACTAGTTGGTCTGGGAGTCCCTGCTTTGGCTGTATTTCCGGAGGTATACTCCCGACACAACACTGACCAAACTCTTAAACAGGCTGCCAAGCTGCACAAACCCACGCAGCTGGAACCCACAGCCTCCACTTCCACATCCAAAGTCCCCTCCAAACCCACAAAGAAGAAGCCTAAGAAGGCTACTCAGGGAGTTGAGTCCCCTGAGGATGCTCCTGCTGCACCAAAGCAGTTATCTCTACTGAAAATAACCCCCCAGTAGAGACTATGACTCCACCAACCGAAGCCGCTCAGGTTTCCTCTCAAAAGGAACCTGATGCAACCAATCAAAGGGAAGCCACACTGCTGGGATCCTCTCACTTGAGGGGATTACCATTGAAGAGCACCACTCGCCCCGGGTGCACACTGCTTCCACACCCTCTCCTGATGCAACCGCCCCTCAAAGCCCTACAATATTTGTTGCAAAAGTGCTGACGCAGTTGCATTCCTCACCCCCCACCCAGACACCAATCACTACTGGGATAACCTCAACACCTGAGGGGGAGGATCACAATGCTTCTGTCAACCCACAGCACAGGGGTTATCATGTTCCATCTCCTGGTGTAGACAAGGAGGTGCGACCTTCTGGTGAGGCTGCCACTGCTTCTGACTCAGCAAATGACCAGGATGCAGTTGGTAACATCTCTAAGACCTCACCAGCGGCAACAGCTGATGAAGGACACAGTCCTGAGGCTGGAAGTCCCCAGAACCAAGAACAAGGGGCACATGCTATAATTGATCTACACTCAAGGCATGTTAATCCTGACTCTGTCAGGAGGTCAGGTGATTCAGTATCAACTGATGATGACCTGAGCTTCTTCTATGATGTAGTTGCTCAAAACACCATCCTAGAGGATGAGGTTAGCAGACTCAAAGAGCTGCTGGCCAAGATGTCTCAGGATGAAAGTCCATCTGCCACCACAATACACCCACAGATGGCACCTTCTTCTGAAGGTCCCCTAAACACTGAGCCAACATACTTCCAAGTCCACCAGCCTCTGCTTTTGGCACTAATTCTCAGGAACAGAACCATCCTGATCAATCAGTTGCTAACCTTCACAACTCCCTACCTCTCATCACTCCCATGATCACAGATATAATGATCAAAGCCATTGATGAGAGGCTTCCTACAATATACAACCCCTGGTGGAGGAGTTGGTGACTAAATCACTTTCTACTGCTCAAACCTTGCACCCAATGCAACCAAAAAGGGGAGAGTCAGTCAGTTAAAGGAAAAAGGAAGAGGACAGATGGGGAGAAGGAGAAAGAATCAGAAGGTAAATGTGAAGGAGTTGGCTGTTATAAGTGTGGAGGAGACTGAGTTTGATCATGAGAAGGAGAAGGAGAGTGAGAAGAGAGCTGAAGTGAATGAAAGTCAAAAAGACTTTCATGTCACATATCAAAAGAGGAAAGGAGAGTCTGAGAAGGAGAAGGAGCTGAATGATATGGTGAAAGAAGCTGATGCCAATCATAACCGTTCAATGGATAAAATCATTGATCAGTTATATAGGCAGGGTTTTGACATCCAACAACTAGACTCCGAGATCAGAAGGTTGGAGACAGAGGAGATCAACTCAAGATGGGCTAGCTATGATGCCTTAGAAAGAGAAAGGCTGGAGATAATGATTAGATTTATAGCCAAATACTTGGGAAGATCTCTGATAGAAATAAGGGCCTGGACCAGGGACAACATCTTGGCAATAACCACCAAGATTTGTTCATCTGAAGCATACTCCAAGGGTTTAGTGATTGAGGCATTAAATGAAGCTGGGGTTGGGAACCGAAAAGAACTGACAAAATTTACTAAAGCCTCCCTTACAGCCAAAATGCTAAAACACAGTCTGAAAAGCCTCTATCCTTAAAATCACTACCTCCACAACCCACTAAAACAACCCCTTTACCCTCTAAACCACCATCCAACCCACAAAACCAAATCCTTTACCCCCAAAACCCAGTGCCAGTGATGTACCTAGACAAAAGAAAAGAAAGGTACTGAGGGCTGATGAAGAAGAAGAGGAGGATGAAGACAGACTGCCACTCTCTGCAGTTATCACTTTGCCTAAGGCTAATCCAATGTCCATCACTCCTGCTTCTCAAATGCATGCTGTGATGATAAAGATTGAAGAGGAACAGATGCAAAGACATGATGAGGAAATGCTGAAAAGCATTGACAAAGCATATGCCACATCCTCTTCAATGATTAGCATGAAGAAGAAGTCTTAAGATTGTACACCCTTGCTAATACCTTTCAATACCAAAGGGAAAAAGTAAGGATATGGCCTGATCCTAGGGTGGCACACCGATTGTCAAGAAAGATTCCTTCAAAATACAAGGGCCGAGTGAAGAGGGTTGTCGACGAAGACATCACTGTGGTTCTTGTAGTGTCCCCTTGGGAAATTGTAGAAGAGTTCAAGAAAGCTTATGAAGCCAAACAACCACCCCAAAAGATGTTGGAGAATAAAATCATAAAGAAGGGATTGGTTTACAAAAGACTTGAAAACTTCAAACAAGATGAGCTCAACCTGCTCTTAGAAGGGACTCATCCAGATGAGTTTGCTTACAGACAAATAACCACGGTTGAGCTCAAAATGGAAAACAGGCCAAGTACATCTCTGAAGTGTATGGCCGAGAAGGACTGTTTGATGGTGTGCCCGAGGTGCTGACAATGGATGAGCAGATCATGTTTCTAAGGGCTTACACCAGGGAATCATATAGGCTGATACACGGGAAGTAGATCTCATGGTTGGGGTAACAGCTCGGTGTCCATGTCCCCAATACAGAGCTCCCAACCATATCATGCAAAACAGATCATCAGAGACTTCTTCCCAGGCCGGTGCTGAAAAAGGGTCACTTCTCATCTGATCAAGAGGATAAAAAGACCAATCTATCTGCCAAAATAAGTGGGACTCGTCAATAACTTAGAGGTTTTGGCTGCATTGGTTCAGGGGGAGTTTGTTGGACCAAAAGAACCAATGAGCCTGATCAGAGAAACCTCTAAGTCCCACAGGACATCACAATAGCTGAAGAAGACCTGATCAGCTGTTCTACAAAGTCTGAAGAATACAATTGCTGAAGTATTTCTGAAGCACTGAAGACAAAGACTGAGACAACAGCTGAAGATCTAAAGTCTGAAGACTTCAACAAGTACTGAAGACAAAGACTGAAGATCAACAGCTGAAAGACAAAGTCTGATGTTCAAGTACTGAAGACATCAGCTGATGCTAACAGCTGATGACAACAGCTGAAGAGGGCTTCTTCAGTTGTTGTGATGGTTTTTCTTCATCAGTAGTTTTCTTTTCCTTTCAGTAGTTTGTTTACTTTTCTGTAGTTTTGTTTCCTTTTCAGTACTTGTAAACAACTGAAGAGGTTGTTCTTCAGTTGTTGTAGTATCAGTAGTTTTATGTTTTTCAGTAGTTGTAAATAAGATGTTTAACACTTAGGAACATTTGTAAGAAGATGTCAGTTGTTGACATCTTCAGTAGTTGTTAAACATCAGTAGTTATAAAACGGTTACATGTCACTTTCAAGTGACATCAGCCTACGTCATTTTTTCTTTATAAGGAAGGATGACTCACCTGTAATCGTGCCATTGAGGCCGACAATCTTAATGCAATATTCCTTTTGTCAGATATTTCTCTCTCTATAACAAAATTCTTTTATCGCTTTATATCGAATGTTCTTGCTTGAATTTGTCTAATTCTGAGCTATTCCGCTACTATATCTATTCAATCGATTAAGCCAAGAGGCTGAGATCCTAACAGAAGTTCTACTCAGAAATAGCAGACTTTCTGGCTTGAGCGTCAGCAGTGACAAAATGGGCTTGAGCTTCAGACAATTTGGATATTAAATCATTTATTTGAGTCTTGTAATTGGTATGTTCATGTTTTAGTAGGGAAACAATTTTCTCTAACTCTTCAATTTTCTTTTGGTAGTCAGATTCAGCCCTTTTAAAATCAGATTTCAAAACATTTAAAGACTCATATTAGATTTAATTTCCATATTGTAGCCCTGATATAATTTAAACTTAGCTATACAGAGGGAAGCTGACATGCAGCTCAGGAGGGAAAGGATAGCCTTCCTAACCTCCAGAGGGTTCTCTCTTCAAGAGTTGTCTCCACACAATGATGAAACGATCCTATGGCTCTTTAACAAAGAGCAGGATCAATTGGAGAAAGAGAGAAAAAGAGCTACAAGAGACAATTTGAGGGAGAAGAAGAAACAGGAAGAAGAAGCAAGGGCCACTACAACCAAGAAGATAGGTGACAAGGATTGGATGAAAGACTATCTTCGGGCTCACTACTTCTATGGAAGGCATGTGGGTCCCATGTCTGAAAGGACACTCCAATGAATTGTCAGTGAGATCAAAGCTGACATTTGTTTGGGGAAAAGGAGAGAGATGTATAGAAGGGTATAGGGGATAACCTTCATACCAACCACTCAACCCCAACCTGAACCAATTCTCTTTCCATTCACCATCAAAACTGAACCTTACACTCCTGAACCCATATCTTTACCCTCATCCACTTCCTCACCTCAACCACCAAACCTGCCCATACTTCAACCCAAAACACTTACCAGAACCATCACAACCACATCCTACCCAACAACCTTCCAAACCATCCTCTCAGCCTTCCAAATATCTCTCTCTCTAGAAGAGTTTAAGTCAATCAAGACTAGGCTCACCAACTACACAACCCTGAGCGACATCTCCTATGAGGAAGACTCCATCAAACTTACATATGTTGATGGATCTTCAAGTTCCCTCACAAGAGATCAATTTCTTGATCTGCCTAGAGGAATACTGGACAATGCTGCAAAACTTCTAGGCCTCAACTCAAACTCATTAATGATAAAGAGAAGAGACTAAGAAGGAAACTGGTGACTCTAATAGATACATGGAAAGAGGACAAGATTCCTAGTCAGTCTCTTATGCCTAGAAAGAAAATAATCTAGTGGAGGTTCGATAAAGCTACTCACAAATTTATGGTGGAAAGAGAGAATGGTGAAGTCAACAGGCTAAATGCCACCAATCTGCTACACTCTAGCAGGTTTGATATTGCTGAGTTAGCAGAGAAACCATTCTCTAACACCTCCAACTCTAAAACTGCTGCTCATATCAGAAATCATCTCAGCAGTCTTCATCTGGCTGAGTTAACTGCAAAAGCTAAGATTGAAGAAGAGTTGAAGTTGAGAAGAAAAGAAGACAAGGATAGGCCTCCCACCAAGGGCACA
The DNA here is from genome assembly GCA_025506515.1 of Flaveria trinervia. Taxonomy (NCBI): domain Eukaryota; kingdom Viridiplantae; phylum Streptophyta; class Magnoliopsida; order Asterales; family Asteraceae; genus Flaveria; species Flaveria trinervia. The sequence goes on from CM046442.1 coordinate 79,258,553, forward strand.
ACCTTTCTACAGATAGTGGAGGGTCCTGAATTGGAACCTATAGTTAGATGGGAATATGATTATAGCTCCCATCAACTAACTCATTTCAGAGGGCCACAACAAAGGGTACATATTATTCAGGGTGACAGACTGGAGTTCTTGTCAACTAAAGATTTATACAAACTTCTCAGCACCACATCAGGGAAGAACAAGGAAACTGACAAGTATTTACTCTCCTTGGTGCTGAAGGTTTTGAGGAGCAAAAACAAGTGAGGTTTTGGTAGCATCAGCCTAGGGGAGTTTGTTGGATCAAGAAGAAGGCTGGTGCAACCAAAACCAAATCATTTAGATAAATTTTGGTGCTACTTACAAAGGCTTCGAAGCCAAGTGTGGAACTTCCGAAGGAAGTAGAGTTCTTCCGAAGACAGAGTGAAAGATCAACTTCCGAAGACAAACTCAACTTCCGAAGTCAAAGAACTTACTTCCAAAGATCAAGTCTGAGAAGAAGAAATCAGAAGACTACTTTTGAAGTATGAAGAAAAGAAGAAGTCCTCAAGCCTCGAAAGAAGTATGTTAGGACCTGGTATTTGAACGAAATACTAGTGATTAGCATGTAAACCAGATCAAATAGTGCGGAATCCTATTTGATTGTGATCCAATCAGTGAGAACACATGTAGAATCAATAAAGAATTGAAACTAACGTTAGAAATCGATTGGAAATCGATCTAATGTGTTCTATGAACTTGGAGAACGAATTGGGAGGCTTCTCGACGGCTAGGGTACGTCTGGAATCGTAGGGAATGAATGCACTATGTTTTTCACGAATTAGATTGTATTTATAGGTTAGTATTGTTCATTCGGGCGACTGGACCATAAGCATGGTTCAGTCGTGCGATTGAACCATGCGGTTGATCCATTCGCACGACTGAGTGTTCAGTCGTGCGACTGAGTCAATCTTATGTGTCAATCATACGACTGATCCAGTCTCCTGGTTCAGTCGTGCGACTGAGTCAATCATATGAAGTTATTCATGCGTGTGGTCCATTCGTATGGGCCATTCGCATGAGAACTTCATTATGTTAAGTTTAAATATATTAATTAATAAACATTATGGTAACCATTTACACAACTACTATCCTAATAAACAATTAATATCTACTCATTAATGAAAATTAGTCATTACAAATCACAAACAATCAATATCATTTCATTAGTCATATCAAATTACGTCAAAATCAGATAAACAGATCTACTACATTTCATATCATGATCTAGGGACATACATATATCAACAAACTCCCCTTGGACCTAGATCTCTCTAATGTCTTTTTTCTGCATCACCTCTGCATATTTTGTACTTGTTCTCTTTTTGTGACTGACGCGTGAATCTCAAACGCGAAGCAGAGTTATGACATTTTGGAACTGGAGGCTTGTACAATATCTTGCGTATCATAGAATAATGACCACTTGTATAGCGTGTAGACATCTTTTTCTGACAAGTTGGTAAGCCACATTGGGTCGAATACCCTGATCGTATCCATTTGGCCCTCCTTGTTCAGGACTATTACGCTTCTGCTGTTCTCCAATCGTAGTACCACCACCTTAAGTGTGGAGTGAAGTCCTGTGGCATTTCCCTGAGTGGGATTCTTGACATTGTGCGCGAAGGACTCCACCTCAACACTATCTTCGGCTTTCCAGTAATGGCATTAATCTCAGACCTTCTGATATACCTTGTAGGCTGTTGGGGTCTGAAGTTAACCCACCTGGTGTGGTACTCCTTCTTTAGGGCAGCCTCGAACCAGCCTAACATCTTCCTCGGGTCAGCATACAAAAGCTTTAGTTTGGTCGGCTGGTTGAGCTCAAAACCTGGTAGAGTCTTCAGATCATGTGGAATCTGAAATACTCTATGCCCTTTTCTCTCTTAACTGCATATACATTAAGATCCTCAAAATACGCCCATGCAATGATCCTGCAGTCACCTTATGATATTCTTGACTCTGTAGAGTTTGGTGTAGGCATCCTGTTTCGGTGCAGTGCGTTGGGCTCTAACTTCTTCAAAACACGCAACCCACTCAGCCTTTCGAATATCTACATCATCAATTGAGGCTTCGGCCGTTTCCTCTACTTTCTCCGACTCTAGCTCCATCTTGTCTAACACCTCAAAAGTATTGCTGACGAGGGATTCACCAGATTGGGGACCACATTTCCGTCATTGTCAGCGTACCGAGGGTAGTGCTCGGCAGTGACATCTTCAATCTCGATTTCATCAACATCGTTGAGCTCTTCGTCACTAGCCGAGTCGCATGTCGGAGCATTCTTCATTATCTCATCTGGATTGAGCTTGAAAATTTCTACGAGTTGCTCGTTTGATAGGTCGTGAATTATTTCCCCTTCTTCAGGGGTATAACTCACTGACCTCCTTATGATCCCTTGCAGATCAAGAATCATTGTTAGCTGAATCTTGACCTGCTGAAGGGAGCAACATCAAACTCATCCTTTGGTAATTTGGATCTGTTTGATTTACACATTCAACATATCAACCATAGTAATTCAAATCAAAACAGATTTGCATTACATGAATTTAAACATTAAATACATAAATTTCAATACATGATTCAAATACAAAACTAATTTAGTACATAAATATCTAATCTTTACTTTGTCCTGTATCATCGTCTCATCACTTGGTGGAGCGAGGAAGAAGCTGGTTGGTCTTGTATGTTCTTGGACCTCCTTTCTTGACCTGAAGCAGAGGCCGATGCAGCTGCATCTCCTCCTGATGTATCATCATCATCCTTCTCCTCTGTCCTTTCTTCTTCTGTCCCCTCATCCTCTTCTGTTCATCATCCTCATCATCACTTTCATCATCTCGGTCTCCTTCTTTGATCTTCAAGGGCTCTTCCTTAGATCCCTTTAACTTTAACATGATTGTCTTCTTCGCCTTTTCCAACTCCTCTATCTTCCTATTTGATGTGACACTCTGTGCTTGGAGTTGGGCTATCTCAAGGTTCTGAGCAGCCATTTGTTGGGCCTGCTCCTTTATCACTCTCGCCTGCTCTCTATCTGGTGAGACTGAGCAGCAGTAAGATCAGCAAGCTGACGGATCTGACCCGCCTTCTCCTCATCTGCTGCTAATAGGCGCATCACCATCCTGTTAAGCGCAGACAGCTGTTCCTCTATTCTAATTGGAGGTAGAGGTGATACATATGGATGAGATGGATGGGCTAAGGGTCCAGCTTGGTGGGTAGTAGTGGTGGTGGTTGTTGTAGTGAAGATGGGTCTGTGAATGGTGGAGGTGATATGGGAGTGAAAGATATGGTGGTAGACGGAATCTGTAGTGGTGGGAGGTGTGGTGGTGGTAGTAGTAGCTGTGGTGGCTGTGGTGGCTATGGCTGTGGAAGTGGTTATGGTGGTGGCAGATATGGTGGCTATGGTGGTGGATGGTATGCTTGTGGAAGTGGTAGTGGTGGTGGTAGATGTGGTGTGGAGGTAACGAAGGTGAGACGTCTTTTCTCTTCTTCAGGCCATGGGTTGAGCCATCCTTTCCTCCTCGTTCCCGTTGAGGTGGATGCTCCCCCTACAACCCTGCTAGCTGGCTCCGATACATAACTCGGATCCGTGGATGTCTCTCCTGAGTCTCGTGGGTGTTCACCAACCACCCTTAGCCCATGTTCCGTGGGAACAACCTTGCTTCCCACAGTCCGTGTTAAGGGCTCCTCTTCCGACATCCTCTTCTCTCTCATCAGGAACAAAATCCTGATGGAAACCAGCAGACTCAGTTCCATCCTGGGTGGATGGTGGAGATGGTATATCAGTGGTAGTGGCCCTAGATGGAATGGGGCCTGTATCTCCACCATCACCACTGTCGTCATCATCGTCGTCATCAACTGGTAGATATAGGTTAGAATCAGAGTCACTGTCATCATGACGCCATTTTCATCTTCCCGGCACCACATAGTTCTCGTTTGCCAAATGGCCAATCAACCTCTTCACTAGGGGCTTTACTTGTCTGCCCCTATACACCCTCATTCGACCCAAGGTCGTGTCATCCATAATTTCTAAAGTAACTGCATCATGACTCTTCTTTGGGAGAAGTGGTAGCTTGTCGTTGAAGATTAGCTATAGAAACCTGGGGTACATACAGAATCCTTCCTTCCCTTTTGCTTTCAGGTTCTCTATCAGATAGGAAAAGATCATACTCGAGAAGCTGAAAGGGTGGTTCAGCACCAGTGCCACGAAGGCATTTTGAATCTGATCTGATAGATCATCGAACCCACCCCTCCTCGAAGCAATGCACTTCAGAATCACATGTGCCAAGTATTTGTACTGAGGGCACAGGTTGCTCTTATTGAGCACACCCGAGTTTATGTCCCCCGCGTACTTGATTCTGAGGAACCAGCCCCTCACAATCAGTGGATGTATTTGGTGGGTGATTCGTATGTCCCCAAATTCAAGAACTTTCTGGAAATCAGTAGTAGTAACCTCGATATCCTGACCCAGAATGGAGCTCCGTATACTGTACGGCTCACGAGAGCGATCAACTAAGGCATTCTCCCAGAATGCCTGTGTAATGACCTGTAGGGCGTGCAAGGTGTAGATATAACCTTATGTATCCGGGCGTCTCAGGAAGGCTATAATCTCTGTGAACTCGGCCCCGTTCCGAGTAGTATGATCCAAGTGAGCACATATGTTGTGCTTTGGGTTAATGGACCATCTATCCGCCATTTTTCTGAAACACAAGACAAGGAATCATAGTACATAATACATCAAATTCAGTTCTAAGTGTAATGTTTAACTTCATCCTGATTCATTCGTGCGAATGAATCAAGCGACTGGAGTCAGTCGCTTGTTCTTTCATGCGACTGAGCTCGTTCGGTTGAATGAGACATGCGACTGAGTTCAATCTGCTGACTGAGTCTACGATTTGGTCAGTCAGCTGACTGAACTCATTCGCCTGGTTCATTCGGCCGATTGACCCAATCGCAGATTCAATCGTGCGATTGGAGTTCATTCGGACGACCGTCGCTTGTCCCACTGTTCAGTCGCCTGTGGTCCGAATCTTGACCAATTCAAGTAATTTAACATGGTTTATGTTGGACCAAAAAACCAATGAGCCTGATCAGAAAAACCTCTAAGTCCCATAGACATCATAACAACTGTTGAAGACTTGATCAGCTGTTTGACAAAGTCTGAAGATTTCAACAGCTGAAGAACTAAAGTACTGAAGACTTCAAAAGCTGAAAGAACAAGTCTGAAGATCAACAGCGGAAGACTAAAGTACTGAAGACTTCAACAGCTGAAGACTAAAGTACTGAAGACTTCAACAACTGAAGACCAAAGTCTGAAGATCAACAGCTGAAGAACAAAGTACTGAAGATCAACAGCTGAAGAACAAAGTACTGAAGATCAACAGCTGAAGTACAAAGATTGAAGACATTAGCTGATGACAACAACTAAAGTTCAAGTACAAGTACTGAAGCCTTCAGAGTTTGTTACAATAGCTGAAGAAGCATTCTTCAGTTGTTGTGATGGTTTCCTTTTAGTAGTTTTCTTTTTGTTTCAGTATTTGTAAAACAACTGAAGAGCATGTTCTTCAGTCGTTGTAGTTTCAGTAGTTTCTTTTTAGTAGTTGTAGTGATAGTTAACACTTAGCATTTTGTAAGAAGATGTCAGCTGTTTGACATCTTCAGTAGTTGTGTTAACTATCAGTAGTTTGAATAATTTGTTAGATGTCACTATCAAGTGACATTAGCAGACGTCACATCTCCTATATAAGAGGTGTTGACCTAATTGTATTTGTGACATTCTGTTACCACGAAAGCGATTATTGAATGAAATATATTTTGTAGAATTCTTTCTGTCTATAACTGTTTGTTCTTACCTTGAATATCTTTTGTGTTCTTGTGAATTGGCTAATTCATTGTTTGTTCTCCGCGCTCTACTCTCAAATCAATCAAACGTAGATCACTGATCTTAACAAATGGTATCAGAGCTGGTTAATCATTGATCGATCTAACAGTTGATCATTGAAACTGCTATTTGATATCTATGTTTGATTGAATTAGCTTATTTGCAAGAACTGGTTATAGATTATTGATTTTCTGCCGCTTTCGTTTATTAATTTTGAGATCTCTCTTGGTTCAATTTGGTTTGTTGTGTTTTGTTCTAAATCTGTTATAGCTTATTGAATTGGGTTGAATCTGAGATGACTACTCCTTCTAATGACCCTCACATACAGGTTCCTCAACCAAGCCTCCGATGCTGGTTAGGACTCAGTATAAACGAAGGATGATTCATCACCTGTGTGTTAACAGTTCAGGTTTTGGACATCTGTGGTACATGGACCACATAAGCCTATGGTGAACAATCCGGAAACCAATCAAATGGTTCCGAAGAAGAAGGAACAATACTCAGATGAAGATCGGAAACTGTTTGAGATTGATGCTAAAGCCCATGGAATTCTGGCCATGGCACTGCCGAATGAAATCTATTCAGGGCTTATGCATCATGAAACTGCTCATGACCTCTGGAATGCATGAAGGAACAATTTGGTGGAACTGATGAGGTCTTAGCAAACAACAGAGAAATCCTCGCCCAATAATATGAGACATTCTCTCATAGAAAGGTGAGAGACTGACTCAACATTTTGAGCGTTTTTCCTGTTTGATCTTGAGCTGAAAATGGTGAAACAGGAATACACCAACAGCCAGATGAATAACAGATTCCTCAGATCACTACCTGAGAGATGGGACACATACACTATTGTCCTATGCTCTAGTGCAAATCTGGATAGCCTATCTCTCACCCAACTTCATGGGAAACTGCTTACATTCGAAAGAGAGATAGAGCAGAAAAGGAAACTGTCATCATCAGGAAAGCTCACTGATGACTTTGTACCAGGGAACATGCCTTGGTTGGTCATGAGTCAGAATATGCTGCATCTGAAAGCAATTATGATGAGCATATTGATTTCTCTTCAACAGTTTTGATCATGCATTTGTTGGTATTGATAGTCATTCTGGCATAATAGTGACAATCTATGCTTCATCATGGATGATCTGAAGGGAATTGCTGATGATGATTTAGAAGAGATGGATATTCTAAGCCAAATGGCCTTAGTTAAATCAGATCTCAGAAGTTCTACAAGAGAACTGGCAGGAAATTTCCTGGACTCTCTGGCAAAACCAAAGTTAGTTTTGACAAGAGTAAGTTGAGGTGTCACAAATGCTAAAGGCTTGGACACTTTGCAAGAGAATGTAGATCAACTGGATCTAACTTTTCTGCACCCTTTGTGACTTTTCCTAGCACTAGTCTACAAAACAGAGGGAACATCTTGCTAGTTCTGGTCATCATCACACCCTGTATCTCCTGCATACTTTGTCACCCAGGGTCCAATGTCATATCCTTTTCCCTGCTATACTTGCCTCAGCCAAATCCAGTTCAAGCTCCAATTGCACAACAACCACATGCATTCCCTGAACCTTAACCTTCCCAATCTCATGAACAAACTCAACCTCAACAACACAGCTTTTTCACCTCAGGAGTTGTTGACTGGAGCAGTTTACCAGATGATTTATCTGGTCATGAACAACTGTTCTCTGGTGCTGGTCAACATGGTGGTGACAGTCCTTTTGGAAATCTAGCTCTTATGGCTTTGGAGTCTGCTGATACTTCATCCTCTAATGCCTCTACACCACAGGTATCACAGGTATCCTCTGAGGCAAAAGCCAAACTGTGTTCTGAAACATGCATAGCCGCATTTGTATCTATTAGAGAAGGAAATGTAGCTTTAATTAACAAGAACATTGAGCTAGAACAAACAATTCCAAAAGCAAAGCTGAATTTGAGTCTGTGATAATGATAGGAATGATGAGATTTACAAACTTAAATGCCAAATCACTGATGATAAGGCTAGGAAGAGAACTTCTAGAGGAGTACAAAGACCTCAAAGAAACACTTGCAACTACCCAGGTAGAGTGTGATCGATGGGTAAATTCTTGCAAGGGTTTTGAAATGCTTCTTAGTAAGCATCTGCTTCTAATGTGAAGTTTGGCATTGGTTATAATCACACTGCTCCTCCTACAGACTTTACTCCCAGAGCAGAAGTAGAATCTGATGGTGAAAGCAATAACCAATCCTTTTCATCATGTGATCTACTCTGATACAGCACCATCAGAAGTAGAAGTCAGCATTAATTCCTCTCAGAAACTATCAGCTGATGTTGATGGTTCAAATGCTGACACTCACATAATCACAAAGTTGATCACTCCTGGTGATATTTCATAAAGTACTGAAAGTACTAAAAAATGTCATAACACCTGGAGAACAAGCCCAAACTACTACATGTACTAAAGGAAAGAAAACTACAAGTAGAAAGGGTGGGAAAACTACTGAAGAAGATATCAAGAAAGCAGGTACTAAAGCAAAGAAAACTGCTAGTACTGATAGCAAACTGCTGAAGAACAAGTCTTCAGTAGTTTCATCTTCTTCAGCAGATGATCAACTTAAGATGAAGAAAAAGCCATGTGAAATATGTGGCTTATTCAATCATCTTACTGATGATTGCTGGTATAAAAAGGCTCCAAACTCAAACATAATGAAAACATTAAAGAGAAAATGGATAAAATGAAAACTGAGTTGAAATCAAATTTATACCAGCAACATCAAAACCTGTAACCCAAATCCAAAAAGAAATCCAAAAAGAAAGGGGTTAAACAGGCAACAGCTGAGGTTGCTCAAGGAGAGATGGTACAACACAGGAACCCATCAAACTCAAGCACTAATGTGTCTGAGCTGAAGGCTTTATCACAAAATTAGACACCACTTGTTATGATGGTTCAACATCTATTGGGGAGAGTCAAACAATTAGATGCTCCTGTGTTGAAACCACAGAGAAGAAATTCCATGCCAAAGGAATCTTCTTCTTCACCATCTCCATCCCCTCAGGCTGTTATTCATATCAAGTCTGTTAGTTTACCATCTGTTGATGTGAATAGACCCAAAACCAAAAGGTTTGGGTCTCAAAAACTAACTAATTGTTTATGATTGCAGGGTTCTTCAACAGCCAAAGTAGCATCTGGTATGTAGACAGTGGGGGATCTATGCATATGATAGGGAACAGCTCTCTTCTTCATGACTACTCTCAAGGAAAGAAGGGGTTTGTTTCTTTGGCAATGATGCTAAGGGTTACATCATTGGAAAAGGCTTTCTCTCCAATGGAGAATAAAGTTTGATGATGTTAATCATGTGGAAAATCTCAAGTACAATCTCTGAGTGTCAGTCAAATGTGTGATAAAGGACCATGTTGCTGTTCACCAGTCAGAACTGCAGGATTCTGTCATCCAAAGTTCTGAATTTGATGATAAGGGTGTTGGATGATCACACTCTCCTGAGGGCCAACAGGACAGGAAGAGTGTATGCCTTAGATCTTTCCAAGAAAATAGATCTCAGAGGCCATCCTTGCCTATTTTCCAAGCCTCTCCTCATGAATCTAAACTGTGACACAGAAGGCTAGGTCATGTTAATTTCAAAAACATGAATCATGATCCATAATAGTTTAGTGAGAGGGCTTACCAATAAAGGAGTTCCACTGTGATGAAACTACACTGACTTGTTTAAAAGGAAAACAACACAAAGTCCTCATTCCCTCTATTTGAAGATCCTAAGTCCACTGCCCTGCTTGCAATTACTGCATATGGATCTATTTGGTTCTATGAGAGTGATGAGTATGGCAAAGAAGAAATACTGTCTGGGTAATTATGGATGATTACTCTCGAGTTGTATGGACTTTCTTTCTGTATTCAAAGGATAAGGTGTCAGCAAGAGATTATCAACTTGTGTTGTATGTTGAGAAGCAGTATTCCCTTTCAGTCAAGTGTATAACGAATGACAATGGAACTGAATTCAGAAACCATAACACTTGATGAATTTTATCTTTCAAAGGAATCAAAAGGCAGTTTAGCATCCCAAGGACTCCAGAACAAAATGGAGTAGGGAGAGAAACAAGACCCTAAGACAAGCCTAATTGAAGCTGCAAGGTCTATGTTGGCTGATCTGGTTGCCACTGACCTTTTGGGCTGAAGCTGTTAACACAGCTTGCTATGTGCAGAATAGAGCCTTAGTAAATCAGAGGTTGATGAAGACTCCATATGAAGTTCTACATCACTTGGCTCCTCTCATTCATTTTTCAGAGCATTTGGGTGTCCCTGTTTTATTCTCAACACAAAGGATCAACTCCAAAATTTGATCCTAAGGTGGATGCAGGGTATTTTGTTGGTTATTCATCTACTTGCAAAGCATAAAGAGTCTTCACTGCAGAACAAAGATTGTTGAAGAGACTTTGCATGTGAAGTTTAATGAATCTCCAATGGACAAGATTCCACAAACCCTGTGGAGTTGTTTGATTTGGACATACTGCAATATGTTCCTTATCAACCTCCAGCTGTTGCAGACCATGTGGATAAATCATCTTCTGCAGCATGTCTTCCACCTAGTGGTATTAATGATGATGATGATAATATCAATACTCACCTATTCAGTTTAGTGACCAACTGCCGAGTCTGCTAAACTTGATGTTCTTGTAGCTTCAGTAGTTCCATCCACACAAATGCTGATGAGATTTCTGATTCCTCTACATCTTTGAGTTACCATCAAATCCTAGTTTCAAGAGTCTGCATCAACATCTGCTGCTGCTGAAGGTTCTACAAACACTTGCACAGATATCATTGTTTATAAGAGCTGAAGAATCACCCAATGTCTCAAATCATTGGTGATATCAATGCTGGAGTTTCAACAAGAAGTCAATTGTCTAACTTCTGCTTCTATGCTCTCTTCATCAGTCAGCTAGAGCCAAAGAACTATCATGTTGCTTAAGAGACAATGGGATGGGTTGAAGCCATGCAGCTTGAGCTACTTCAGTTCAATAACAGCATGTGTGGGAACTGGTTCCTCTACCCCCAGGTAAGTGTGCAATAGGCACTAAATGGGTGTTTAGGAATAAAACTGATGAAAATGGGGGCTTATGTTAAGAACAAGGCTAGACTGGTTGTACAAGGGTTTTCACAAGAAAAAGGTATTGATTATGATGAAACCTTTGCCCCTGTAGCCAGACTAGAGGCAATTGATTGTTCTTAGCCTATGCTGCATTCCACCGTCTCAAAGTTTTTCAAATGGATGTCAAAAGTGCATTTTTATATGGCAAAATAAAAGAAGAAGGTTTATGTGTGTCAACCACCAGGTTTTGAGGACAATAAACATCCTGAATGGGTGTATAAACTTGATAAGGCTCTTTATGGGTTGAAACAAGCTCTAGAGCCTGGTATGAGACACTTTCCACTTTTCTTCTCAAGAATAATTTCACTAGAGGCTCCATAGATAAAACTTTTGTTATTAAGAAGGTGGATCAGCATAAGCTACTTGTTCAATTTATGTTATGATATATTTTTGCATCCTCTGATCCCCAGTTGTGTGTGATGATTTTCCAAATTAATGAAAAAGAGGTTTGAAATGAGTGCAATGGAGAATTACAGTTCTTTCTAGGATTGCAAATCAAACAAAAGGCTGATGGAACCTTTATTCATCAGTCAAATATACAAAAGATCTTTTGAATAAGTTTGATTTACAAAATTGTAAGCCCTGTTCTACTCCCATGTGCAACACCACACAACTGGATGCGGATCAGAAAGGTAAAGCTGTTGATGAAACACTTTACAGATGTATGATGGGTCCTTGATGTACTTAAAGCTTCTAGACCAGATATCATGTTTGCTACTTGTGTCTGTGCTAGATTTCAGGCTGCTCCTAAAGAGTCTCATTTGATTGCAGTCAAGAGGATCTTTAGATATTTGCAAGGTACACAATCTCTAGGTTTATGGTATTCCACTGGACACTCTTGCAAATTAGTTGCTTTTTCAGATAGTGACTATGCAGGGTGCAAGTTAACTAGAAAGTCAACTTCTGGTGGATGTCAATTCCTAGGCAACTGTTTGATTCTTGGCAGAGTAAGAAACAAACATCTGTTGCTACATCCACTGCGAAGCAGAGTACATTGCAGCTGCAAGTTGTACTTCTCAGGTACTCTGGCTTCAGAACCAACTTTTGGATTATGGCATTACAGAGACTAAGACTCCATTATTAATGGATAGTGCTTCAGCTCTGTGCATTGTCAAAAATCCAGTCCAGCACTCTAGGACCAAACATATAGAGATCAGACATCATTTTATTAGGAATTGTTTTGAAAAAGGTCTGATTGATCCTAAGTTTGTGCCTAGTGCTGATGAGCTTGCAGACATTTTACTAAGCCTTTGGATAGTTCAACTTTCCAAAACCTAGTGTTATGGCTTGGTATGCTGCAGCTAGAATAAGTGATAACTACTGATGATCTCAGTATATAAGTACTGATGATCATTAGTACCATATCACATATAGTACTGATTCTGTTAAAACAACTGATAAAGTTACAACTACTGATGTAGTTATAACTACTGATGTCAGTAAAAACAGATAAGTACTGATGTCCTATGAAACAACTGAAAACAGCTAAAAGGCTGATGAGTAAGTGTTGAGGACAGTATGAAACAGCTGAAAGGCTATGAATTGACGAAAACTACTGATGAGAACTTTCTCCTCAGTTGTTTCTACAACTGTTGTTTCATCCTAAACAACTGATGACAAAACCATGTCTTCAGTAGTTTCACAACTACTGATGACTAACACCAAGTCATCAGCTGTTTACAACAACTGATGACAAAACCATGTCTTCAGTAGTTTCACAACTACTGATGACTAATACCAAGTTATCAGTTGTTTACAACACCTGAAGACCAAACGAGTCTTCAGTGTTTTCAAACATCTGAAGTCAAAACCATGTTTTCAGTAGTTTTATAACCGCTGATGCCTCCTAAACCAAGACTTCAGTTGTTTCAACTTCTGAAAGGGTAATACCATGTCATCAGTCGTTTACAACTACTGATGACTAACACCAAACCCTTCAGTCGTTTTCTAACCCTTACCCTATAAATACCCATACCTAATCCTTCACGCTTCATCCTCTCCAAACCTAACGTTCAATCTCCAAAACTTCTCTCTCATTAATGGCGACCATGCAGCTCAAACCACGCCATAACTGTGTTGCCTACCTCACAAAATCACCTTTCTGGACAAAGTTCGATAACGCCATTGATCTAATGGTCCAATCTCCCTACCAAACGGCCTTCCTTCTAAATCCCACCATTCATGTCGAATCCTTACACCATTTTTGGACGAACGTCACCCTTCTAACTGGGGAGAACAACACCGAGTCTCTCCAGTCGTTCGTCAACAATCATCAAGTGGTCATCACTCGGAAAGTCATTCGCCAAACCCTTAACTTGAATGATGCCACTTTCCTGCTGGGTATCCAAAGGGCACAACTGATTTATCCTTTGCCCATCATGGATATCAGGGAAACCTCAGTGCCTCTACCATCCTGAAGAAGCATTTCCATGATGCAGAACGTCTTATCTTTCACATGGTTAATGTTTGCTTAGCTCCTAAGACATCCTCTTGGGATCAAATGTCTACCAGGTGGCAGCAGGTACTATTCTCTATCCTTGAGCAACAAGACTTAAACTTTTCTGAAATTATTTTTCTTGAACTTAAGGATATGGCCTCAAAATCTCTTTCTAATCGATGGATATTATATCCTCGATTCATTATGGCCATCATAGAGAATCAGCTGCAAGCTGAGGGACTTGTTGGCCTTGGAGTCCCTGCAACGGCTGTATTGCCTGAAGTATACTCCAGGCACAACTCTGACCAAACACTGAAACAGGCTGCCAAACTGCGAAAACCCACGCAGTTGGAACCACAGCCACCACCTCCAGATCCAAGTCCCCACAAACCTAAATCCAAAAAGCCAAAAAGGCTACTCAGGGAGATGAGTCCCCTGAGGATGCCCCTGTACCACAAACACAGGAAGCACATACTGGTATTAACCCCCCAGTTGTGTCAAAGACTCAACCTGCCAAAGCCGCACAGGTATCCTCTCAACAGGATCCTGTTGCAACCAATATTGGGGAACCCACACTGCTGGAACCTATCTCACTTGAGAGGGTTACCATTGAAGCGCACCATTCACCCGGGTGCAATCTGCTTCTACCCAATCACCACATGCAACCGCCCCCAAAGTCCTACATTAATTGTTGCACAAGTGCTGAGTCAGTTGCACTCCTCACCCCCTCCCCAGATACCAATTACAACTGGGCATACCTCTACCATTGAGGGGGAGGATCAAAGTGCATCTGATAACCCACAGCATAGGGGTTACAATGTTCCATTTCCTAGTGTAGAAAAGGAGATTGGAACTTCTGGTGAGGCTGCCACTTATCCTGCTTCAGCATATGATCAGGATGTAGTTGGTACCATTACTAAGACCTTACCAGAGGCAACTGCTGATGAAGGACATAGTCCTGAGGCAGGAAGTCCCCAGTTCCAAGACAAAGGGGCACATGCTACAACTGATCTACACTCAGTGCATGTTCATCCTGATTCTATCAGGAGGTCAGGTGATTCAGTAACCACTGATGATGACCTGGGCTTCTTTTACGATGTATTAGCCCAAAACACCATCCTGGAAGAGGAGGTGAGCAGACTCAAAGAGCTGCTTGCCAAAACTTCTGCGGATCAAAGACCATCTGCCTCTCAAACCCCACAGATGGCACCTTCATCTGAAGGTCTCCTAAACACAGAGCCACTCCCAAATTCTCAGCCACCTGCCTCTGCTTCTGGCACTATTTCTCAGGAACAGAACCCCCCTGAGCAAATAGCTGCTATCTTCCAAAATTCCCTACCTCTCATCACACCTATAATCACTGATATAGTGATCAAAACCATTGATGAGAGGCTTTCCTCAGTAATACAACCCTTGATAGAGGAAGTTGTGGGCAAAAAGCTTTCTGACAATCAAACCCTTGCAACCAATGCACCAAAAAGGGGGGAGATTCAGTCAGTGAAAGCAAAAAGAAAGAGGAGTGCAGAGAGGAAAGAGAAAGAGAAAGAAAGAAACAGAAGTGACAGAAGTGGAAAAAGAGAAGAGTTGGCTGTGGAGATGAAAAAGAGAAGGAGAAGGAAGCTGACATGGAGAAATCAAAGAAAGAAAGAATGAGAAGGAGACTGCCTTGGAGCTGATGGTAAAAGAGGCTGATGCCGAACACAGCAGATCAATGGATAACATCATTGATCAGTTGTTTAGGCAAGGCCATGACACTGACAAACTTGACTCTGAGATCAGAAGATTAGAGATTGAAGAAATCCAAACAGATGGGCAAGTTATGATGTGTTAGAAAGAGAAAGGCTGGAGATCATGATCAGATTATAGCAAAATATCTTGGAAGATCAATGATCGAAATCAAGGCTTGGTCCAGGGACAACATCTTGGCAATAACCACCAAGATCTGTTCGTCTGAAGTATACACTAAAGGATTAGTTATTGAAGCTTTGAATGAAGCTGGTGCTGGGAGCAGGACTGAACTAGCCAAGCAATCTAAAGCCACACTCACTTCCAAAATGCTAGAACAGCCTGTCAACATTCCCACACTAAACCACCAAAACACAACCCACCAAACCAACTCCCTTTCCTCAAAACCAATAGCCGATGATGTACCCAGAAGAAGAAGAGAAGGGTATTGAGGCTAGAAGATGATGAAGAAGATGATGATGAAGATGAAGATAGGCTGCCACTCTCAGCTGTTATACAGTTGCCGAAGGCCACAAGTCACTCCCAACAATTACTCCTGAAACTCAAAGACAAATTGTGAAAGTGAAGCTAGAAGAAGAAGAACTTCACAAACAACACGATGAGGAATTGTTGAGGAGGGTTGACAAAGCATATGCAGCCACATCTTCTATCATCAACATGAAGAAGCATGCTCTCAGATATACACTCTTAAGCATACATTTCAATATCAAAAGGAGAGAGTGAGGATTTGGCCTGATCCCAGGGTGTCTCACAGGATTCACAAGAAAAACATTCCACAGAGATACATTGGCCAGGTGAAAAAGATTGTAGATGAAGTGATCTCCCTGGTCTTTGTAGTATCACCCTGGGAAATCCTAGAAGACTTCAAGAAAGCTTATAAAGCTAACCAAACCCCACAGAAGATGCTTGAAAATAAAATGGTGAAAAAGGGGTTAGTTTATAAGAGGCTTGAAGAAGTCAAAAAGAATGAGCTCCAGTTGTTTCTAGAGGGTAATCACCCTGATGAATTTGCTTATAGAATAATAACAACTGTGGAGCTAAAGAATGGGAAACAGGTCAAATACCTATCTGAGTACTATGGGCCTGAATCATTATTTGAAGGAGGGTGCTGAAGAGCTGACCATGGAGGAACAAATTACCTTCCTTGAGGCCTACACAAGAGAGTCATACAGACTCATAGTGGGGAAGTAGATCTCATGGATGGGGTAACAACTCTGTGTCCAGTTCCCCAAGACAGAGTTCCCATTCATACTTTGCCAAACAGATCATTGAGACTTCTTCCCAGGCCTGTGCTTAAAAGGGTCACTTCTGAGCTGATCTAGAAGACAAAAAGACCAATCCTTCTGCCATAATAAGTGGGACATCTTCAATAAGTTTAGAGGTTTTGGCTGCATTGGTTCAGGGGGAGTTTGTTGGACCAAAAGAACCAATGAGCCTGATCAGAAAAACCTCTAAGTCCTACAGACATCATAACAACTGCTGAAGACTTGATCAGTGTTTGACAAAGTCTGAAGATTCAACAGCTGAAGAACTAAAGTACTGAAGACTTCAAAAGTGAAGACCAAAGTCTGAAGATCAACAGAAGGCTAAAGTACTGAAGACTTCAACAGCTGAAGACTAAAGTACTGAAGACTTCACAGCTGAAGACCAAAGTCTGAAATCAACAGCTGAAGAACAAAGTACTGAATCAACAGCTGAAGTACAAAGACTGAAGACATTAGCTGATGACAACAGCTGAAGTTCAAGTACAAGTACTGAAGCCTTCAGAGTTTGTTACAACAGCTGAAGAAGCATTCTTCAGTTGTTGTGATGGTTTCCTTTCAGTAGTTTTCTTTTTGTTTCAGTATTTGTAAAACGACTGAAGAGCATGTTCTTCAGTCGTTGTAGTTTCAGTAGTTTCTTTCAGTAGTGTAGTGATAGTTAACACTTAGCATTTTTGTAAGAAGATGTCAGCTGTTTGACATCTTCAGTAGTTGTGTTAACTATCAGTAGTTTGAATAAATTCTGTTAGATGTCACTATCAAGTGACATCAGCAGACGTCACATCTTCTATATAAGAGGTGTAGACCTAATTGTATGAGTGACATTCTGTTACCACGAAAGCGAATATTGAATGAAATATTTTGCAGAATTCTTCTGTCTATAACCGTTTGTTCTTACCTTGAAATCTTTTGTGTTCTTGTGAATTGGCTAATTCATTGTTTGTTCTCCGCTGCTATACTCTCAAATCAATCAAATGTAGATCACTGATCCTAACAGTTTAATGGTCCAATAGACTCGCCATCTTGCACTAATAACCTATTAAGCTTAATTTTAACATTTTGCTTAGTTTATGTAGGTTATTAAGAACATTTTCAGTCCGGTTCTTGTTTCATTCGAATATCACATGTTTGGATTCAAATTCTTCTGATTTCGGAAGATTTAACTGCAATGTACCTGTATAATCGTCAATCGAGTGTCAGAGAATCAACAACAAGTGAAACAAGATCTCTAGAAATTTTGGCAGAGTAACGGGAAAAAATGCGATTAGGTGCGATTGAGAGTGATGAGTACAACGTGATCGACTGAGGCCCTTTAAATATTGAACCGAAGTTCGCCTCTCATTCGCTCAGTTCATTTGCTCTGATACCACTTGTTAGGACCTGGTATTTGAACGAAATACCTAGTGATTAGCGTGTAAACCAGATCAAATAGTGCGGAATCCTATTTGATTGGCGATCCAATCAGTGAGAACACAGTAGATCAATAAAGAATTGAAACTAACGTTAGAAATCGATTGGAAATCGATCTAATGTGTTCTATGAACTTGGAGAACGAATTGGAGGCTTTTGGGCGGCTAGGGTATGTCTGGAATCGTAGGGAATGAATGCACTACATTTTTCACGAATAGATTGTATTATAGGTTTAGATTGGTTCATTCGGGCGACTGACCATAAGCATGGTTCAGTCATGCGATTGGTTCAGTCAGTCGGTCCGACTGAGTCTCAGTCGGTCGACTGACTCATTCGTGCCCTTTCATTCGCACCCTCATTTAACCGACTGAGTCTCAGTCGGTCGACTGACTCATTCGCACCCTGTCATTCGGTCGAATGGATCATTCTTATACGCCATTGGGTGAATGACTAAATTTCATGTCCAGTCGTGCGAATCGGATCCATTCGCATGGTTGGTCCATATTCATGGTCCAATCGTGCGAATGTGTCACACTTAGTAAATGTTCTGCCATTTTGAACATTTTACTTTCAAGACCCTTTTAACTTTTGAAATAACATTATGAGTGTTTTTGATCATCTCAGACATGACCATTTTAACCAATTTAGTCACCTCAGACATGACTTTTTAAACACTTTGTCACCTCAAACGTGACTGCTGTAAACTTGAGAATTCATGTGGTCATCTCAGACATGAACCTTTTAGTGAATTAATCCCGTATCTATTTTCATGATGTTGTCCGGAAAATAAACAAAATCAAAAGACTAAGTGAAAAAAGTAAACTAACGTACCAAAAATAAAGACTTGTTTTTTGCTTTTTGTGAGAGATAAATCCTAAGATAGAAATCTATGGGATTTGGTTCCGGAATAGGCAGCTTCAACTTAGATTTCCACACCCGGACCAATTCAATTTTGGAATCATACAGGCAAGTCAAATCATTTGGGACTTGTTGTCAAAATCTTTTGATGCTCTATTCTTAGTTTTCATCCAGAGTCGGTAGCAACTTTTAGGAAATCATACTGGAACTATTAGATTATCACATTGATTTGAACTTTCAAGAATTGCAGCCACAATAATTGTCAGTATATTTGTCCTCTTAAATCCATACGTAGACTTTTGACACAGACTGGCGATAGGTTTAGGTTTAATTATTTCAACTAACATTTGTGGATCCCACACTTATATGGTAATCAACATTCCTCAGGAGCTTTTGAGCGGTCTACGGGTATTTTTACAAGAAGAGACTATTCTTAGAGATTGCAAAGAGAAGCAATCCTCAGGTCAGTGCCATCACACAGCAGAGAGGCGGCAAACAACAATGAATTCTAGAATATCTAGGTTATGCTTATCCTCAGGTTAGTGCCATCGCACAGCAGAGAGGCACACAACCTATCTCCTCGTTAGAGCAGCTTGATTTTATTTTTCACAAAATGCACCAACAACATAAGTCAGTATATTGATAGCATTTTTCTTTCATTTTTTCGTGCTTTGCTCTATTTATGGTCATCCACACACATTTGTGGCGTTTACAAGCTCATTACCCCTTATTGGAATATTGTTGGTGTTAACCAGTGATAGATGGAGGCCCACAGTCAGTGGACAACTTAGTTTGATCTTGAAATCACTAGTCAGGTCTTCTCATCTATTGTGCTGAATCTACCGACATATCATTTGTGATCTAGCAACCTGTAGGTCTACTCTCTGTGTGTTACCTTCATAGTTACCAGTTTTTCTATCATCTTCCCTTTTTGTATTGCTTAAACTACACAGACTTATACTTTGAATTTTTGCATCTTTCTAAATTAAATTTTAAAGTCCCTCTTGATTTGTTCTTGTGTACTATCATATTCCAAAGGGTTTGAATCGGTATCACAGATACGATCTACCTTATGTCAGCTTTCCACTCCTTCTCTCTCGTCTCTTTTTTTTGACTTATTCTCCCCCTAAAATACTAAAATCATAACTGGTTAAATTATTTTAGGATTTTAATAAATAGCAAAATAACATGAGTTTATTTTAAACAGACTAAAGTAAATAAATAAAATAAAATAAAAAATAAAAAAGAAAAATTAACTAAACTACATCGGACTACACATGATCATCATCAGGAATAACATCACTTTTCTTTTTAACGCCGTTGACCTCTAACAAATATAGAAAACGTGGTTTATCAAAGGCTTTTGTATAGAGGTCAGCGCGTTGAAAATCAGTATTAATTTTTACCACATCAATTAAGTTCTTTTCAAAACAATCTCTTATGAAATGGTATTTAATACCGATATGTTTGGTCTTTGGATGTTGGACCGGATTTTTAGTTACTGCAATTGCAGCAGAGTTATCAACAAAAATAGGAGTAGAAGAAAACTTTAAACCGTAATCCCGCATCTGCTGTTGAATCCAGATGAGTTGTGAACAGCAACTTGCAGGAGCAACGTATTCGGCTTCACAGGTTGACAATGCAACCGATGTCTGCTTCTTACACTGCCAGGTAACTAATCTTCTCCCAAAGAATTGATACCCTGCTGATGTAGACTTGTAATTCATCTTACAGCCCTCGTAATCCGAGTCACTATACGCCGTGAGCTCAAAGTCATCATCTTGAGGATACCACAACCCAAGTGTGGGTGTACCCTTCAGATAACAAAATATCCTTTTGACCCCGATCAGATGGTTGACCTTGGGCTTCGCCTGATATCTAGAACATAAACATGTATCATACATGATATCAGGTCTTGAGGCAGTGAGATACATGAGGGATCCAATCATTCCTCGGTACATTGTGGCATCTACAAGATCTCTATTTTCATCAGGTGCTATATCGTAATTCGTAGCAAGTGGAGTCCCAGTAGCAGAAGCATTCTCCATGTCAAAACGACTAAGAATGTCTCCTACATACTTGGTCTGATGTAGAAATATTCCATTTGGAGTCTGATCCACCTGTTACCCGAGAAAGAACTTCATCTCCCCTATAGCACTCATCTCAAATTCTTTCTTCATAACTGCTTCAAATTCTTTGCATAACTCTTCGTTCTTTGAACCGAAGATTATATCATCGACATAGATCTGTACGAGCAGTAGGTCGCCACTTTTTTCTTTGATGAACAGTGTGTAGTCAATGACTCCCCTGCGAAAGTCGTGTTTCTCAAGATGAGTCGAGAGTTTCTCATACCAAGCTCGTGGAGCTTGATGAAGCCCGTATAAAGCCTTGTCGAGTTTGTAAACTCTATCCTGATGATAAGGATCTTCAAATCCCTCGGTTGACTGACATAGACTGTTTCTCTGATTTCCCCATGAAGGAATGCACTCTTCACATCTAATTGGTAGACTTTAATCTTCATGTACGATGCATAGGCAAGGAAGATGCGAATGGCTTCCATCCGTGCCACGGGTGCAAACACTTCATTGTAGTCAATTCCCTCGACTTGGCGAAATCCTTGAACCATCAATCGAGCCTTGTTCCTGATAATGACTCCTTGGTCATCTTTCTTGCATTTTAAAACCCATTTGGTGCTAATGACCTTAGCACCTTTAGGTCTATCAACCAGAGTCCATACACCTAACTTCTTGAACTGAAGAAGTTCTTCTTGCATGGCACTCACCCACGCCTCATCATTTAGTGCATCACTGACGTATTTTGGCTCAAACTGTGAGACAAAACACCGATAAGCACCATCATGAATATATCATTTTTCCATAACTGAGGCGTAATCAGCTGAGTATAGCTGATTTCGGGTTTGTACTCTTGATCTGACATCCCCAATGACATTGTTTAGGGGATGATAGACGTTTAGTCGTGATCCTGGAGTAGTAGGAACAGCTACCTCAGAGCCAAGATTATGAACATTTGGTTTTGCAGCTGAGGTAGTTGGAGTTTGAGGCTCCGTAGTCAAAGGTACATCACTGGTAGATGCTTGTGGACTTTCAGGAACTGGAACCTGTTCCTCCTAACTGTTCTGATCATCTTCTTCAGCTTCATCTTCAGAGGAGGAGTCACTGTCGTCGACTACTCCCCCTGACTGAATAGATGATCCTCCCAGTGAGCTTGATATTGGTATATTCAAGATATCATACATCATCCGTGTAGCTAACTCGTCATTGGAGGGAGAGAGAGAGATGTTGAAGGACTTGAAGAATCCATCATAGTCGAAGAAATAGGCGGGTCCTTTGCCAGTAGGTGCCGTGGTATATCGCTGAACGTCAACATTACACCACACTTCTACTAGACCCGTTGAGTTGTTGTAAACCCTCTTGTTCGGAATGTTGTATTTCATCTGCCTTCTCGCTGAATTTACCTTCTTGTGTTTTCTTCAGAAGTGTGCACGGTGTGCCAAATGGTTCGAGATACTCCAGATTTGGTTTGCGTCTTTGTAGTAGCTCGTAACATGTCTTGCTGTGACGCTTGACAACCAGAACTCGATTCAATGTATAACATGCATTAGCAACTGCCTCATTCCAAAATTGGATAGGCAGTTTCGGGTCTGCCAGCATAGTTCGTGTTGTCTCAATCAAGCTTCTGTTCTTTTGCTCAGCAACACCATTCATTTGAGACGTGTAGGCAGAAGTGAATTGATGTACAATTCCCTTTTCCTTGCAGTAAGCCTCCATCCACTGGTTCTTGAATTCCGTCCTGTTGTCTGAGCGTACTTGTCTAACCTTCAGCTTGTAGAGAGATTCCAGTGTGGTTACTAACTTCTTGACTGACTCAAATGTTTTTGATTTGGATTTCAGAAACATTACCCAAGAGAACCTTGAGTAGTCATCAGTAACCACAAAACAGTACAAGTCGCCTGCTATGCTTTTTGTACTGACTGGACCAAACAGATCCATGTGAAGAAGTTCAAGGGGAAGTTATATTGAATGAACTTTCTTTTCCTTACGAGACTTCTTCGTCTGTTTGCCTTTCTTGCAAGCTACACAAAAATCAGGAAGCAGGAAGTTCTTGACATTAACTCCTCTCACCAGATCCTTCTGAATCAAGTGATTCCTCTTCCTTTGACTAATATGTCCCATTCTCCTATGCCACGAGATGGAATCCTTCTCAGTAGCTTTAGATAGAAAACACTGAACCACATGATCCGTTGTAGCAGCTGTTGACAGATCCAAAACATAAAGGTCTTTATATCTTGAAGCAGTCATCAAAACTTGGTCTTCTGGGATCACGTAATCCTTCTTGAGCATGTAACACTTCTTGTTGTCGAAGATGACTTTAAATCCCTTATCGCAGATTTGGGAAACGAAAAGTAAGTTATTTTGAAGTTGTTGAACGTTGTTCACCTTATCAAACTTAACTTTCTGATTTCCTACTTCTCCCTGAGCTGTGATATATCCTCCCTTCTTTCCAGCAAACGAAACATGCCCTCCTTTTATTTGCTTGACGTTAGATATAAGAGCCCTGTTTCCTGTCATGTGCCTGGATGCTCCGCTGTCTATAATCCACGTGTTAGTTTCAGCACTGTAGCGAACACCTGCACATACAATGTAAAGGATTAGTTTAGGTTAGGAACCCAAGCCTTTACAGGCTTGGGTTTCCCAGAAGCATCACACATCATAAATTCAACCCATTGACCCTTAGAGGGTGAGGGTAGCCCAGGTTCCTTCTTGTCATCATCATCAGACACAGAGGTTGACTTTTTTTTCCATAAGCCAAATTTGTGCAATGTCTGTTTGTGATACACAGTCAACTGGCTAACAGGTTGAACTTTATGTGCACTAGTTCTTCTAGGTGGAGTTAAAGAACTCCTCTTAGAAGACCTAGGTTTTGGTCCTGAAGTTCAATCTTTTTCCTAGGTGTCTGATAAAGAAAGCAATAGGAAGCAATGTGTCCATATTCTCCACAGTTGTAGCATGACCTGCTATCAACTTTATGATTAAACTTTCTTTGTGGAGACGTGTGTGACACTCTAGTAATATCACTTACTTTAGGTTTTGACTCTAGTTCTTTTGATGTTTTTCCTTGTTTAATAGAGTTAACTATTTTAACATGTTTAATCTCTTTTTCCTTTTGGTTAACTGGTTTTTGACTATTTGAAGTCCTGTTAGGTTTTGATTTGACTCTGTTTGACCCTGACTTTAAGTTAACCTTTTCAAACTCTTTTTCCAGATTAGCACAAGGCAATTTACCCTTAGCCTTTGACGTGGCCTCCTTTTGTTTGTTTCCAGAGTCAATAGTTGAACATGAGGAATCTGGATCACTAACAAGAGGAGTAGACACCACATGATCCTTGATGGGATTGTCATTTACAGGTCTACTCTTAGTGTTCATCAAGGTCTCAGATGGTGGTGGAACCACGTTGTAACCCAACCCCTCCCGTTGTTTCTTTCTCTCACTAAGTGTTGGACTATGTGTGATGAACTTGTCCAACTGTGCAGTTTCTGTTTTAATGAGTTTACTTCTACTTCTATAACTGCCTTTTGCTTCTTAGTGTCTTCTAGGGAGTTTAGATAGTACCTAATGTCATTAGCTTGGTTAAATGAAACTACTTCGGTTTCCCTAAGCTGTTTAGTCAAAAGGTCTATCTTTTCTTTGTAACTATGCTCATTTTGTTTTAATACTCGATTCGCCTCAGTGCACAGTTGTAAATCTTTTACCAAGTTATCATTATGATCTAATAACCTAGCAAATTTCGCCTCTATGCTCTTTCTAAATGTATTACAATCAAAACAAGCATGATTATTAAACTCTTGGTCAGTGGTACTTACCTGAGTTGGTTAAGAAGCATTAGCCATCAACGCAACATCAGATGTCTCTTGTTCTGGTGATTCTATCTTTTCTGTCTTTACTCTAGTAGTCTCCTCTTTAGGCTTGTAGCTGACCTCAGATGCCGTTGTCTCTTCAATATTAGACATCGCTATATCAACTGCTAGATCTCCTTCACTTGTAGAATCATCATCAAAGTCTTCTACACTTGCAATGTTTGATTCCCCTAGAGAGACAAACCTAAAGCTCCAGTCCTGTCCTTCATCATCATGAGCAGTCAAGGCTTTTGGATCCTTGCTTGATGAAGTAGAACTAGTAGCTTGCTTGTCTTGACGAGTGAAGGACGAGAATGGGTTCCCGTTTCCCGTCTTCTTTGGCTTAACACATTCTCTCTTGAAGTGCCCCTTCTCCCCACAGTTAAAGCAGGTCACTTTGCTCTTGTCAAAGCCAAATGTGGTATCCTTAGTAGCTACCAAGTTCTGTCCGGTCTTTTTCACAAACTTCTTTGCTCTCCGGACAGCACTAGCTAAGGCCCACATTATGTCCATTCTCTCAAGCTCCATTTCGTCCATCTGCTCGTAGTCCTCGTCTGCCAGATGACAGTTTCCAATCTTCCCAACAACAAGTCCATCATAAGAATGAACCACTGCAGCCAAAAGATCCATGTGTTCTCGAGCTACTTCTACCATCACATTACCGAGGTTCTCAGTATTCAGTCTAGTAGCTTTTGTTTCAGATCCGATATGATGGGTACAAGAAGACCCTGACGTGACTGATCCTGAAGGAGAAGCATGTGAAGGACCCGATGAGCTAGACACAAATGCAGTCTGGAGAGGTGCTCCAGATGTCTTAGCTTGAGGTGTGGCATTGTACAAAGCTGGATTCTAAGAATACGAAGACTTCTGAGCTCTGTACTTCATCCTAAGTGTTTCTTCTCGCAGCTTTAGAATGAAGTCATTTATATCCAGCTTTGCCAGCATTCCATTCTGTCTCAGGTTAGACACGAATGAAACCCACTTCTCCGGAAATCCGTCTGCAAAGTTAGCAACTTTCTTTTCCATGGTAGTAGCCACCCCATGTGTATGCAGTTCACTTATCAGATGGTAGAATCTATCTATAACTTCATCCAAACTCTCGTTTCCTATCGATGAGAAGTTATCGAATTCCTTCTTTAACTCCTTAGCCTTGATTGCCTTCAACGAAGCATTCCCGTCGTACCTCTTTTCCAGCTCATCCCATAGTTTCTTGGACTGCTTATTGTCTGAGTACTGGTGAAAAATGTCTTTAGGGATAGACTGTGTAATCAATGCATAAACCCTCTTCTATGCATTATATTTAACCTTCTGCGCGTCTGTCATCCCTCCTAAGGTTAGCTTTACTCCATCGGCTCCCACTGGCGTACTATACCCAATCTCGATAGCTTCCCACAGATTCGGATCCACTCCATTGAGGTAGATCTCAAAACGTTGTTTCCAGTGGGGAAACTCATCTAATGTTAAAAGCTTTGGTGGTTTATTATGATTACCCACCTCACTCTTAAGTAACAGCAGGTTCTGGATCCTAGAGTCCTTCCCAGCAGTAAAGGCTGACATTTGATCTTCCATGGCGAATAACTTTAAGTCAACTTACACAAACTGTCAACTGGTGTGACTGAAGGATGCGATTGGGCTATCCGTGCGAATGAACTATGCGAATGGTTCAATCGTGCAGCTGAACTATGCGATTGGTTCAGTCATGCGAATGAAGCTGATGCGTATGAACACTGTGAACGAATGGTTCAATCGTACGAATGGCTATGCGACTATGAACACTCATTCGTGCGACTAAGTCAATCTTATGTGTCAATCATACGACTGATCCAGTCTCCTGGTTCAGTCGTGCGACTGAGTCAATCGTATGAAGTTATTCATGTGTGTGGTCCATTCGTATGGGCCATTCGCATGAGAACTTCATTATGTTAAGTTTGAATATATTAATTAATAAACATTATGTGTAACCATTTACACAACTACTGTCCTAATTAACCAATTCAATATCTACTCATTAATGAAATATTAGTCATTACAAATCACAAACAATCAATATTATTTCATTAATCATATCAAATTACGTCAAAATCAGATATACAAGATCTATTACATTTCATATCATGATCTAGGGACATAGATGTATCAACAAAGTAGCTTCTTCTGAAGTGTAAGTGGCTTCAGAAGTACTTGTTCTTCTAAATCCATTTAACCTTTGGAAGACACTGCTATGAACCAGTGGATATAAGTACAGTCTCTGACACTCCGCTGCAGACCTTTGATACTGCATGGCGCTTTCTCAAAGAGCTATGTAGTTGACCATACTTTATTCCACTGTTCACCTTTTTATGTTAGTACTAGTTACCAACTTTAGTTAGTGACAAAAGGTAAGTCAGGGACATGTACCGACTACCATATCTCAGATAAGACTTCATAAGAGATACCTTAAACTATAGCTTTGTAGTATTTGCTTTAGTTACAGGATTCTAGCTGGTATTAAAGTATATTCGGTTGTAAGTAGTATTATATATAGTTTCTCATTGTAACTCATAATAGTATGCTTGTAAGAGTCTTGTAAAATTTGAGTTGAGAAGTAATATATGCAAGTACATTGAAAATTACTTCTTGTGTTTGATTATTACTTATTATATTGTTATCAACTCTTAGAGACTTTGCTTTCTTCCGTGTGTTGTTTAAGTGAGTTTGAGAGAAAAACGTAGTGTTTAGTGACATAAACCGATCCTACAGATATGCACTCTTTCTAAAGTGCATCAAGATACTGAAGATGGCATATGACCAGATCATTGCCAAGAGGGAGAAAAGAAATAAGAAAAGGAAACCTTTACACTTGGGCAACATTATAAAACTAGAGGTTGATGTAGATGGTGCTTTGTTGATTCACAGGGATGGGCTGTCTACGGTATCTATTTAGGAACCAGTTTCACTCAACAAACTGCTATTAAAAGCCATCCATGCTATGAGTCAAATGAAAATACACGTGCTAATAGAGAAAAACTGGTTGATGCTTCAACTTTGTCAACATGATAAAGGCTATAGTGGACCCATCACAAGCTGAACCTCTGGTGCCACAACAAGATCCTGCAGAATCCTCACAACCTCAACCACTACCAAAGCATTGAAGAACACATGCTGTATAATCCTTAGGAGGAGTATTGTTTGACCCTAAAAGGAACATACATGCCAATTCAATTGGTGAGTTGATGGTTGTTCTGCTGGAATTCCCATAAGTCCAAGTGTCAATGCGGATGAAGATCCTGCAGTAGAAGAACAAGTATTGGCTTACCATATTTGTTATTGTTGAAGGCAAAGAACAAATGCTTACAAGTGTTTGTTCTTCTGCATTAACAAATGTGGAAAACCAGAAGAAATGCGGACAAGATTCTGTTCATCCGTATTTGCCAATGCGGATGACCGGACAAGAATGCGCAGAAGTATTTGTTCATCTGCATTACCCAATGCGGATGACCAAGATACTAATGCGGAAGATCAAGTGAAGAAATGCTCATCAAGTCCATCTCATTGGCATTTGCCAATGCGGATGATCAAGAAGAAATGCTGATGAAGACTTAGACTAGTTCTGATGTATAGGTTAGGGGTAGTTTAGTCACTTTGTAATAAGACAACTTGTCTGCCTATAAATAGAATAGAAATCCTCGTACCTGAGGTGACTATGAATAGATAATCAGAATATATTGTATCAAACATTCTCTAGGTTCATTATTACTGTTGTTTTCTATAACGCTAGCATTTATTATAATCAATCACCTTCATCAATATATACGAAGCATTTATGAGTTTATTCTTGCATTAAATGTTTATTGATTATTTGTTTTCGCCATTCAATCTCTGACTTGATTACTATATTCGATCCTAGTGAGAATCTTAATCTCACAACCTAGTCAGAGATAACTTTAAAAATGGATTAATAACTAGTCAAAATTAACACAAATGAACAATATGCTGATCTGTTCACCAAAGCTTTTGATGAACAAAGATTCAAAATATCTTGTATCAGCTATTGGGATGATTAACTTTGAGTAGCTTTACCTAAAAACTTAATCATATTATTTCTAAAACATGTGTGTCCTAATTTGTTTATTTTATCATCTTCATAGGCCCTTGTTCTCTTTGGAAGTAAAATCTTTTTAAAAGACGTTCCTTTGATTTTTGAAAATTTAGATCTCTTTATCCTTCGGAAGAGATCAAAAATTACCTTCAGAAGAAACTTATGTCTTAACAAATAAATATCTACTTAAGTAGTTTTACCTTCGAACGAAATTTCTGAAATATCTTCCAAAGCTTAAAATCAACTTAAGTACTTGTATGTTTTATAAGAACAAATTTTCTTCCGAAAGCAATTTTCTTTCAGAAGTTTTTATTTTTCTTAGAATAAACAATCTGAATTCTAAAATCTCTTCCAAAGCAAAATTCTCAAAAATCTTTGAAATATCTTTCGAAGTCAATTTGCCTTCGGAAGCTTTCCTTCAAGAACTTTTGAAGAAAAATAACCTTCGGAAGATTTCTCGACTTCCAAAAAAACTACTTTTTGGGCAAAAGAAAACTATTTTTTCAGAGGTGGGACCAACTTCCGGATTTCAAAGTTTATCCTCTTTCAATAACTCTGTCTCGGATCCTTTTCACATATAAACCCAAAGGTTCCCCTCTTTCACTATCTTCTTCATTTGCACTATTCCTCTGACCTAAATTCTACGAAACCGCCTTTGTTCTTCATCATCTTTCAGAGGTGGGACTGACTTCTGGATTTCAGTTTGTTTATACCAATTAATTGCTTACTTGGACTCCTTGGAGTATTACACATTTTCTAGATATGTTCAATACATTCTCCTATGAACTGGGCTCACACTTGAAGAATACAGGTAATATTCTTAAATTGGGACAGATGAAGCCCAACATCATTAAAATCTTGAAGAAGCCAACTATAGGCTTCTTAGGGGTAGAAACAACCCTTGTCCCTAAAATGGTAGAGCTCATTGCTCAAGGTGACAACCAAGCAACACAAGCTAGTGTGTAACCCACACCTCCTACCTCCCAACCACCAAAAAGACTTCAAATCACCTACACCTACAAAAGAAAATCCAAACGAACCCCTTCTCAAGCTATTAAGTCTGTGTAGGCCCCCATACACACATCCATACAGGAGGAAGTGGATACTAGAGCTCCCACTTCTCTTGAGGAGCAAACCACTCCCATCACTTCAAGGATTAGTGCTGAGGTTCCTCATGCTCAGCCTGATAAGCTCACAAGCCAAACAGCCTTAAGGCTTCACTTTGAGTCTTAACACTCAGGTGAATAACCTTTAGGGGTCAGTTACCATCCCCAAGCTTTAGACTTAGACCACCCAATTCCCAACCTTGACTTCTATACTGATGAAGACTTAGGTTTCAATGAGTATCATTAGTCTCTCTATTTCTCCTCTACTCAAAAGAGAGATGAGTGCTCCCGAGTCACCTATATCTAGCCCATATTAGTCACCTATTACTGAGGTGGATCCTTCTAAACCTGTTCAGGAAATCCATATGGATGAGGCTCTCACTTCAGCAAGTGATTACATTGATCAGACCTCAACCATGGCAACTCAGCCCATTAAGACTTCAACTGAAGTTGTCAATGGGCAGAAGAAAACCAACAGCCAAGAACTCCATGTTGGTGGTGAGAGAGAAGACTTTGCTCCAGTTCTCTCATCCCCCATGATTCTTCTGATGAAAATAAGGGGAATCTGAGGCTAAAGGTGCAAAAACTTTCAAAAACATACACCTACCTAGTCTCCAAGGTTAGTCATCTTGAATCACAGGTGACTACCCTAAACAACAGGGTCAATGATTAGCAACTTGAGATATCTTATCTAAAAAAACTAGCTGGGAGACCTTTAAGAAAAACTCAACCAGGAACACAAGAACCTGTGAATATCATTGATCTAACCTCAAACTCAACTATACAAATGGGTGATGCTACCAAAAAGGGGAGAAAGTCATCACAGACACAAAACTTGGGAGTTCTTCATAGAGCATGGACATTGAGGACTCACCATCTTCAATTGCAACTGCATACTCACCAACTTTCTCAAGTTCACATTGTTGTAGAGTTTATAGATTCCTTCATTCAGAGTCTTTTTGAGGAAGGTATACCAAGGGAAATGTCATCTCCACCTCAAGGAACTTCCAACTATATCATAGTGTGGATGTATGATGCAAATAGAAGAGCCCTTATTCTTTAAAGAGTTCAAGGGCGGCAAGAAGTCTTAAATTTTTAGACTTTGAACTAATATGAAGGTCTTGACCTTGTCAACATGCCACTTGTCAATCAAAGCGAATGTAGACAAGCTGACAGGCTGGCACAAAGGATTCAGGGCAGAACTACTGAAGTGTTCAGTCTAAGACGGAGACAAAGGCAATTAGGTAATACTATTAGTCAACTGGATGTTGAGGAAGACCCTAAGATTAGCTTCGAATGGGAAACCTTGACTGAAGGCCTAGTGGTACAGCTTGAGAGCCCTGTCACACCTACAACTACTTCAACATTTCATTCCCTCAATGAAGCACCTACTAGTGAAAGTGTGTCATAACCTCTCTCTGGCCAGAGCTTGGAGGCTACACTAAGCAATGAAGGCCAAAGCTCTCTCCACCCTGAGTTACAAAGGTTTGTGAGTGACAAAGGGAAAAGGAAAATGACTCCTAAGGAGATTGAGGAGGAGGAGAAGGAGAGAGGAAGAGGAAGCTAGGAGGACAAAGTTCCTCTGTGTTTGCAGGATTCATGGAAGCTGCAATCAGGGTTGCCCCAGATGAAACACTCAAGATGATGAGTTAAGGGAAATCATGATTACTTACCTGCAAACCAGGAACTATGAAATTGATGAGATTATATGTCTCTGCTTAGAAGAACTTAATGAATTGGCTGACATGGAATTGTTAAGAGAGAAGAAGGAAGCATGGGATGCAAGGATACTTTTCCAAATCAAATAGGAGAAGAGACAAAAGAGATTGTACAAGCATGTTCCCACTCTCTCCCCAGTTTAAGAAAGTCCTGCACAAGAGGCTGTGGCTCCATAAGAACATCAAGTAGACAAAGAAACAGATAGGCAAAACATGATCAACTACTTGAGTGCCACATGTCTCTACCAGGCATCTGCACTTCTTCCATATTCCTTTGAGTACATAGAGTTTGTGATAGGATCAAATGAATAAATCTTTGATGATTTGTAACACAATTCAATGAATTTCACACAAAGTAATCAAATCAAAACAAGATATCAATAAAATTCAGTTTTCATTCATATCAAGCTAAGACAATTACAGGTATGAAAAGCAGATTCGAATAACTTGTGTATTCGTTACTACATACCTGCAAATCTAAGCTATTTATACTGAAAACAAAAGTAAAGGAACTAACAAATTACAGAAATAGTCCCTATACTATTACAAAATATAAAAAGACAAATAAAGACAACATGTTAATCTTTTTAGAGCACTTAACAATACTCCCCCTAAGATTTACATGGTCTTTAGTCTTCAAAATCTTCAAGCTTGACTGCTGACTCTATCTTCAATTCTATCTTAAATTACTTCAGTGACATTATCATTTTCATCATCATCGTCATCACTTTCTTCACTTGATGAACTTTCAGACATATCCTCATCACTTTCTTCATCAACTTCTACATCTTCAATCAGATCATTTGGATCTATTGGTTCTTCTTCAGTTAGATGAAAGTGTGGCTGAGTAATATCAACTTCATCCATAGATACATTTCTGATATAATCAAAAACTGGAATGTTTTGAGCACCCGTTATCATTGCCAGTCTTTTGTACACACTCTGACATGTGCTCTAACTGAATTCTATCACCAATAACTTCAGCAGCATACAAATCTGGATTTGCATCATTAATGAGAAGTTGAAGAAATCTTGGGTACATCAGATACTTATGCCTTACTCCTCTTTCCAGATTAAAAATAAATCCATTCATTATCCACTTAGCCATATTGAATCTTCTGTTAGTGGATAAGGCTACAATTGGAGATGCAATGTCAACAGGGAATGAATCCCAACCCGCACTTCTTTTTGACATGCAATGTTGAAATATGAAGCATAAAAGCTTCCAATGTTTAAATACACGAGCTCTGAAAAACTGTTTCTTTGGGAAATGATCTGGATGACCCATCTGTAGAAAAACTTCTCTACATTCATTAAATGTATATTCAGATAAATCTTCAGGATCATTATCTCCCAGTCTTAGAGCTTGTCTAATTGCTTCTTCAGAAACTTCAATCATTCTTTCTGAAGTAATGAAGGCTCTTAAAACTTTGTTTCCTTGATCATCTCTTTCAACTTTTGCAGTTCTCCAGAATTTTTTAATCATTCTTCCATTAATCATGGGCCTTGCACACATAGCATAAACATATTTTGTTCTTAGTAAGAATCTGATAATATCTTCATATCCTGTAGCTTCTCTGTTTTCATCATTTAAGAAAGCAACTACATTGTGTTTTGGCTCAAATTTTAATTTTGCCATCTGCAAAACACAACAAAAGAATTATGAAAACATTGAATATTGATTTAATGAAATTTATTCCACATATGACTTTTGATTTTGACTTTTGAATTTGACCTTTTTATTTTTACTTTTGAATTGAGATTTCAAGTTGTAAAACATTTGAATTTGTACTATTTGACATTTGAAATTTACCTTAATTTATTTTGAATTAATTATTTAACATTTCAATTTTGATTTAATTTTAAATTTATTTTATTTTATTTTATTTTTGTTCAAAAATTGATTGTCTGTTCATCTTCTTCTTCTTCGACTATGCAAAGTCGACAGATTTCATCATCCACAAAAATTTTCACTTTAAGATCGAAACAATACATCAATAGATTCGAAATGTGTTCTTATCAATAATCCATTATCAATTTTTGATATGATACTCATTTGATCAGATTAAACTTGGATTATATTTGTTCGAACGCCCAAATAGCATTCAACTGTCTATTGACAAAACACTGATTTAACCCAAAATTTTTATATTTGAATCACAAACTTATGTTTATATATTGAAATACAATGTATACTCAAAGGATTTGATTCAATTTCTGATGAAATAAGGATATGTTGGTGCTCGACAGTCGCAGTTCGAGGGTTTTGGTTCTGAAATTTTGAAGTGTGAATGAAAAATACGCATAAGTGTTCAATATATATATGTGAAATTTTAGGCGTATGAGCCCTGTTCGGACGTATGGTCCTTGTTTGAGCGTATGAAAACCTAGAATTCACTTATTTTGTTAGACGTATGAGCACTGTTGTGCGTTTTAAGTCAGACGCATGAGAACTGTTCAGACGCATAAGCACTGTTTAGGCGCTTTTGCACTGTTCAGTCGCATGGACTTTGTAAAATGTCTAACACTTGAAATTTTGAAACTATTTAGACGTATGAGACATGACAAACGTCTAACACACTATTTAGACGCATGAGATTATCACAAACGCCCAATACTTGAAATTTTCAGATGTATTACAACTGTTTAGACACATGGAAAACGTCCAACACTTGTATAATCCTGAAAATTTCATCATGCTCCTATTGAGACGCATGTGCACTATTTATGTACATACACTTGTGATTCCCAATTTTTTCACTTGCACACTTTTTACCATTTAGATCCCCAAATTTTGAACTTTTTTTGCATTTTGCACTTTCAATTTATAAAATTTTTTTATTTTATTTCTTCTTAAATTTATTTTGTCCCTTCATTTTAGTCTCAACATAAAATCAAATATCATTTGATTTTCAACTTAAAAATCATTTATTTGCAAGATTATGTATATTCATATTGTAATTTTCAAACACATTCTATTTTCAGATTACACAAATACTTTGAACATATAGCATCATCCTTTCAATTCAACATTTCAAATTTTGATTATGATTATTGAATATTTTCTGAGAACAACTCTTTTAGATATTACTCCCCCTAAACTTTTAAGTTTGAAAAAACTTATAAGTTTCTTATGAAAGAGAATAAGATCACACATCACATTGAGACATTGCCTTCACACACAAAGACATGCATAAAAAGTTGAAAATAGAATTAAAATTTAATATTAAACAAAGAATAAATGTCTGCAGAGAGATCATATTAATGAAGATCAGCACATTAAAATAAAATGAATGTGGATAGTCATAAACAATGAATAAATCCTGATCAAGTATGTTCCAGGTCAGTGATATCATAGCAAAGGAGATACAAGATCTAAGGACAGACAATGAGTGTTTTTGACACAACTATCAACTCACTACTTTTCAATTCTTGGATTGATTAGTGTTGATTTAGATATGACATGATGTAAAGCATACAGAGACTAAGAGAATTCAACTATCATCATGAAATGTAAGAAAGAACACATGCTCAACTTATTACCTGAAACATAGATATCACCAGAGTTCATGTTACTTAGTTAATAGAGAATGATCATAGATAACCATTTGATCAGGTCTGACTATTCTTTTGAATAGGTTGTGCACATTGGCATCTTTTTGCATCAAAAAGAGAATCCAGATCTATAATGACTTACAACAAAGGATATCTCAGTACTTCAGGTCTATGATGACTCATAACAGAGAAGTGAAATGATGCTTTGTAACAGATCTCATGATTTCACATAGCTTCAACAGGTGTGAGAGATGTATCTTAACAAACATTCATTCTGATAAGCTAAAGCTACTCAAAAGTACTCAGATGAATACACACAAGCATGTATGTTTAGTTTGATCACAAGAATTTACTTTTCAGCATAATAGTCAGATATTAGCTACACATCATATCTGATCATGTCTAGACTTTATTAATGGGTGAAGTATGCAACTGATCTCACTAATGTACTATCATTTCTCACATATTGCAAAACATAATCCTTTCCAAAACAAATATTTTTGTATTTTTGATATATATTTTTGTATTTGATTTTTCTATGAAAAACATAAAATCACACAAACACAAAAATATAAACAGGCAATTCACAATGAGAGTATCACTTATTATGATCTTTTGATTTAGGGAGATCACATATGATTTATATGACCAATTGATTCTACTAAGTACTCAAACCGTCCTGGTAGGAAGGCTTTAGTAAACAGATTTGCCAATTGTTTTTCTGTTGCAATTTGAATCAATATGATTAATCCTTTTTCAGAGTTATCTCTAAGAAAATGATATCGAATTTCGATATGTTTTGTTTTTAAGTGTTGAACAGGATTAGCTGTTATGAACATAGCAGTTGTGTTATCAATATAAATTGGTGTTTTAAGAAAGTTGAATCCATAATCTAGTAATTGATTTTGCAACCAAAGAATTTGAGAACATCATGCTGATGCAGCAATGTACTCAGCTTCTGCAGTTGAAACAGAGACATTTGTTTGTTTTTGCATTGCCATGAGACTAATCTGGGACCAAGAAGTTGACCCCCACCCGAAGTAGATTTCTATCTTGACAACATCCACCATAATCACTATCAGTATATCCATATAGTTTAAAGTTACCGTCGTAAGGATACCAAAGCCCTAAGGCTGGTTTACCTTTGAGATACCTGAATATTCTTTTGACAGCAATTAAGTGAGATTCTTTCGGGTCTGATTGATACCTGGCACATACACAAACAACATACATAATGTCTGGTCTAGATGCAGTAAGATACATCAAAGAACCAATCATTGATCTATACAACGTTTGGTCAATAGATTTTCCTTTTGGATTAGGTTCAATCTTGGTGTTAACATCTGCTGGAGTTCGTATGGACTGATAGTCTTGCAACTTAAATTTCTTTAAGAGCTTGTCAACAAACTTTTCTTGATTGATGAAAATTCCATCTGCAGTTTGCTTGACTTGAAGTCCAAGAAAGAAGTTAATCTCTCCCATAGAACTCATTTGAAATCGAGATTTCATTATTTCTTCAAATTCATTGCACAATTTTGGACATGTAGAACCAAATATGATATCATCAACATACACTTGTACACATAAAAGATTATTATTGTCCTTCTTTATGAATAAAGTAGGATCAATTTTCCCTCGTGTGTATCCATGTTGGATTAAGTGTTGTGATAACGTCTCATACCAAATCTAGGGGCTTGATGAAGTCCATATAAAGCTTTACTCAGTTTATATACTCGATGTGGGAATTGTGCATCCTCAAAGCCTGGAGGTTGCTTCACAAATACATCATCAGTAATTGGACCATATAAAAATGCACCCTTTACATCCATTTGATACACCTTAAATTTCATGAATGAAGCATAAGCCAGAAAAACTCGAATAGATTCAAGTCTTGCAACTGGTGCAAACACTTCATCATAATCTATACCTTCTTCCTGTGTGTATCCTTGTGCAACAAGTCTTGCTTTGTTCCTTATTACAACACCACGATCATCAGTCTTATTTCTAAATAACCATTTCGTGCCAATTACATTTTCTCCTTCAGGTAGATCCACCAAATTCCACACTTCTTGTTTGCGGAATTGAAGTAATTCTTCTTGCATGGCTTCTATCCAACCATTGTCCTTTAATGCTTTGGTAACATTTTTAGGAACATTTGAGAAAGAAAACAAGAGTATAAGCATACGTTTGCTTGTTCTACTTTACTCCTTGTTGTTCTCTCATTCAATGAACCAATAATCTGAGAAATTGGATGATTCTTGTGAATACGAGATGTAGTGATCTCATCACATTGAATATTAACATCCAAATTTGTTTGATTCAAGTTGGACAACTCATGTATTAACGTAGAAGAATGTGGATTGAAGTTTGGAACTTGAGTAGGTGAGTTGACAAAGTAATCAAAGTTACCTGTATCAACTACATCACCTGAAATGGATGATGTTTCAAACTCAGGTATCACAAACTCATTACCATCATTAGGAATATTTTGCGATTCTTCCTGATTAATTGAGTCGGAATGATCTAAAACTGTATTATCATGATTTTGTATTGTTAAATCCTTAACAAATGATAAAAATGGGTAGTCTGAGCTTGAATCATCTGGGTCATCAGAATCTAAATCTTCACTAAAAGATCCAAGATCTCCTCTTGAGTTCTTCTTATTTGTAGAATTAAAACAATTTAATTTATCAAACAAATTAGATTGAAAAGAGTTTGATAATGAATCTAGATCAAATAACCATGCAGGACCATTTGA
Organism: Flaveria trinervia; assembly: GCA_025506515.1. Lineage (NCBI taxonomy): Eukaryota > Viridiplantae > Streptophyta > Magnoliopsida > Asterales > Asteraceae > Flaveria > Flaveria trinervia. The sequence goes on from CM046442.1 coordinate 79,296,428, forward strand.
AACTGATGGAAAAGAATTTTCCATAAATTTAACGTTGAATGTTTCAATGATTACATTTGTCCTAGAGTTGTAGACTTGATAGGCTTTTGAAACTGATGAATATCCAACGAAAAATCCATTATCAGATTTTGCATCAAATTTTCCTAATTGATCACTTGAATTAAGAATCATAATAGGACAACCAAATGATTTTAAAAGGTTTATGTTCGGTTTTCTGCCAAACATTAACTCATATGGAGTTTTCAGTTTATCTTTTACAATTAAGATTCGATTCTGAACAAAACACGCAGTTGATATTGCTTTATCCCAAAAAGTGATAGGAATTTTTGTATCAGCTAACATAGAACGAGCAGCTTCAATCAGTGTTCTATTCTTCCTTTCAGCAACTCCATTTTGTTGAGGAGTTCTGGGAGCACTGAACTGATGAGCTATCCCTTTCTGTGCACAAAACATTTCAATGTTAGCATTTTTGAATTCTGTTCCATTATCACTTCTTATTATTTTCACTTTGTTGTCTAATTGATTTTCAACTTTAATGATAAATTCTTTTAATAATTCAGCTGTTTCAGATTTGGCATATAGAAAGAAAACCCATGAAAATCTTGTAAAGTCATCAATGATAACTAAACAATATGATTTTTGTCCAATAATCTTGACATTTGTTGGTCCAAAAAGGTCCATATGTAACATCTGAAGAGGTTTGGATGTTGAGTTTATAGGCTTGGAATTATAAGACGCTCTGTGTTGCTTTCCCTTCAAACATGCTCAGTGATCATTAGTTGCAAATTTCTTGGATGGAAGTCCAATGACATGATTTCCTGCTACAAGCTTGTTCATATTCTTGAAATTTGAATGACTGAGACGTCTATGCCAAAGCTGGCTTTCATTATTTGATGCCTTTGCAATTAGGCATGTTGTTTTAGTTGAAGGATCAACTTGAGACATATCCAATTTGTATACATCTCTGTCTCTCTCAGCTGTAACAATAACCCAATCTTTACTTATCTTGAAACCTGGCTTCAAAACATAACAGAATAAATTATCAAACAGAACAGAATAAGATTTGTCACAAATTTGAGATACGCTTAACAGATTAAATTCAACTGTGAACAAAAGTTGACTTTATCAAAGCTTATTATCCCATTGGATACTATTCCTTCTCCAGTTATTTTTCCTCCAGCATCACCACCAAAGGCGACGTGAGTTTCATCTTTTGACTTAAAATCTTGTAACAAGGCAGTATTGCCTGTCATGTGCCGACTACACCCACTATCCACATACCATGTATTGATTGGTCTTTTTGGGCGTACCTGCACTACAAGAAAGTTAAGTTGAAATATCTACCCAAGCCGAAATGGTCTTGGGCTTTCCAAATTTGTCAACAATTGTAAATTGTTTATAATGGAGATTATTCAAATCAGGTTTATTTTTATGAATTTTCCAATTTTATTCTGAAAATTGTTTGATTTATTTTTGTGAACATTTATACCATTTGATTTATCATCTTTTGAAATGTATTGATGTCTAACATTTTTATTAGTCATCCTTACAGATCTTGGTATAAAGTGTTCTTGCATGTTGTGTTTTGAGCTCATGTAATTGTTCTTAGGAAAAAATCTCAAACCTACATTAGGTTGATTAATGTCTCTTTGAAATCCATTAGTTTAATCTCTCAAATACTGTGGATTAGCAAATCCTTTGCTCATGTTTGATTTTGAAAAGTTTCTAGTGAGAGATCTATTTCTAAAGTAACAATCTGCAGTGTTGTGAGTCTTTTCATCACAATAAGTACAATATTGTTATAATAACAATCTGCTATCGAATGATTTCTCATGTCACATATGTGACAGTACTTGTTAAAGTAGCACTCAGCAGTATTGTGATTTTTCATATCATAAATTTCACAGTACTTTTATGGCGTTAAAAACAACTTTTTGTTAACTTTTGACAATGACATAATGTTTGATTTTGGTGTCATATAGTTAAACTGTTGTCTTTCATTTTTCACAGTTTGATTTTGTGTCAGATTATTGTTCATTTGTTTAACATGAATTTCCTTCTTGAATGTATTAGAAACAAATCTTTTTGCTACAACGGAAGTCTTTGAATCTGAACTAGATTTCAGATCTGAGTTTGATTTGTTCATAACATTTGATTTATTATTTGAAAGAGATTTCATATTTAACATACCTACTGACACAAATTTAATTGGTTTTAGTTTTGTTTTGTTCAGATGTTACTTTTACAGATTTCTTTCTTCTTCTTTGATTCTTTGATTTAGAAGAGCTTGGTTTATTTTCAGATTGAACATCATCAGAAGAAGATTCCTTTTCTGATTGAAATTGTTTCATATTGATGGTGTTTGAATCTTTTGATGTTCCTATCTGTTGTTTATCCTTGTTTTGAACTCTGACTTCTTCTATTACATTGTGAATTTGATCAGAAGAGATATTTTGTTTTGGTTGTTTTGGTTCATATGATTTTATCTTGATTGGATGTCCATTTTTGATTTTTTCTTGATCTTTTCAACAAACACTTGAACATTTTCTTTTTCCTCTTCTACATTCTTGGTTTTGATCTGAAAGGCTTTAAGCTTTGCTTTGTTTTCTGGTGAATGATCATGAGTATTGAAATTCTCTGGTAGTGTGTTTGTGATAGATTCAGGCATAGGTTCATGAGTGAAACCTAATCCTGCTTTTTGTTTATCTTTCCTTTCACTGATTAGTTTCTCTACTATCATTTTTGAACTCTTAACTTTTGCTAGATCAAATTGAGTAGCAGCATGTGCTATTTTCTCTTGTTCAAGATTCTTGGTCATCTCTTCTAGTTGTTTTGTAACAATTTCTAAATCTTTGATTGTTTTGTTCCATGAATTTTGAAGAAAGATAATCTTTTGATCTGCAGTTTTATGATCAGATTTAAGTTGGTTATGCATAGATTCCTCTTGTTTTAGTTTTTCATAGATTTTGAATGAATAGTTTCTGTAGTGTTCAACATGTTCAAAACATGATTTGGTGCAAAGCTTTTCTCTTACTTCTGATGGTATTTCAGGAAATTTTGGAACTGTGGTTTCAGATGATGAAGTAGAAGATTTAACCTTTGGTTGATCAGACTGAACCATTAGAGCTACTTCCTCTGTATCCTCTTTAGGATCAGACTTGTCACTCCAATCATAGTTATCTTCCTCTTCATCATTTTCCCCTTTTGGGTCATTGTTTTCTGACCAATCTTCCTCTTGAATTTCTGCAATAAGAGATAAACTTGATGTTAATTCATTTGTAAATTGATCTGCATATGCACTCCAATCATATCCATCTTTTATGTTGACTACTTGTGCTTTCTTTGTTTCATCAGATGGCTTGGTTTCATCTTTAAGCTCTAGCATGGGAAGACTTTGATATGGCTTTTGAAAAGTCTTCTGAGCTTGTTGAAACCTTTGATTATTTGAGCTTGAATGAGCACTTCCTCCATTATTCCTTGGAGCTTTACATTCTCTTGAGAAGTGTCCATAACTATTGCAGTTGAAACATCTGGATTTTGACTTGTCAAATCCAACAGTCTTGTTTGCACTAGGCTTATATTCTTGTTGACATAAGAATGTTTTTGAGTCGTGTAGGCAATCATCACCATCTGCTAGTTCAGGTCCATCTCTTCAACATCTTCAAGATCCATCTCAAATAAATCCTGTAAAACAAAATCTAGTTGAGTTAAATGGCTACCTTGATATGCTTGAAAGCTGCCCATAAAAGCAGTAAATGCAGTTTTGGACTCTTCATCCTCTAACAACTTGAGCTTGAAGTACTTAAAGAACAAAAAGCAACAAAAAGAAAGATGAGGGAAGATGTTGCAAGGTCAAGAGCCATCATCCAGAAGAGCTTGAAGAAGTCTGCTCACAGACAAAGGATGATGAGCTTCTTGAAGCTGTATGGATTCTCCGGAAGGAGACTTGGCCCTATGTCTCTATCTTCTATGGATGTGCAGATAGGGTGATCAAGCAGAAGATCAAAAGAGGAGAACTTGTTGACTTAGACTCCCTACAAAGTTAGGTCCCTTAAGAAATGGAGGTTAAGGTTGAACAACATAAGATAATAGCACTTGAACCTCCTGTTAAGCCTCAGCAAGCTTCGTCTTCTGATCCACATCCGTGTCAAACTGCCTCAACAAGCACTTGAGCAGACTGATCAACAAGGTGCTACAGACCAGTCTTTTCAGTTAAAATCATCAAAGAGGAGGAAGAGGATGGCTTCTAGACCAAAGACAAAGATAAAGAAGAAGCCTAAACCATCCACCTCCATACCTCAGGGTGAGTCGGATCAACATGAGGAAGTGCATGAAAAGGCAGCCTGATTAACTCTAATGAAGTGACTCCTCTTGCTTCTGAGAGACCCATCTTATCCTAGACCTTTACAACTAATCCAAAAAGATGGCATGTGATTAAAGATCATGGTGGTGTGAATGTATACACATGGCAAGACTTATTCAAACTACCTCTACATGATCTTTTTAAGATAAGAAGATACTATGAAAGTTTTAGTGATCCTGACCATCTAATGAAGAAGGGCCGGGTCATCATCATGATGAGGAATGTCAGCTAATGAAGATCTTCAAAATTTTTGGTAGCATCAGCCTACGAGGACTTTGTAAGGATTCCAATAAGTCTGATGCAGTCAGAACATTCAAAGCATCCAAAGTCTCTCTGCATGCATGCACCAAAGAACTGCAGTGGAAATGTTTCGGAAGTTTTACATCTTACACTAGAAATTTCTAAGTGTAAAATCTTTCGAAGCCAAGACCAATATATTATGAAGCCAATTATGAAGTCTTCCAAAGCTTTAGAGAAAAATCTTCCAAAGCCAGTTTATGAAGACAGATTTCTTTCGAAGACTTTTATAATGCTTTTATCTAATGTACTTTTCCATAAAGTTGGACCACCTTTTCGCTGCAACTCTGTTTGACTCACCAACTTCCACAAGTTGGTGAAAAGGTCCATGCTTTTGGTAAATTGTACGTTGAGGTCTTGAGTCTAAGCTTTCTACTTTATGTACTTAATCCTTTTTGTAATATATTAGTATGTGAGCTATGCAATGTCATATTGACTAGTCAAAAGGCAATCTGCCTTTTGACTTTACATTTGACTTTGTTGTCTATTCTTATGTATCCGGCTGGCCTTCAAAGTATGGCCAGCTGTAGGATGTAGTATATGTATCTCAAGTACTTGTAACTTTCCATTATGCTTTTGTAACACTTTGTAATAGAACTTGAGAAGCAATATACAACATTCTTGAAACCAAAATACTTGTGTTGTTTGCTATCTTGTTCTGTCTCTCATTTATTTGTGTTCTTAGCATCTTTTATTCTAGTTAACTAGTTCCCTATTTGATCTGTTAAGTGTTCTAAAGAACTCTCCTCAATTGTGTTGTTGTGTTGTAAAGTGCATCACTCCTTTTAACGGTCCTGCAACTCTCTTTACCCCTGGTGGAACCCTACGCCCAAGGCACAAAAACAACCTCCATAGTTTTTTTTGCTGCCAATAAAGAGTAAAGATGTTATTGACTTTTTCTTTCATGCAAGATATGAGGTTGACTTTTGACTTTTTAGGCTAGCTTTCTATATAGATATCATCAAGGTAAATTGCAAAATTGTAGAAAATGAAGTTATAAGCTCTTTTGTTTAGAACGATTACAAACATAAAACCTTATTTTATTTAACGTATATTTTAAACCCAAAAGAATAATAATCTTATCAACATAGTTGTTTTGTTTTATGTTTGTATATATGGATGTATCAATGTATATATGCATATGCATGTAGATACAAATTTACAAGTGCATGAATGCATTATTTATTTTTGCATGTATTAGCACGAAGAATACATATAAATATGTTGATTTGGAATTAGACTTTTCTATGTGTATATAACAATAGATGGACAAGCTAGTCGGCCTAATTACTCAAATGGCTCAATAGACGTTTTATAATGTGGATATTTTATGTATTTAAGCCCCTTACGTTAGTGTAACCAATGTCACATTAGTGAAACCATAATGTTATGCTAGTGTAGCATCTTGTTAAATCAGTGTAACTTCCATACTTACGTTATTTCTCATCATCCATAGTTACCAAATTCATAATGCGAATTTTATTACATTCCTGTGAGTCCCTACAGACCAACATAACTTGTACTTACACCAGCGTAAGTTATGAAATTCGAAAAAAATCTGCAAGATTATATTAAAATTAAAGTTAAAAATGCAAAGAGTTTAATAGTATAATTGTTATAAAAAATAACATGGTATAAAAAAGTTATTAGTTTTATAAACTAGGGTGGAGTAGTATTAAAGAAAAGATGGGGGAATGGGATGGTTTATGTAATGACACATATCACACTCTTTTTAGTCCTAAATATTAGTGGGTTGCTAATATGATGAAATTACTCTTTTCTTTAAATAAAGTGTAAGTGAAACTTGGCCACGTCTTATTAAAGCTAAAGTTTCACCATTGGATTTAAATTAATGCATTCATGCAAATATTATGGGTTTTTAAACGAACTACACTCTATATATACATACTTACCTATATATATATATTATATATATATATGTGTCTATATATGTATATATATGTACATATGTATAGATATGTATATATAAGTATATATATATGTATATATATTTATATATATATATGTATATGTATATATATTTATATGTATATATATTTATATATATGTATATATATATGTATATATATATATAGATATATATACATATGTATATATACATAGATATATATGCATATATATATATATATATACATAGATATATACATAGATACATATACATATACATATATACATATATACATATATACATAATATATATATACATATATATATATATACATATATACATATATACATAATATATATATATATATATATATTATATATATATATATATATATATATATATATAGATTATATATATATATATATATATATATATATAAACAGGAGGATCCTATATGAACCCATTTATTTATAAAAATCATAGGAACCAATTAAGAAATGCCATATGTATTATATAATGACAACTCACCAATCGCAATTTAGGCAAATTTATTTATAATCAGTTATGCTTATCCAAAAAAATACTAATAGTGAATGTAAATGTTACAGTTCTTTCTTCATTATTAAGGGAAATAATATTAATCCAACTTTTCCTCCTCGTATCTATATTCATTAAAATATTGTCATCATCTTGCTCTTTATTTCTGTTTGTTTAGGAGGTATGTTGTTATTTTTAATTCACATGCTAACATGGACTATATGTATTAGAATTTTGACTATCAATTTTAAAATTTATCTATGATGTTTTAAAACTACGAAGTACTATTTTCAGGTTTATATGATGATGCTCTGTTAGATTATATAAGACATTTTGTTTATCAAATTACTAAACATATGTGAAAACTTATGTTCTTGTAATAAAAATGTTGTTTTTTTCTTATATACAATTTTAGGATCAGTTTTTATACTCAACACAAGTATTGCTCTTTCAAACTCACTAAGTAACACTCGGGTTTGTGGTAAATCAGAAGCCTTCTAAGAGTTGATGATAATATACTAAGTAAATCAAAGCAAACACAAGAAAATAGTTTATCAAGATACTTGTATATATTATTTCTCTACTCAAAGTATTACAAGACACTTACAAGCATATTACATGAATTACAATGAGAAACTATATATATTACTACCTATATCCGGATATACTTTGATACGAGCTATGACAACCGACCTCTAGGCAATAATTCTAACATTTATCAACCTGCATTATTACCCATTCAATTATATTAATGTTAGTATCATTATCATTATTGTTATTAGCAATATTATCGTTGTTATTATTGTCAGTTTTGTTATTCATGTAATTTTTGTAATTATTTAGCTAGCTCAAGCTTTAGCTTAGAGAAACTTAATGTTTTGAAAAAATCAATTAGTCACCATTGCAAAAATTAATCATAATTTAAATAATTTAAATATGTATGAACACATAATTCACGGGTTAGATCATACATGTTCATACATAATATTTAACAACTAACTACATTATACCCTCTAATATACTACACTATACTACACTACACTACAAAATAATACTATATAACATTATTTACCATTTAAATTAAATCAAAACACCCTCCACTACATGCCAATTTCGGCCGCCCCTTTTCACCACCCTCTCCACCACTCACCACACTCCCTTGAAGTCCACAATACCACCCCCACATTCTTTCATTTGCATGCAACCATTATTCAAACTCTCCTCTCAGTCTCTTTCATCACTCTCGGTTCGTTCCAGCAGAAAAGACACACCACACCACAGATTCTCTCCATTTCCACCCACATCTTCGAAGAACAACAACAAAACAAGCATCGACCAAGCTCAAACAAGTAAGAAAGTAACGTATTGTGAGCTTTTGGTGCATGGTTTCATTGGGTTCTACATCTCGTGCGACTGAGTCGTGCGACTGTGTCTCTCGTGCGACTGAGTTGTGCGACTGGGTGTGTCGTGCGACTGGGTCGTGTGACTGTGTGTATGCGTGCGATTGAGTCTATGCGGATGAATGTTGCGTGCGATTGAGTCAATGCGGATGAATGTGTGCGATTGTGCGTGTATCGCACGACCGAATGCCTAGTCGGATGAATGGAGGTTCAGTCATACGAATGAAGCTGATTCGTATGAATGAAGGTTGATTCGTGCGTATGGATGTTGAGTCGTGCGATTGGGTGCTGTGTGGTACGACTGAATGCTGAGTCACACGAATGAAGGTTCAATCGTACGAATGAGGGTTCATTTGTGCGGATGGAGTGTTGAGTCGTGCGTCTGGTCCTGTCGTGCGATTGGAGTTGTTGTCTGTGAGTTTCTTCTGTGTGTGGTGTGTGTTTGTCGTGTGATGTTAAGGTGACGTCGACACGGTTATCATTGCTAATGACAATATTTCAGTTAACACTATCAGACTTATTAATGCTATTCAAAATCAAATCAACATAACATTTTACAATTATCACCAACCAAATTGTAACCACTAATATTTACTAAGCATTTCTCTAATAACAATGACACTTTTACACAAATACCATGGGCAATGGCAACAATTTCTTGTACTCGGATCTACATAAGATCTAACAGGCATGTTTGTTTGTGTGTGTTCCACGCGACCGAACCAATACAACCCGAACCGACCGGTTGTTGCTATTACTTTATACATATCATTAATACTTAACTATAACTGTCAATAGGTGTTTGATCATTTATTGCATACAACATTTCGAACTTTGATCATTCATACTTACCACTTAACAAGTGAGTTTCGTGGCCCCTTTTTATGCTTATACAACATTTCAATCATTTACAAATATGGGCGAAAAGTATGCTCACTCATTTTCTTCATGCTGTACAACTTACATAAAATTTACATACTTGGAATCAACGTGATACTATTTTGTGAGTACTTATCTGATACATGCTTGAGTTCACTGTGTGGTACTTTCATTACAGCCATTTAATTCCGGTGTTGGAACCGACGGATAGGTATTGGTAGTACTACTGGGTTGACACTCCCACCCTTGTTTGTTGGTATACTAGTTAGTGCCAACAATGGCCAGGAATAGTTTTCTAACCTTCTAATAACCTGTTTTTAAAGTTACATAACGTTTTGGTAATTTTAAGCATGATTTATAACGTTTTACACATGTGTAATCGGTGAAAATGGTGAAATCACTATTTTACAACTTGTTCTTGGGTTATATGATAAAACTGTGAGTTAGAATCATTATTTCAGTAAGTTTTGGATGATATTTGCTAAATGAGGTGATGTAAATGGCTGAAAAATTATAAAATTAGGCATTGTAAGCATTTTGAACCTATTCGGGACACGAAATGTGATAAAACGACCATAAAAGTAAGAAACATTAGAGTGTAACCATATTGAAAAGAATTCCAGACTCTAGAAAGCTTAAAAAGTGGTTTAAATCAGATTGTTGAACACATGCTAAAAAATGCTTCAAATGGATATTTTAGTTAGAAACGGGTATTAACTGGGTAACGTTTTGAGGAAAATCTAAAAAATAGTGGTATAAAACCCAAAATCCATGGAAACCATGTTATTTCAGTAATTTAGGTGCTATAAGGCTTAAAGGTGTTGAAAAATTGGTCAAACAAGTTTTTAAACGAACAATTAAGGGTAAAAACGCGTTATAACAGGTTAAACCTAAAAACGAGGCTTTCAACTAAAAAATTATCAAAAAGTACTTAAAATTATATTTTAAGGCTTAAGACTCAAAATGTAGAAATTAATACTTAAATGTTAAAAACCTTCGGTTTTACCGTAACTAGTAACGTAAAACATAAGAATACTAAACCTGAACCTAAATTCTGAAAAATTTGGAGTTAAATTATTTTTAATGAATTACTTAACTCCAAAAACCTGATATATGGTCATAAAAGTCAACAAATGCAAGAAAATAAACTTTGGGGTAGAAATTGCAAATTTTGAAACTTGGAGGACTAAATAATCATTTAATGAACTTAAACTAAATTGTATAAATGATCCAACATTGTAGAACATGTAGTTTGTGCCTTAAGAAACCCTAAGTTTCTATAAAAGTAAACTTTTTATACAAGCCTTAGCAAATCAAAAGCTAGTTCGATATTTAACCTCATGGCACACCTAGTGCACCTTCCATAACCTTAGAATCAGTGGCTTGTCACTTAAATCTCGATGGTAGGGTGCCAGACTTGAAACTTTTCCGGGTACATGAAGAACCCATTGCTTAAACCTTAAGGTGAGTTCTAGTGTTCCCTTTTTACTACTGTTTTTAGGATGAAACATGTTATTCTTAAACTAAAATCATTTATGAGCCTTGTTTAAGAATATTAGGGATGATTTTAGAACCTTGTTATACTTGTATCATGATCATTAATTCTTGTGTGAACTGCTTGTTTTATATGGGTAGATCTACTTGGGGAATCCCCCACACAGTGCGTTCCATGATTAACGGAAAGGGTACTGTCAGGACCGTGTACGTACGGAATACTAACAGATTCTGCGTGAGACCAGATCAAATAGTGCGGAATCCTATTTGATTGGCAATCCAATCAGTGAGAATGTTAACCCGTTCAATATAAGAATGAACTAAATGTTAAGAATGAGTAGGAATCGATCAAGAACGAATTTTGAAGTTGGATTGGCTATCTTGGACGTTCAAGACGACTAGGGTTTTTCAAGTGTTTCAAGTATTCTGAAAAGTTATGACGTGTTATGTTTTTCCACGAATTAAGTGGTATTTATAGGTTTGTAGTTTCCATTCGTACAACTGAACCATTAGCATGGTTTAGTCGTGCGACTGAATCATGCGGTTGATTCATACGCATGATTAAGGTTCAGTCGTGTGACTGAGTCAATCTTATGTCTCAATCATATGACTGATCTAGTCTCCTGGTTTAGTCGCATGACTGCTCCATAAGCATGATATTCATGCGTATGGTCCATAAGCATGATATATTCATGCGTGTAAGGCCCCGTTCCCGGGACGCTTACAGCTGGGTTCTCATCGCACATAAAACATATAATTACATTTGTGTTTCATAAATCGCAGCGGAAAAATAAAACAATCTTTCATTTCCATGTAAATGCTTTTGCAAATTAATACAATATTCATTACAAAATAGCTTGTTTGCATTACAATGCAAAAAAAAAACATTAATTAAAACAATGCCATCCCCAAAAGAGCTGAGTAGTCGCCCGTGCCATCCTCAGCAAACATTACCTGCCAACTGGAAACACATCAAAGTCAGTGTTGCTGAGTGAGTTCTAGTTTTATAAATAAAACATACTTTGCTTTCACATAAAACCGTTCGTTACTTTTACATGATCACACATCGTACGTACACATAGATAATATCATTATTATCTTCTTCATTCGTTCATTCGTTCTTTCACTACTTTACTTGTGCATCGGACATCATCCTTACCAATACCATGTGCTACACCCCGGTTAGTCGTAGCTACCGGGCCGAAGTCAACAAATAAACAGCTAAACGTATGCCACGGTACTAGGAGTAACCATCAGTCTTAGCTACTGGGCCGAAGTCAACAAATGAACAGCTAAACGTATGCCACAGTACTAGGGGTGAGCGGTAGAGGTTCTACATTCAGGGTCAATCACAAAGAAGGACCCGTTATCCGATGCGTGCAAGACGTTTCATTCGTTCATTAATGCATGCATTCATTCATCATGTTCCTCTTTCTTTCTCTTTCACTTTACGTTACATAATACTTCGTTCATTCATCATAGTAGGTAAAGCCATAGGAAAGATATTATACATCACACTAAGGAACATTAACATACACATTCGTCATCATCATACCGGGCAACATCATACATACATAACATACAACATCATCACCCTCATCATGCCCAACATGCTTTCTAAGACCTCGATCGTCATCTTAAAAACTCTTATGGGAACCTTTACGTCAAAACTTACATCTACACTTTCCCCCGAAAGTTAGAAGTCAATCTACACCTTCCTCGGGTACAACAGCCCTATTCGGGCGTATGGACACCCTTCAGTCGCATTGCCTCCATGCGACTGAACATCATGCGAATGAACTAATACGGATGAACACCTATGCGAATGAACATCCAGTCGTGCGAATGGACAATGCGGATGAACACCTATGCGACTGGACCTTCGGTCGTGCGAATGGACCATCAGTCGTGCGAATGGACCTTCAGTCGTGCGAATGGACCCCAATCGCACCCTAATCGGCCGTATGGCCTCCATTCGGCCTCCAGTCGGTCGCCTAACCCTAACTGATGCAGAATGCAGTTCATCCCGACTGCAGCCGGGGTTTTGGCCTCCAACTCATCTAAACCCATTTTAAGCCTAAATCGACCATCCTAAACCTTAGGGATGCATACCATAACATTATTCAAGCACAACCAAGCAAGAAATCAAGCCCCAATGGGTCCTACGCATACATACACGCATACATGCGGGTTTTCACTCAAAAACGCGAAAAAGGGTTTTCAGATGTTTCCAGCCCCAAAATCATTCAAAAACATGTAAAAGAGGGGTCCTAGAACTCACCTAAACGAGCACAACGACAAGAGCTTCGATTCGGCTTGCTTCACGACAATTTTGCGACCCGAACCAACTCGAACCAACACTTTTCCTCCTTTTTCTCTCTTCTTCTCTCTAAGAAATCTGAAATGTGGGGTGTGTGGGGAGAGTGGGCTGCCCTCTCCCTACAAATATCACCACATTTCCCAACTTTTCTTCGTTGGCGAGTTTGGTCCCTCGACTTTTGGACTTTATTTTCTTTCTTTCTTCCCGGCTTCAAAATAATAAATATTCGGGTGTTACAAGTCCACCCCCCTTAATAGGTTTCGTCCCCGAAACCTGTTATTCGTCGAACAAACGTGGGTAATGCTGTCTCATTTCTCTCAGTCTCCCACGTTGACTCGGATCCCTTCCTGTGCTTCCACTGTACACGCACAAGACGAACCACTTTATTCCTTAGCCTTTCCTCCTTTCGGTCGATGATTTCCACTGGTTGCTCCACATAATTGAGCCGTTCGTCTACTTCGATATCTTCCAATGGGACAACCATATCTTCATCTGCTAAGCACTTCCTTAGATGAGATACATGGAATGTCGGGTGAATTCCATTTAACTCATCCGTAACTCCAGTCTATAGGCCACCTCTCCCACTCGAGCAATGATTGGAAAGGACCTATATACCTTGGGCTCAACTTGCCCCGCTTTCTGAATCTGATAATACCCTTCCAAGGTGAGACCTTCAACATAACCCGGTCACCCACCTGGAACTCAATTGGCCTACATCGCTTATCGGCATACGACTTCTGTCTATCTTTGGCTGCCTTCATGAAGGCTTTAATCTTTTCAAGCTTCTCTGTCGTAGCCTCGATTACCTCGACGCTCCCCAATTCCTTCTGACCAATATCACCCCAACAAATGGGTGTTCTGCATCTCCTACCGTATAGCATCTCATATGGTGGCATACCAATGCTGGCATGATAGTTGTTGTTGTATGAGAATTCGGCTAACGGTAAGTGGTCTTCCCAACTCCCACCAAAATCGATCACACATGCCTGCAACATGTCTTCCAATGTCTGAATGGTTCTTTCTGACTGACCATCGTTTTGGGATGATAAGCCGTGTTAATATGTAACCTCGTCCCCATAGCGTCGTGGAATTTCTTCCAAAACTTAGATGTAACCGAGTGTCACGATCAGACACAATAGACACCGGCACACACCATGACGAGCTACAATTTCTTGATGAATAGATCAGCCAACCTCTCAGATGAATACGTCTCGCGGATCGGTAGAAAATCAGCGCTCTTCGTCAGACGATCAACTATCACCCATATGGCATCATACCCTTTCGAGTACGTGGCAGCTTCATAATGAAGTCCATGGTGATGTGCTCCCACTTCCATTCCGGTATACCCAAAGGTTGGATCTTCCCATACGGCTTTTGGTGTTCGGCCTTCACCTGTAAGCAAGTAAGGCACTTACTCACATACTCCACCATGTCGCGCTTCATACCCGGCCACCAATAATCTTTCTTCATGTGTCATGGTACATTTTCGTGGCACCAGGATGAATGGAGTATCGAGTCTTGTGGGCTTCATCCATTATCTTCACCCGTAGATCCCCAAAACGAGGAATCCACACACGACCGAATTGAGTTCTAACACCGAGTGTGTTTTCACCCAATTCCCCAACCAGACCTCTCATTCTTTCCAAGTTAAGGTGATCTTCTTTCAATGCCTCATCTTGAAACTCCTTGATTTGCTTCATCACATCAGAGGTCATGATTAGTTGATAAGCTTTCACCCGAATCGGTTCGGGCCTTTCCTTTCGACTAAGGGCATCCGCCACCACATTAGCTTTGCCCGGTTGGTAATGGATCTCGCAATCATAATCCTTTATAAGTTCCAACCATCGTCTCTGCCTCATGTTCAGATCCTTCTGCTCGAAGAAGTACTTCAGACTCTTGTGGTCAGTGAATATGGTACACTTCGTCCCATAAAGGTAGTGCCTCAAATCTTTAACGCAAAGACCACGACTGCTAGCTCCAAGTCATGAGTGGGATAATTAACCTCATGAACTTCAACTGCCGGGATGCGTAGGCTATAACCTTCCCTCGCTGCATTAACACACCCCCAACCCTGAGTAGGAAGCATCAGAATAGACCACAAGATCTTCGCTTCCATCGGGTAATGACAGAAAAGGAGCTCGAGTCAGTCTTGCCTTCAGCTCTTCAACGCCTTCTCTTGAGCTTGACCCCATACAAACTTCACATCCTTTCGGGTCAACTTAGTTAGTGGAGAAGCAATCTTAGAGAAGTCTTGGATGAATCTTCTATAGTAGCCGCCAAGCCAAGAAACTACGGATCTCGGATGGCGTCTTTGGTGACCTCCATTGCATAACCGCCTCCACCTTCGCGGGTCAACCATAATCCCGTCAGGATTCACCACATAACCCAAAAACTGAACTTCGCGCAACGCGCACTTGGAGAATTTAGCATACAATTTCTCTTCTCAACGTCTCCAGAACCTCTCGAATGTGACCGGCATGCTCAATCTTGCTCTTCGAATAAATCAGGATATCATCAATAACACAATCACTGATTTATCCAACATAGGCCGACACACACGGTTCATCAGATCCATAAAAGCAGCTGGCGCGTTGGTCAAACCAAAGGACATGACAAGAAATCGTAATGGCCATAGCGCGTACGAAAAGCTGTTTTAGGGATATCTTGCCCTTCACCTTCAACTGATGATAACCAGATCGAAGATCTATCCTCGAGAACAACTGGCCCCTAAAGCTGATCGAACAAATCATCTATCTTCGGTAAGGGGTAGCGGTTCTTCACTATCAACTTGTTCAGTTCGCGGTAGTCAATGCACATCCTCATACTACCATCCTTCTTCTTACAAATAGGACCGGAGCACCCCAAGGAGAGATACTCGGTCTAATGAACCCTTATCAAGCAGCTCTTGCAACTGCTCCATCAACTCTTTCATCTCGGTTGGAGCCAACCGATATGGTGCCTTGGCAACAGGTTGGGCCCCGGTATCAGATCAATCTGAAATTCAATCTCTCTGTCAGGTGGTACCCTGGTAAATCTTCTGGGAATACGTCTGGAAAGTCACACACAATCGGTACATCAGACAGTTGTGGTGTTAGTGCATCTACATCTTTACATAAGCCAAGTAGGCGCTACATCCACGCCTCATACACTTTCCCGCCACCGCCATAGAGATCACCTTCGGGATCGTAGTAACCCGATCACCATAAACCGTACCAAACTTCCGTCAGGCGCTGTCAACCGAACCATCTTCTTGCGACACACAATGTTCGCCTCGAAGTCCGCCAACCAATCCATCCCAAGAACCAAATCGAAACGACCCAAGGTCATCACAAACGGTCTAACCGGAACTTATGACCCTCAAGTTCCACATCACAATTCTCTATCATCTCAGAAATCCTGGTAGACTTACCTATGGCAGTTTTTACATCAAAGGGCGTATCAACACGCCTACTACTAACAGGCAGCTTAGCACGG